>QLTV01004082.1:1862463-1881752 GCA_003457575.1 Thermophis baileyi | reverse complement strand
AATGGAATGGAATGGAATGGAACGGAACGGAATGGAATTCAGCAAGGTTTCTCTTCCCCACCCCCATTTGCTCTTCTAGGAAAAAAGAGAGAAAGAGGGGGGGAGGGAGAGGGAGGGAGGTAGGGAGAGAGAGAGAGAGTGCAGGAGGGAAGGAGGGAAGGAGGGAGGGAGAGGGAGAGGGAGAGGGAGAGAGAGAGAGAGAGAGATTTATACTATATAAATTGGCTATAATTTGCTTTTCTTAAATAAGAGGTTACCATATTGCAAGCTGAGGATCATCCTTTATATCCTATGTTTACAGGAATGTCAAAGATCTCACTGAAGTAATAAAGAGAATTCCAGAGGCTAGTGCTTCTTCTGGTAAAGAAATGTTTTGGGAACAGCTATCCTCACAAGAGAATTTTTTTGTGATAGTTAAGTATTTCTCACCAACCAAAATATGAATACATCCACTTCATGCCATATTGTTATATTTTTATAATTTGCCTGTTTCTATACTTTTATTGTAACACTTCCCTCCAAAGTCTATGATTAGGATGTCCTGTAAATGCATGAAAGAAATACATTGCAAGTGTATCCAGTCATACAAGTCTCTTCCCTTGTTTTAAATACTAAGGAAATAATTAAAAAAAAGTTTCTAAGCCTGTAGTTTTTGTAGCACTCTGCAGCCCTCCCTTCCCTATTCCACTTAAAGGTCCCACCTACTGATGTTGATGAGGTCAGCAAAGATGATTTGACCAAGATATGGATTTCTGTTGTTGTTCTTGTTCCTCTTCAGTGAGAGCTAGCTGAAGTGAGTGAGGAATCATTTAAATCAGTGTTTTTCAACCTTGGCAACTTGAAAACGTATGGACTTCAACTCCTAGAATTCCCCAGCCAGCTTGAAGCCCACACATTTTCAAGTTGCCAGCTTGAAGCCCACACATCGTCAAGCACTGATTTAAAGCCTGAAGGGACCTGAATGTTTTTTCTCTGAGCAGAATGGCTGAAATGGTGCAGAGCCCAATGAAAACAGAAGCCAGGCTGAGTGTGCCCAAACTCATCAGTGGAAGAAGCAGAAAGAGAGCATTATGACCAGGAAGAAACTCAGAGCCGAGAACCAGTCAAGTTTAGCTTAGTCTAGTGACAACAGATTTCCAAAATATCTCATTACTGAATTATGCAGGGAAGACTTGGAGGAGCCTGTAATGATCAATGGGGCAAGGCCAAGCCAAGAGGCCCAGCACCAGAGGCAATGACCTGCCAGAAAGGTCTGGCTTTGGTGGCTGCCAACTACTTCACTGATTAAGATTGGTTGGGACTTTCTGGGGCAGGACACTGGGAGATGGAGAGCATGGTGGGAGGAACCCCAGGTCTAGGATGCTTGGTGAACTACAAAACCAAAAGCCTAGGGTTCATTGGGAGACTACGGGTACCCCATCCTCAACTGTGGCCATGGGGAAGGCAGCATTGTCCAGGACTCAAAGAAAGTAGCTTGGGGAAGGATTAGGCTACCAATCCATAACTCATACATTACCCAGGACCAGAGGTGGGTTTCAGCAGATTCTGACCAGTTCTGGAGAACCAGTAGCGGAAATTTTGAGTAGTTCAGAGAACCGGTAAATACCACCTCTGACTGGCCCTGCCCCCATCTATTCTCTGCCTCCCGAGTCCCAGTTGATCGGGAGGGAATGGGGATTTTGCAGTAACCTTCCCCTGGAGTGGGGAGGAAATGGAGATTTTGCAGTAACCTTCCCCTGCCACGCCCACCAAGCCATGCCCACCAAGCCATGCCACGCCCACCAAGCCATGCCCACAGAACCGGTAGTAAAAAAAATTTGAATCCCACCACTGCCCAGGACATGGGATTTGTCTCCCCACCTGCCTGTGCTCACTACCATCCTAAGTCTAACCTACGACAATGACATCAAAGCCACAAAGCATTTCATGTTCCGCAGCTGAGTGGATGATCCAGCAGACAAACATGGTCTCCCGCACCAACCCTTTTTAATAGAGTCAATGCCAGTTCCTTGTTTGTTTCGCAAGCCTCTTCCTGCAATCTTTGCAAGTGAATATTTAACCTCTCGCAAATTATAATCATTGCTTCATATTTCTTGCTTTAAAAAAAAAAAAAAGACACAACGGTAATTAATTTTTACTCCATCATTACCAAAAAGCCATCTGCTCTGCTGCAAGAAAGCAGCCAACAAGAAAGGAAAATTTGCAGTTGTTTTTTCTGTGCCAGGACCACCGTTCCTTGTGCACTGCTGTTTGCGTTTGACAAGCATTTGTTAGCATCAGGCTCAACAGAAAGAAGGAATTGAAAACGAGGGAGACCGCAGCTGCCACGCTTTTGGGTGCCCACGCTCCATATACAGCCATGTTGGAACCCTTTCCTAGCGTATGTCTGGCGGATCAAGGCTGGAGATATCCTTCCCATTCTCCTGCTTCCCTTCTCCTCCAGCATCACAAGAAGCAGGGAAATATTCCTAGCCAACCATCAAATAATTAATATACACTCAAGCCCACAACACTAGACTTGGTTTCCTTCCCAGAAAAAACTCTGGGCAGTTTTCAAGAAATCCCTAAATTCCAGCCTCCGTTTTCCCATCCTATGATCTGGTAACATTTCTTCAAGTATGCATCCAAAAATGAATTCCATTGCTGTGCGTGACTTGTGTTAAAGTTGCAAAACTACTATAAACCATAATTCAGGTTTCCCAAATTGGTTCCAGCCTTATTAGGCATTCAAAAAGAAGGATTACTTAACATAAAAGTAGCCAAAATAAACCCACAAACTACATTACTTCCCCCCTTCACCCCAGACTTCCATGGTAAGAGCATTTTAAGTTGCTGGGAAGACCTCACATGCGAGAGAGAGAGAGAGAGAGAGAGAGAGAGAGAGAGCAGGAGGGAAGGAGGGAAGGAGGGAGAGAGAGGGAGAGGGAGAGGGAGAGGGAGAGGGAGAGGGAGAGGGAGAGGGAGAGGGAGAGGGCGAGGGGGCGGGAGACGGGGAGGGGGGAGGGGCAGGGTGGGTGTGGGTGGTTGTGTGAGAATAGAGATAGGGAAGGAGGGAAGGAGGGAGAGAGAGGGAGAGGGAGAGGGAGAGGGAGAGGGAGAGGGAGAGGGAG
The DNA here is from genome assembly GCA_003457575.1 of Thermophis baileyi. Lineage (NCBI taxonomy): Eukaryota > Metazoa > Chordata > Lepidosauria > Squamata > Dipsadidae > Thermophis > Thermophis baileyi. The sequence continues at coordinate 1,878,642 of QLTV01004082.1, read as the reverse complement.
AGGGAGAGGGAGAGGGAGAGGGAGAGGGAGAGGGAGAGGGAGAGGGAGAGGGATATGTTGATTTCCATGGCAGCAAGACATCAGCAGTATTAGGATGTTTGCTAATGAGAAACTGTCACACATGGGTAGTCCTTGACTTACAACTTTTCGTTTAGCAACCATTCAAAATTACAACAGCAATGAAAAAAGTGATCTAAGCAATTCTCACTTACCATCTCCATGGTCATGTGATCAAAATTCAGCCACTTGGCAATCAGCATGTACCGGTATTTACTATGGTTGCAGGGTCCTGGGGGTCATGGGATAGCTATTCGCGACCTACCCTGACAGCCTCCGATAAGCAGTCAATGGAGGAAGGTGGATTCACTTAACAACTGTGTGATTCATTTAATAATTGGAGTGACTTGCTTAACAACCATGCAAAAAGGTTGTAAAATTGGGTGTGATTCACTTAACAACCTCCTCGCTTAGCAACAGAAATTCTGGTTCCAATTGTCATCGTAAATCGAAGACTATCTGTATTTAATTGGACTTACATAAGCTTTTCACTTATAGGTCTTGCTGTAAATGACTTGATGTCCTGAGTGGGATGTTGAACTGAAGTATTTGTATGGTGATTATTATTTTTCTTTCTGAAAGATAAAAACAGAAGAAAAACAGAAGAATCATGTGAATCGTGGGAGTGCTACAAGGACCGGTTGCTAAACAAATGGTTGTAAGTCGAGGACTACATGTACTGAGAAGGTTACCCTATTTTTATGTACATTACTTTTAATTTTCCTTATTTGCAGTAACGTATAATATATACGCTACTATAGTATAACTATGGTGCTGGAGAAGACTCCTGCGAGTCCCTTGGACTGCAAGGCGATCAAACCAGTCAGTCCTAGAGGAGATCAACCCTGATTGCTCTTTAGAAGGCCAGATCCTGAAGATGAAACTCAAATACTTTGGCCACCAAAAGAGAAGGAAGGACTCACTGGAGAAGAGCCTAATGCTGGGAAAGATTGAGGGCAAAAGAAGAAGGGGACGACAGAGAATGAGGTGGCTGGATGGAGTCCCTGAAGCAGTAGGCGTGAGCTTAAATGGACTCCAGGGGATGGTAGAGAACAGGAAGGCCTGCAGGAACATTTTCCATGGGGTCACGATGGGTCGGACACGACTTCGCAACTAACAACAATAATATCCCAACATCACACAAATTATTTTGCACACCGTGTTTGTTTTCCATATTATAATGCATAAGTGACCATCTTTTCTCAGCAAAGATCTTTTAAAGCAGGAAGTGATCAGTCATGGCATAGTCTGTGTGGAAAGCCTGTCCCTTCACCTCTGAGCAACAGTTTTCAAAAGCAACATATGGAAATCGCTTGCCTTGAAATCCACCCAGTTCTTGGGCTGGCTGGTCTTAATTCCTATCCCCATCTTCCAGTCTTTGCCCTAGCAGCAGAGAGAATGTATGAAAGGCCTCCTCCTCCTCCTCCTCCTTCTTCTTCTTCTTCTTTTTTTTTTTTTTGGAGCAAACTAAGGTTTTTCTGATCCAGCATTCTGTTTTAAACACCAGCCAGCCAAATGCCTCCAGATGATCACAGTCAGAACATGAAAATCATGGCAGTCCCCATCATCAGCAACTTAAATTCAGATGTCTCCTGCTGGCATCTCCACAAAGGAAATTCACTTAGCTGTCATGGCTAATAGGTACCGCTAAGCCTATTTTTCCATGAATTTGTCCAGTTTCTTCTTTTTTTAAAAAAAAAAATTGCTTGCTAATTGTGAATTAGGTAAGTTAATGCAATAATTGGGAATCCTGGTTTCTTTTATTTGTACATCTATGCTGCATTAAATCTATGTTAAATCTATATATGTGTTGCTGTCTCTTAGCATTTTGAGTTGCACACATTCTTATTTCCTTCTGAAGAAATATTGCAAGTGTAGCACACCCCATTCATAACAAAGGGTTTAAGTGTCTCCTCTTTTGCTCTGTTAAACATATTTCACTTGAAGGTGGCATTAAGACCACACGCAAGTAAAATTCAATGAAACAATTGTTCAATTCACAAATTAATTTGGAGGTCAAAGCACTGATTTAGGCCTGGGCAACTGACTATAAACTATTCACTGTTTTTGCCACATGATCCAGGAGGCCCTGAGCTGCAACAGCTTTGCTGCTCTAATCCTCCTTAATTTGAGAGCAAAGCAATCACATGTGATATTAAGAATATTTTGAGCACATACTATGCCCATTTTGTTCGGGTCACTCCTGACCTGAGATAAAAAAAAAGATTCTTGGACCTCACTCAGAGGCTCAGGTGGGGATCAAAATGATAGAAGCGGTTCCAAGTAACTGAGAAAGCAAAGGCTGCATGCATGGCCTGGGGCACCCAGATTTTTAGAAAAGTTTGGGAAACAGACCCCTCATCAAAACTGTGCAGGTAAATTGTAATACTTCCATGCCATTCCAAAACCTAGCATTTGGTACAAAGTAAGAAATGGCAACAACTACAAAAGCCCCTAATTATGAATGTTTATGGATCTCAATAAACGTATCTAAAAGTGTTTATGGATCTCAGTAAACATATCTAAAAAAAACCCTGCATCACTCAGGATTAATTCTAATTAATTAATTCTTTGTTGTCGTTAGTTGCAAAGTCGTGTCCGACCCATCGCGACCCCATGGACAATGTTCCTCCAGGCCTGCCTGTCCTCTACCATCCTCTGGAGTCCATTTAATCACGCCGATTGCTTCAGTGACTCCATCCAGCCACCTCATTCTCTGTCGTCCCCTTCTTCTTTTGCCCTCAATCTTTCCCAGCATTAGGCTCTTCTCCAGTGAGTCCTTCCTTCTCATTAGGTGGCCAAAGTATTTGAGTTTCATCTTCAGGATCTGGCCTTTTAAAGAGCAGTCAGGGTTGATCTCCTCTAGGACTGACCGGTTTGATCGCCTTGCAGTCCAAGGGATTAATTCTATAGGACAACAAAAGAAGAGAGAGGAACTATGGGAACTTTTTTTTTTTAAGTTTTATAAATTTATCAAAGTTGGGAAATCAGTCAAAACCATTACACCCTGAAGAATGGAAGAGAGCCAGAGCATTTTCTGCAAAATGCGAGAGCTACGTTTGATGCATCCCTCTAGAGCAGGGCGGTCAAACTCACGGCCTGCGGGCCAGATACATCATGTGCTGGCCACGCCCACGCCCGGTTTAGCGAAGGGGGGAAAAGTCGCGATACGTCATATGATGACGCCGTGACGCCGTGAGTTTGACACCCCTGCTCTACAGGAACATCTGATCTCCAAGCTGTAAAAGGAACACAGGAGACAAGCTTTACAATTTAGAGCCGAGGTGGCACAGTGGTTAGAGTGCAGTACTGCAGGCTACTTCAGCTGACTGCTAGCTGCAGTTCGGCGGTTCAAATCTCACCAGGCTCAAGGTTGACTCAGCCTTCCATCCTTCCGAGGTGGGTAAAATGAGGACCCAGATTATTGGGGGCGATATGCTGATTCTGTGAACCGCTTAGAGAGGGCTGTAAAGCACTGTAAAGCGGTATATAAGTCTAAGTGCTATTGCTATAAGGAGCCCTAGGAGACGTAGAAGATCAATTTCAGGAAGTGTCTCCTCTCAGATGTTCCTCTCTGTTCCGTTTCCTATCCATGGCATTTATCGTGGGTGCTTATTACACATGGAGCTTATTACACATGGAGATGTTCAAATATTACATACAGGTAGCCCTCAACTTACAAACGATCATTTAGTGACCATTCAAAGTTACAACAGCACTGAAAAAAAGTGACTTACAACCAGTCCTTGAACTTATGACTGTCACAACATCCTCTTAGTCACATGATCACACAACGTCCCGGGATCACATGATTGCCATTTGCAACCTTCCCAGCCAGCTTCCAATGAGCAAAATCAGTAGAGGTCTGCAGAGATTCTCAGTCATCCAGGTCATGGTTGTCCCAAAGGTGCTTTTTCAAGAGGCGACTGGACTTTCTGGTTTTTTTCTTTTGAAGACGTTTCGCTTCTCATCCTGAGTAGTGCACCTGGTTCCTGTAGTCTGCAGGAGAATCTCTACAGACTTTGAGCCATACAATTTGGGATGAACACCCTTTGAATGGTGTGGGAGTAGGAATGGATTTCCAGAGGAAAAAATTGCAGACCGCAGGAACCAGGAGCACTACTCAGGTGACCCTGAGGACACCGATAAACCTCCAAGTGCTTCAATGACCCTCTAAAAGGATGAAAATGACCAGCTGTCTGCAAGGAATATAAATCCTTCCGTTCCCCACTATCCTGTCAGAGCTGAAGAAGCTTCTTGGATGAGAAGCGAAATGTCTTCAAAAGAAAAAAACAAGAAAGTCCAGTTGCCTCCTGAAAAAGCACCTTTGGGACAAAGTCAGTAGAGGAAGCCAGATTCGCTTAGGCATTGTGTGATACACTTACCAACTGCAGTGACTTGTTTAACATCCATGGCAAAAAAAAAGACAGTAAAATTGGGCATGATTCACTTAACAACTGCCTTGTTTAGCAACAGAAATGCAGGTCTCAATCCTGGTCATAAGTTGAAGATTACCTGTATAAGTTTGAGGAAGGCTCTGTTGTTGTTCTTACACAAAAAAACCGCACAAGTACTAAAAAAATGCAGTGTTAATAATGAAAAGAAGAACGTAAGGAATGTGCTACAACAAAGTTCGAAACATTAAGCATGTCAATTCCCAAGATCCAAATGCATGCAAAATTTTCTGAATGCTAAACATCTTATGGTCAATTATATTCTCCTTTTTGAGCTCAAAGGAGCCACTCCAGCAATTTCATTAAACAGTGATAATTTGGGTGAATGATAATGATAAATTAATAAGCAAGACCATTTAAAATGCAGATAGCAAAGTATATGAAGCATTTCTTTTCAAAATGTGACCTTCACTGCAGGATATGAACTTGCTGGTTTTGACAACATAATGAAAAATTGTTTCCCCTTTAGGCAATTTTATCTCTTCTTAGGTTTGTATCAAAAATCTCCCTGTACATAAGTGGAAGTGGGACAAGAAGGACCATCCTAGTTAAGACCCAAAGACAGAAATTGCTCCTATTAAACTATTTGTCCATCTTATTCAGTATTGTCTTTTGCACAGTGCACACTAATGATTTATCATATCTTCTAGAGTCATCCAGCCACCTTTGTTAAATATAATGGTAATTTGCACAGACTTCACAACAATTTAATGATGGTTGGGTGATGCTATGAAGACACTTTAAGTCATTAGTATAGAAATGAACTTAGATGTGTATCTAAGCTGTATCTTCCCAATGAACTGGATATGTTTAATTGGAGATTAAATTGGTGAATTGAATATATGACTTCATCCATGCCAAAAATATGCTTCAAACAACTGTTGCCCCTTGAAAAGCTTTAGTAATTTCTTGAAGACAAAATAGTTTGGTGATATAGGTGGCTTCCTTATTTCTTGGCAGTTAATTGGTTCATCAAGCAAAATATTATCTCTGACTGGTGAGTGAGGCCCATAGCAAAAATATACTTTGAAATTCTTCCTTGATTCTGCCAGGTTTTCTTCCCAGTTACATTTAGTTTTTTATATTTTTCTTTCTTTTTATGGAAAGTTGGCATGTTGCAAAACTAAATGTCTCTAGCAATAGATTCATTTCTTTAAAATGTTTCTGAATTCGATATAAACTTCATAGGCAAAGGATGAGCAATAATTTCTGAAATATCTGATACAATCTTCAAAAGGCTCCGAGCCCTTTCTGAAATGTGAAGAGAGAGATGAGAGCAATTCACCAGCCTGACCAAAAAAAAAAAAAAACCCTTCTGAAGCCAGCATATTTCTAAAAAGATTTATCTTGCAGATTCTAATATCTAAACTGGTCATAATGAGAAAAAGGGCTCTCATCTAGCTAGCCAGGGTCTAAACTGACACCTTGAACTCTGCTCATAAACCAATTTGCACTTAGTGCAGGTCTGAAAGGTCCTTTCCCAATTCCAGTTGCAGTAAGATTCTTTCTCCCATAGAAGAGGGTTTCATTTTCACAGATGTTTGGAGGGGGGGGAATCACTAACATTGTGCTTAAAAATTAGATAATGCCAATAGTTTGCTAGGCAGGGAAGCGATTTGGGCAAGCCCTGGGACAATGGGCTCTCTTTGCTGAGTTTTCTCATTCTTAGCAGAAGGACAGGCAGAATGAACAAAATAACAGAGTTGGAAGAGACCTTGTAGGTCATCTAGTCCAACCCCCAGCCCAAGCAGGAGACCCTACACCATTTCTGACAGACGGCAGTCCAGTCTCTTCTTGAAAGCTTTCAGTGATGAAGCTCCCATAACTTCTAAAGGCAAGCTGTTCCATTGGTTGATTGCTCTCACTGTCAGAAAATTTCTCCTTATTTCCAGGTTGAATCTCTCCTTGTTCAGTTCAGGATGTTTGCAAACAGGTCTCTTTCTTCTCTTCCTACGCACAATGTTTGTATATTACAAGCCAATTCATAATCAAGAAAAAGAGAGCCCCTTCTCTGCTTGCTTTCTGATGCCATCACTATTCTGCTAGAAAGATTTGGGTGCTTTGAGCAGAGGAGAGGTGCAAGAGAGCCAAATCTTAGGGCCCATAAAAAATAAAACATATTCTAGCATATGAAATTTATCACCATGCTTTCTTTTCCTCTCCTCTGCCCCCAGGAACAGGTAAGGCAACTGATTTCCTTAGATCAGACTCTGTCTCTTAGCCTCAAGCTGACTCCAGTTCTCTGGAGCTTATCTGTAAATACATTTTCTTTTTCTCCATGAAATGCTTCAATGGGTCCTCGTATAGTATTGCTAATTTAAAAAGTAATGTGAACTGTTATACTCGGGAATCCGGGGAATAATAGTAACAATAACAACCACATGGTCTGTGTAATAGCCTTGCGGGGACAACTTTGCCGCGTGATATAATGTATTTTGTTGGGGTGTTCGTGCAACCTTTGCCCCCAGCACTGCCTTTTGCATAGCACAGCCAAATTGTGTGCAAGAAGGTATTTCTTTAATCCCATGAAGGCAACCAAGGGAGTGTCTGAAAAACAGTAAGTGTCTCAGCCGTGCAACCATCCAAAAATGGAAGGTTAGACAGTTTGACTCTTCCCAGAAGCCCTTGAACAATGCAATTATCCACGAAGGAAATTTCAAATTATTTTCATTAGACTTCTGTTTTTCCAATCTAAGCAAAGTGATTAATTAGGGATTAAAATATTTACACTGCACATGCTTCCTTGGCACAGCACTAGAATATTTAAGTGTTCTTCTGAAGGATCCTCTGTTTGGAAAATAAGCCATTAATTTCCATGATGGGAGGAGTGAGGGAAGTTATATGTGGACAGTATAAAAAGCAACTTTGCAATATAGAATTAAACCCTTGGAGATATTACAAAAGAGTTGTTGGTAACATCAGGGATCCTGCAGGATCCTGCTCTGAAAAAAACATTCCCAGTTTGATCTGGTGCCTTGGAGGTGTGTTTTATACTGGAAGTTAAAGCACTCTGCATGCGCATGAGAGCATTCCTGGAGATCAAGAATTTAAGTGAAGCAAAAAACGAGTGACAAAAAGCCTTAAAGCAGTAAGTGAAAGGAGATTCATTTGCACTTGTAGGGATAGCTCCAGGTACAGCCTACTAAACAGAAAGCAGTCAGTCCATGCCTGGCTTGGAAGAAAGACATAGGTAGTGACCTCAGAGTGGCAAAATCTTAGATAAAGGAGCAGAGTAATAGACTTAGAGGGGGAGACAGCCTAAATTCTTAAGTTCTGTCTATACCTTAATGCCCCCTTGTGGTCAGAAGGTTACGAGGCACAGAAAAATCTGAACTGTTGGATTTGTACCTTCAACATTTCGAATTATAACTAAAATGGGGAATTCTGGGGCGGATGCATGTGTGATTAGCATGTCTAGCAAATATGGAAAGCATCAAGTTGGGGAAGGCTGCACTGTCACATTTAATGATTTTTAATGGATCCACTATCTAGTTTCTTATTAATGTAATTTTTCGTTGCATTTTAATAGTTGTCATTTTAAATAATTATTTGCTGCAAAATTTGCCAGCTTTAGGACCATTTTGCATGTTGTTCTTAGTGGTATAGTGATACTACTATCCTTGATAAAACGGAGACACGGTTTCAATTAAGTCTTGGTTTGGGAAGCAGTGAAATGTAGCTTCCATGATGTGATGCCTTTTAGATGTATAAGAGCTCTGAATTCCCGGTGTTGCTACTGAGGAAGTCAGTGACTGGTCTGTGACTGGGAGACCTTCCTAGACAGATGGCCATCATTGATTGACAGACCCAGCATCAGCTAGGGTACCAATTGCAGCTGCAGTTGTCCCAGTAACTCATATCTTATAAGTACTAAGAGCCATGGTGGCGCAGTGGTTAGAATTCAGTATTGCAGGCTTACTCTGCATTCCACTGCCAGGAGTTCGATCCTGACCGCCTCAAGGTTGACTCAGCCTTCCATCCTTCCGAGGTCGGTAAAATCAGGACCCAGATTGTTGGGGGCAATATGCTGGCTCTGTAAACCATTTAGAGAGGGCTGTAAAGCACTGTGTATATAAGTCTAAGTGCTATTGCTATTGCTATTCAACTTGACCATTAAAACATGCTTCACATGGAGCTACCTCAGAAGATGCAGATGATAACAATATTTAGTTGGCTGTTTGTTATCTGGAAGTGTCTGATGGGAGCACATAACGCCTGTGCTTTGGGGCCTAAAAGGGTTTCCCAAAGGCTTCTATATAGGGGTGAAATTCAAAATTTTTCCCTACTGGTTCTGTGGGCGTGGCTTGGTGGGCGTGGCAGGGGAAGGATACTGCAAAATCTCCATTCCCACCCCACTCTGGGGCCAGCCAGAGGTGATATTTGCTGGTTCTCCGAACTACTCAAAATTTCCGTTACCGGTTCTCCAGAGCCTTGTCAGAACCTGCTGAATTTCATCCCTGCTTCTATATAATCCAAAGTGCTGAGTTTTGACCCCATATAACTTGACACCTAGATAACATCAGGACCAGCTTCTCCAGCTACAACCTACCTGATCAACCAGTTTATTCCAGGAAAAGCTATTAGTGGTTCCTCACTTCCATTAAATGAGAAGTGAGGTTTGAGGCCCTACTTTTCAGTAGTAGCATCTGCCGGTCTGCCCTTAGGAACACCCCAGTTGAGATCAGATTTGCCTCCATACTGATTTCATTTTGAATGATGCAGAGAGCTTTTGTGCATTGGCTGAGGCCATCTTGATTAAAATATACTGCTGGATTTTGCCTTTTGCGCCATGACATGATTTCTACATTTATTTCAATGTTTGTTTCTCAATTTACAATTGCCATTTTATTGTCATTTCTATTTACCACAGAGGTTTTGTATATAAACAATGGCATTGCTTTCCAGGAGTCTTATGGGGTTTGGCGGCATAGAAGCATTAGTGCTTAGTGGCTTAGTGCATGCCTGTTAACTGTCTCTTGAGCTTTTGGAGGTAAGACTACAACATCAGATTAAGATCCTTCTACGTGTTTCTTTAAAAATGTGGCATGCTGTTCCATCGGTGTTTTCTCTTTCCTAAAAATGACATGCCAGATTCTAAACCCAGATAAACATTTCAGTATGCAGTGAGGAGATATTTAATCCTTCTTTCCTCAGCTGTGATACACTCTCCAGATGAGCCCCAAAGGGACATGTTTCAATATCTCTAAGAGCATGCTTCAAGACTTCTTCTAGTACTAGATGATTTAGCACATCCTTTACAAAATAACAAGCTGTTGTATTTATAAGCTGTTGTTGGAATATACTAAATTAGATATTTAAGAGCATAGAGAGGCACTAAAAAGGGGCTATGTGAAAGTCAGTGGACTATTGCATTCTGAGATCTTATGTATTCTATGGATTTAAAATTATAATTTATTCAACAAATATTCTGTGGATGCTCCAGTGCAGCATATGACATTGTTGTATGCTACAATGGCTCCCTTCACTCCAACAATTACTTTGAATGTTAATTTTGTTCTTTTCAGGTGACTCACTGGATTTCTGGATGGCCATTTAAGTGACAACAAAGAACAAATAAAATAGTTAAAGCATGGAGCTTTCAAGAGGTAATATACAGCTGTGACAGCTGAACACTAAGAATGTTATGGTATGTGGCAATGACCTTTGAAAACAGGGGGAAGAATTGCAGACTAGATGGAAGTCAGATAAGAGGCATCTGAATCCACAGAAGGAATGGGGACATACTGTAGCGAACATCTCAGAAGGTACCTAGTTTTTTGGATTGTAAAGATTATTAATTAGATTAACAAAGTTGGAAGGGACCTTGTAGGTCATCTAGTCCAACCGCCCGCCCAAGCAGGAGACCCTACACCATTTCTGACAAATGGCAGTCCAATCTCTTCTTGAAAGCCTCCAGTGATGAAGCTTCCACAACTTCCGAAGGCAAGGTAAGGGGGGAAAGCTCTACTTTCAGTCATGCAAGATTGAGATCTGCCTTGCGATGTAGTCCAGTCAAGAAGCACCTCTAGAAGTCTTAGCTCTAACTTTACTGCAAGGTTACATTACAAGAATCTTGCAAGTCTGAATGAATAGATCTCTAATTCTTCTGAGATATTTGCCCACGCGCCCATTCCTTCTGCAGACTCAGGTGCCACTTGTCTGACTTGTCTTGTCTGCAGCTCTTCTTCCTATCTCCCAAGGTCATACCCATATACCATTACAAAAAATAACCATGATAAATGAGACACTTGCCTTTGAATTACAGCTTTACAGTCACAAGAACAAGAATGAAAAGCCAACTTTTCTTTTCAGGTGACAATCAGCAACCAGAAACTGATATAGCTTAAGCGTGTGCTGTGAGCAGAGAATGGACTAGGAAAAATTATATTTCAGAAGATGTGGGTAAGTAGAAGACGGGGAAAACAAAGGATGAAAGAATGCAAGTGATCCCTGGAATATCCCTGAAAGGTACAGATTCTTACTGGGGCCAAGCCATAACTGCAAATGCTTATCTATATAATCACCAGCAGCTGGACTTGATTTGATGGCCCTTAATTATGTTCTTTTGAATTGTACATCAATGGTTTGGAAACCTATGGAGAGAACGGTGTTTTTATGATTGCAAATGTCCCATACTGATACCAGGAAAGAAGAATACATACCAAACTATCTTCTCACTTATTTAATGGCCTGAAGAATTCCTTTCTATATTTGAACAAGTTTATCATTGGGAGTCCCAATTGGTGGATAATTTTGAATTTTGGGGTGCTGTCTGAGCTTGATTGTTTTCCTGAACACATTTCATTACCCAAACAGGGTAATATCATTGGTACACTGATGATGGTGTCCAGTTTGGATAATGAAACATCTGCAAGAAAAATAACTAAGCTCAGAGAGCAACAAGGACCCCTCATTTCAATCCTGAGCTACAAATATTTTCCTCTGTTTTGAAATTTGGAATGCAAATGCTAATTTCCTGAATCTGTTAACCATTGGTTTTAATTGCAGTAGATGGTTTTTGTCACTTTTTCTTTCTCTCCTTTTTTTCTTTGTGTAAATTCCATTTAGAAGAAAGGGAAGGGGAAGAATTACAGCTGATAAAAGGAAGAATTTAATCTCTCAACCTTATGGATTGTGCTCCTAATCTAGAACACAAGGTTGTGTTTACTTGTCAGGAAAGGAAAAGCAAGCATTGTATTAAAGATACTTTTCTGCATGTTTCAAATTGTTCCTCTTTGATTTCATATGGGGTGTGATGGAGATGGGATGAGCTGATATCTTCAGCCAATCCTTAGTGATAAAAGAAGATTTAAAAACACCATCAAATATGTTTTTTTTAAAAGAGTAAAGTTACTAGGAATTAGGAAATTATATGAAGTGGAAAGAAATGTTTCAGGAACTTAATATGGAACACAGTGATAATCCTTTTTCTTTCTTTCTTTTGCAGTGTGAGTCATTGAATGAGACTTGCACATGCATAATTTTTTTCCCACCAATATACACATGCACAAAATGGCTTAAATATGTAAAATAAAAATGAGTAAGATCCTGCTTAGTTTTAATGGACATTCTCTTTTAACGGACACCCTTTCCTCCCATTATTCCATTAAATAAAGGGATTGCTTTACATGCCAAAATTAATAAAATAATGTAATACTTACAAATATGAAGAAACCACTACGGGATAATAAAAATCATCATTTCACCCATCTGGAAGGCTCATTTAAAGAACAACATCAGAAGGATAAAACACCTTCTATTCTAAGTTATGACTCTGAATTTGCTTGCTCAGCAAATTGAAAGGGCAATGAAATGAATGAAATTTCACATGACCTTTTTTGAGTGATCTTTGCATAAAAGTTGCCTGGTTACAGAAATTCCTGACTAGATGGCCCTTGGTCGACAATAACAAGAGAATTTTCTTATTGTTCAAAAATAAGATTAAACAAACAAACCCGGGGGAGGGGGGCTTCTATGACTTTGAAGTTTAGGATATTTGATTTGCTTCACATCTTCTTCCATCCAGGGGCATCCACAGGGGAAGTCCAAAAAGCCAAGATGGCAGCTACAATCATGCAATTGAAGCCCACCTCATTTTTTTTTTGCATGTGCTGCCTACGAGACATCCATGTAAAGGGGCGGAGCTTCAGTCTTGCATATGTGGCACCTTCTTGCCTTTTTCTCCCCCTGCTTGTGGCCATCCCTGCTCCAGGGGTGAAATCCAGCAGGTTCTGACAGGTTCTGGAGAACCGGTAGCAGAAATTTTGAGTAGTTCGGAGAACCGGTAGCGGAAATTTTGAGTAGTTCGGAGAACTGGCAAATACCACCCCTGGCTGGCCCCAGAGTGGGGTGGGAATGGAGATTTTGCAATATCCTTCCCCCAGGAGTGGGGAGGGAATGGGGATTTTGCAGTATCCTTCCCCTGGAGTGGGGTGGGAATGGAGATTTTGCAGTATCCTCCACACTCAACAAGCCACGCCCACCAAGCCACACCACGCCCACCAAGCCACACTCATAGAACCAGTAGTAAAAAAAAATTTGGATTTCACCACTGCCCTGCTCCCATCAGTTTTGCTGCATCCAAAGCAATGGAATAAGTCCCTTGAAATGCTATTGCAGACATGCTCCCAAAGCATGTTACGATATAGGATTCTTTTTAAATAGGAATCAGACTCAAATACAGTTAACTTTTTCATTCCATCAGGGCTCTGGGAAACTGCAGGCATCTTTCTGTCATTTCATGGGGAGCTGAGCACAGGGACAGCCTTATGATGGGGCTGCTGCAACTTTCCCCAAGATGAAAAAGGAGAAGCATAACAGGATTTGCATTCCTTTCCCCAGAACGTGACCGCTGCAAGCAATCGTTTTGCAGGGTTTATTTATCACCAATATTATCAAAGGCCTGTGTCCATTTGCTAGCTAGGACACCTTCCCTCCAGGGGACAGGAGTCCCCAGTCACATTCTCATGTTACTTAACCATTTTAGTCCAAACTGCTAGCTGATGATCGTGTTTATCGTTTAGTTACTGTGAGTACATTTGAGTCATGTGCCTGAATGATGTGCATATGCACTCCCTTTTTCGGTTTGGTTCCGGTGAATACAGAAAGATTAAGGCAAACCTTTTCACTGGTTTCCTTCCATGCTTTTAACTGTACTAAATGTTCAGAATCTCACAGATGATTTTTCAAAAGGCAACTGGACTTTCTTTGTTTTTACTTGAACATGTTTTGTTTCTCATCCAAGAAGCTTCTTCAGTTCTTCAGGCATTCTAGAGCTTTCTAGAATCACCAGAAATCCATGCATTTCATGGATACCCAGCCTGTCTTTGCATTAGGAGCTGGAAATCAGAGATACAGCAGAACCATCTTCCAGGAATGGGCTGGGAGTTGGCGGTCAAAAAAAAAAATCAAGATGTCAATCACAACCGAAGCCCTGCCTCTTTTATACATGTCTTGATGTCACATGTACAAGAGGTGGATCTTTGATGACACAATTGCAATCTTCATCTTAACTTTTTTTAATTCTTCCCATGGCTGCTACCTTGACACAATATCAGTGGCAAAGATTTTTACTGATCGATTGATCCAATGTATACATCACCCATCTCACTGTATAAGTGACTCTGATCAGCTCAGATAACCATGATTTTTATACTTTCTTCTTGAATCACCTCTTCCAGAAAAATTAATGGATTGTTCCTATTTAATAATGCTATAGCCACAGGCTAAAGGAAAAAGAAGTTCCTTGGACAGATTTGAAGAAATTGGGATTTTTTTTTCACATTAAAAACTGTTCTTAATCAACATCTGAATAAACTGTTCTGCCACAAATTGCAACCAATATAATTAGCATTATCTAAATTAGTTATCATGCAGCCTTCTTTCTTTCTGGGGGCAAAAAAAATGTGCAGGTTTCATTTTGATGTTAAAGGTGTAGCTATAGGGCTTCATCAGAACTATATGCTTGGGTACATTTAGTAGATAATATTTTTAATCCTAATTAAAAAGAAAACCTTTTCTCTCCCATAGATGTTAAGATTCATGAATAACTTCATTTTCCTTTGGAAATAAACTTATTTCCATATATCTATACTTCCTCTATCTTTGGAAGTAGCAATTTTAAATTTCAAATCGCATACTGTATAAACAGAGGAACAGATCTGTATTATGTTATGATTGCATTACATTTTTTTCACATTTAATTTTTCAGTAGACTTGAATATATTTTTATTATGATAAAGTTCACTTCCTACAAGCATTCAAAGGTAACATTCACATCTATTAAATTTCAGCCCCTACCATTTCTAAGATGAAAACAATGCAAAATGCATTAAGAGATCACATTCAAATTCACTCTGGCTGCTTTAAAGTTCAGTGTGAAGAGAAAGATATTAGCTCTTAAAATAACTTGGCATCTCTCTTTATATAATGCTCAATTGAATGGAATTGTGCAGGGGTGGGTTCTAACTTACCTCGCTGCCGGTTCGCTTCCTCCCGCGCCGTGCGCATGCATGTGCAGTGCTGAAAATCCAGCTTCTGCGCATGCGCAGAAATGAAAAACAAGATGGCGGCGCCTATGGTGCTGCCGAGAGAGCCATTTTGGGGGCGTGGCAGGCCCAGCCGGCCATCGCTGCCGGTTCGGCGAGCGGGGGAGGATTCCTGCTACCGGTTCTAAAGAACCGGTCCAAACCGGCAGGAACCCACCTCTGGAATTGTGTCTGAGGAAAGAAGCAGGCAGCAAGGAGTTGCTTGCTCCCCCAGTATTGCTCTGGGGTGGGGTCCTCCCCTCTCCATTCTCCATTCCAGAGTCATTGGAAGCATCTTTCCAGGGTGGAAGAAAACAAAAATAACAGCTCCAGGAAGACATGGTGTCACCTGGCCTTCTGTAGAGCAGGGGTCTCCAACCTTGGCAACTTTAAGTCATGTGGACTTCAACTCCCAGAATTCCTCAGCCAGGCTGGCTGAGGAACTCTGGGAGTTGAAGTCCACAAGTCTTAAAGTTGCCAAGGTTGGAGACCCCTGCTGTAGAGGACCACAGAGAAAGTATGCACCAGCAGTTAGCAAAACATGGATTAAGCCTAAGGCAGAAAGAAGGTGTTGGAAAGAAACTGAAAGTAACCCTACCTTAATTTTCTTTGGTATAAGAGAGAGGGAAGGGAAAGCGTTGTCAGGTTTTCAAGACTGGTGTCAATCATTTAAGGTTGGTCATGCCAGAAAACAGATTGCACAAGAAATACTGAAACGCTACTGTATTATGTCTGACTGTCGTATATCTGAGAGTCAAAGCAGGTTCACTTTTCTCCTATGTTATTAACTACTACAAGTCAGAGATAGCAAGTGAAGGATTCTTCTGGTTTCTTTTGTTGCTTTTTGCTGTTTCCTGATACTCTCAAACTCATCCCTTAAGCTTATTTCCTTCAGGAAGATTTAAATTGTTCTTCTCTCTTTTTTTCTTTTTTGTTTTTTTTGTATCCTGAGGACAGAAGAGATGCAAGGTTTATATATCATGGTATGTAATTTCTTCAATGAAAAATACTTTTCCCTTTGGACCTTAAGCATTTGTCTCAACACTTGGTTCTATGCCTCCTTATACGTGTGTGTGTGTGTGTGTGTGTGTGTGTGTGTGTGTGTGTGTGTGTGTGTGTGTGTGTGTGTGTGTGTGTGTGTT
>QLTV01004082.1:1846765-1857420 GCA_003457575.1 Thermophis baileyi | reverse complement strand
TGAGGACCCAGATTGTTGGGGGCAATATGCTGACTCTGTGAACCGCTTAGAGAGGGCTGTAAAGCATTATGAAGCGGTATATAAGTCTAAGTGCTATTGCTATTGCTAATCAAGGAGAGAAGCAACTTAGAACTAAGGAGAAATTTCCTGACAGTTAGAACAATTAATCAGTGGAACAGCTTGCCTCCAGAAGTTGTGAATGCTCCAACACTGGGAGTTTTTAAGAAGATGTTGGATAACCATTTGTCTGAAGTGGTGTAGGGTTTCCTGCCTAAGCAGGGGGTTGGACTTCCAACTCTGTTATTCTATTCTATTCTATTCTATTCTATTCTATTCTATTCTATTCTATTCTATTCTATTCTATTCTATTCTATTCTATTCTATTCTATTCTGACTAATGTTTCATTGGAGATGAGCTGATCAATCATTGTTCCTTATTAAACCAGGATCCTGGAACAGGTCTGAACCTCAAGTCTCTGATCCAGATCCTCTGTCCAAGATCACAGAACTTGAAACTTCAGGGGGCAAAAAAACTACTAGCTTCAACTAGTATGGAAAATATATGTAGACATGCACTGGTCTCCATTCTGATTGCACCAGTTTCATGGTGGAGGATCAATGGTCTTATCACACTGGCAGCACCATCAGCAGCAGGGAGTTTTCAGTGGCCTTTTCAGAAGTCAATTTTTGTCCCCTTCTAAAGGTTAGAAAAAAAGAGGTAGGAAGTAGAAATTGGGAAAATAGTATTATGTATACTGATATATAGAATATATTATAATTACTATGTATACGTAAATGTTAGAAGTTGCAAGATTATGATTATGTATATATTTTACATAATACATACATTACATATTTTATACTAAATAGTATTATTATTGTTATTAATATTGTGTATAAAGTACATCGACCCAAACAATACACTGTTCACTAAGCACTTATTTAAAGAAAAAACTTTAAATAAAATTATAAAAAAAGAAGTCAATTTTTGTCTTGGTTTACTGATTGCCTGAAGCAGTGGACTGCTTTGCTGCGTGACTGTCATATCTCATATCTGCTGGGGTGAGTTTGCTTGGTTCAACTCCATGGGGCAGCAGGTAGGGAAAGCCATAGAGGAAAGAACCAGTGAAAGGAAAACTGGGAGAATGTAACCAAATGCAGAACCCTTTTCTGATGAAGGATCAACGTTTCCATTAAAAATGGCTTTTGAAGGCCATCAAGTATATAGTAATGTTACTGGAGGAAAAAAAAACATTTGGATTCCTCTTTTTTGCAACGTTTGGGGCATGGGAAGTTAAGGTACACATTAATTCTTTATTTTTTAAAAAACTTAAGCTGCCAAATAATCTTGAAGAAAACTGAAAAAACTAACCACTGAAAATTGTCAGAGGTGGCAACAAATTCCAGTAATGCAATCAGAGTGTGCTGGGGGGGGGGCATAAAAAAGGAGCATCATGGCCAACATATAACCTGCAGCAGGAGTGGGTTCTAATTTACCTCGCTGCCGGTTCGCTTCCTCATGCGCCGCATGGGCGCGTGTGCCTTGCACGCCACGCCCACGCGCGCATGTGCAGTGCTAAAAACTAAGCTTCTGTGCATGCGCAGAAGCAAAAAACAGCTTCTGCGCATGCGCAGAAACAAAAAACAAGATGGTGCTGCCTACGGTACCGCCAAGAGAACCGGTTTGGGGGCGTGTCCAGCCGGCCATCGCTGCCGGTTCGGCGAGCGGGGGGAAATTCCCGCTACTGGTTCTATAGAGCCGGTCCGAACCGGCAGGAACCCACCTCTGACCTGCAGGATTGATTTAGCAACAGAGGAATCTGTAGATATCCATCCTGGCTGTGCTATCACTGTTCTTCTATCCATCCTATTTCAGTTAATAACTGAGTAACATTCTGAATTATTTTGACTGGTGACTTTTACTCTGTTCAGAGTTGGCTTATTTTTCTCCCTTTAACACATAAAGAAATGGAAAGGAACAAATTGAAATAAGAGCTTGCTGGCCCCAAAGAAAGAATGCATCTATTATGAAATAAAATCTCTTTTAGTAGCTATTAGGCTGCATTAGAAAAAGTCACTGGCTTCTGCCTTAGAGTTATATTGCAAAAGCCATCTGTATAATGGCTGTGTGCCTGAGTGCACTGCAGTGACAGTCAACATTGTTCCTCCCAAGCCAGCGCTCGTTATTCTTTACAAAACTCATGCATTTTGTGAGAGATCAAAAGATTTACATATCCTATGGAGTGCTTTAGGGAATGACTTGCTGTGCACTTTAAATGCACAATGTTCCACAGCCATTTCAATACAGATTTCATTTCTCTCCGAGAGCGAGGTGGGGGTAGGGAGACGAAACTGAGTTCTGCATTTTATTTCCTAGGCCATGCAGTGAAATGCTCTCCTCCTTTGGTGGGAAAAGCAATCATACCTTTTAATTCTGAAGCATTTACTTTTAGCCAAGTAGGGGAGAATGTATACACATATGCATCAGACATAAAGATTTTTAAATGTTCATACATGGATACCCATGCAAATATGCATACGTGCATAGACCACATGGAAGCAATCACTGAAAGCAGGCTGGAGTTAAATAGCATCTGCACCAAAGACAGGCAAATGCTAAATATTAAGTAAAGCTGAATGCAAAACAAAACAATGAAAAAAATTAGCACAATAAATCTTTCTAGATTTTCTTAAAGAAAGCCCTTTTAAAATAAACCTGTTTATCCTAAATTCTAGAATTCCTCCAACTATTTCACAAAGGGGGAAAGCTGTAGTTCCTTGGTAAAATACCTGCTTTTGAGTGCAGAGTTTCCCATGTAAATAACCATAGCACTTAGACTTATATACTGTACCTCTTCGTAGTGCTTTACAGCCCTCTCTAATAGCAATAGCACTTAGACTCATATACCGCTTTACAGTGCTTTACAGCACTCTCTAAGCGGTTCACAGAGTCAGCATATTGCCCCCAACAATCTGAGTCCTCATTTTACTGATTTCAGAAGGATGGAAGGCTAAGTCAACTTTGAGCCAGTGAGAATCGAACTGCTGACAGTCGGCAGAATTAGCCTGCAATACTGCTTTCTAACCACTGCGCCACCATGGATCTTTTCCCCCCAGTAAAACTGGAAAAAAAAGAAACCTGAAGAATATTGCATCAACGATGTTGTGCTAGATGAACTAAGAAGTGTCTATAGGGTATGGTCAAAATATCAAGATGGCAGCCATGTTAATGTGGTCTTTTAGTTATGCAATACACATAAAAACAGAGTTTTGATCACAATATTGTGGCCTCTATCCTGATTTTTTTGACCCTCCCCTGTAGTTATTCCTTTTCTTACTGGAAGCTGAGACTACTAAAGAAATCTAGATAGAAGAGGCTGGTGCTAATGTGGAGGAATGAAATAATTGTCCCTGCATAAAGAAACATAGATTGCCAGAAAAGTTCAAAGAAGCCATACAAAGCCTTCTAAAGGATGTGATGCTTTAATGCTATAACACTGCACTAAATATGTTCATAATTCACTTATTCTTCACATCTATCCTTGAATACTACTGAGGAATGTCATTCTTTTCAGTGAAAACTCCAGCAATATAATGAATTATAACATATTACAATATAATAATAAAATACAACAATATATTTGATGTTGGGCAGGGTGTTGGACTAGATCTCCAAGGTTCTTTCCAGCCCTATGCTTCTATGTTCTAATATATTAAAAAAAATAGAAGTCTTATGATGAATAGAAAATGATGCAATTGTCTGTATTAAAGGTGCTACATATTCAAACATCTGTATTACAGGTGCTACATATTCAAACATCGATCAAATTTGGATAGATCTTGGCTTGGTTCAGCATCATATTTCAGTTGGTTCGATGGGATTTCCAAATTATAGATATTACTAAATGTTCTGTAGCAATTTTTCACTGGTTTTCTGGATTTTATTGCTGTTCACATGTCACACAAGTAAATGGCTATTTGCAGCATTAGATAAAAATCTTAGAAGGGATATCAATAGTTCCCATCCAGAGATGAGACAGAGATCATATTTCAGGGATAAGCTGTGATATTACATCAATGTGTCACTCACCCTTTATTTGATTCCAAGCCTGATGAGCATCAGATCTGACTTCAGATTCACAACTAAAGCACAAAACCTTATCACACAGAAAGGCTTAGGTGCCATTACTGATCAACAGGGATCATTCAGAGGCTCATGTTGCTTTCTGTGTTGATCTAATATCATGTCTGATAGTGCTCTGTTAAAAGAACCAGGCAGCAGGTAGTTGAAAAGAGTTTGGCTAACCACTATGGGTGGTTCCACATAATAATTCAATCAAGTAGGCTAAGGAAGGTTCTGAAAGACACACTGATACACCCCTCACACACCCAGATGCAGCTATTTTCTGTTAATGTAACTTTACAATAAAGTTGCTCATAATCACTCTATGGGGGAGATGGATAGTTTCTAAATATGATAGATAGATAGATAGATAGATAGATAGATAGATAGATAGATAGATAGATAGATAGATAGATAGATAGATAGATAGATGATAGATAGATAGATAGATAGATAGATAGATAGATAGATAGATAGATAGATAGATAGATAGATAGATAGATAGATAGATAGATAGGGAGGGAGGGAGGGAGGGAGGGAGGGAGATGATAGATAGATGAAAGATAGATACTAAATGTTTGTGCTTATCTGGACTACTTCAAAGGACTATTTTGCAAGTCTGAAAGTATTTCATCTCTCTTTTGCTTTTACTTTTTAGAAAACTCAGGGAGGTCCCTTCTGAATCACTTCTTGCACTCCTCCTATATCTGTGAGCTGAAATACCATTTGTAGGATGGTTATCTAGTCTGTATTTGTTCCTTTTGCCTCCCAAGATCAGGCTAGTTTAACAGATTAACAGAGTTGGAAGGGACCTTGCAGGTCATCTAGTCCAACCCTCTGCCCAAGCAGGAGACCCTACATCTGCCTCTAACTAGGATCGAACTCACAACCTCCTGATTGTGAGGCAAGAGCTCCACCTCTAGGCCACAGCAGCTGGTTCTAAAGGCTCACAGACCATTACAGGCAAAAGAAGGTCAAAATCTCTATCATGCTCACAAATTACAAAATAATGATCATTACGTATTCTGTATACCAATTCCAGCTGAATATTAGCAAACACTAAGATACAATAAGAGCAGTTTGACTAGAACCAGTGAGTAAAGATGCAGTGGGCCCCCTATTGCTGTAGATTTTCTAACAGAGGCTAGCTAGACAGTCTTGGATGCTTCAATTTAGCCTCTTGCGCTGAGCAGAGGGCTGGACTTGATTATCTCCATGACTCTCTCTACCTCTATGATTCTATGAAGGTGAACTGGAAGAAATATTCTGCCTCTGGCTAAAAATCCTTTTCCTGTTTACACAGAAGGGGAAGCATGAAGAGAGAAGAAACCCAAATAGAAAGCAATGGCAAAAGGAATCCCTCTTTAATGAGGCATAACTCTGTTATGATTAAGGCTTATTCTGTCTAAATATTGATTCTTATAATACTTTACGAGGACAAGCACCAAGCAGCAGAGCCCAGCCGTTCACCCACAAGGATGGAATGACAGCAACAGAAATCCTTGCTACTTCACTGGTTCTATACCTTGTTTCCCCCCACCCCAATAAAAATTATGCAGTTGAGGCTGTCATCAAAGCCTTTCTCTGTTTTTGCAGCAACTTGCTTCCTTGGGCTGCCAAATCCTAAACCTTGGAAAGGACTCGGTTGGGTCTTTTCTCCCTGAATTTCAACCGGTGGACAGAACAAAAACAAGAAGAGGGAGGCTGGCAATGAGGAGACACAGCTCTATTACTTTGAGCCGAGATTAAAGTAGCTGCCTTAGTATTGAAAGATAGCTGCTGTTTCCTTGTCCTGAGGCTGCAGAGCAACTGGAGGTGGAGTGAGGGCAGTGAGGGCAGAACAAGAAAAAAAAAACCCCTCTGATCATCAGGAAGGTGTATGAAGAGAAAAGAACAGAGAGAAAATATTTTTGAACCAAAGAAAATTTGAAACACTATTTAAAAAGAAGAAGAAGAAGAAAAGATCATGAAGCTTTAGTTCAGGGGCAGACATGGCCATCCAAGAGACTTTACACACTTCCTTTGGTGTCCTCACCCCTCTGGCTTTTCCTTATGTGACACAAAAATGAAGTGGAAAACAGCATATTGCAAAGCAAAGAAGGACTCTTAATATACTACTTATTTTGCAGGAATACCTTTGGTCAAATGGTAGAAATCATGCTGGGACACTAAGCCTCTTCTGGAAAATTCGTGTTTTCTTATTGTGTATGACAGCCATTTTGTGAATAGGTAGGCTTCGCGTGGTGTCCATGCTGGGTGTCCCCACTATATGCTCTTAAAATCCCCAAAGTAACCTTGGACCCCAGAAAGTTGCCTGTACCCTCTTTTCTTATTTCAAATATGAAGTGATGCCCTAGAAAATGCTATTCCATGTGCTGCAACATGTCTTGTGTCAGAGGTGGATGCTGTGAGCCCCACATTTTGTGGCCTCTGAAGGCCCATTCTCAGATTGTGCTACTGAAATTTAGTGCCAGTACTCAGAAATGCAGAGGATGCAAAAATGCTATGTTACCAGAAGGGAAAGTGACTGAATTAATCCCCTGAAAAAAGAATATATGGGGAAAATATCCTTATAATATTCTAATTGAATCAATATCCATCTTCTGTTTTGAAACTAAATTATTTGGGAATAAAACCAGACATTTATTTAAATAAATATATCAAGTGAGATGGTGATGTCAAAATTTGGCTTGGCTATTTTTTCTTTGAAATCTCTCTTAACAAAGCCAAAAAGAACTGGGGGGGGGGATCAGTCTTTTTGGTGATATTGTCACATCACTGTCACAAACTCAGGGCCTTGGAAGCTAGGTTTTTTTTAAAAGAAGTGTTCTCCTCCAACAGCAAAGAGGTTGTTCATCGCTGTTCTGCCTACCTCACATTTGGTTTAAAAATGAACAATTGCTGTAGCAAGAATTCTGCAGGTTACCTGTCAGCATCTGACCCTTTATGGTGAGATGTTTTGATTTTTTTCCCTTCCTTCCTTCCTTCCTTCCTTCCTTCCTTCCTTCCTTCCTTCCTTCCTTCCTTCCTTCCTTCCTTCCTTCCTTCCTTCCTTCCCTTCCCTTCCCTTCCCTTCCTTCCTTCCCTTCCTTCCTTCCTTCCTTCCTTCCTTCCCTGAAAAAAAACCCTAAAGAGAAATAATCTAAAGGTAAAAGCAAAGAAAAGAAAAGAAAAAGAATAAAAACATGGGAGAGAGGGAGAGGCTGTGCCCACTTTGAAACTGATCCTTAATAGGGGCTTTGGATGTCACCCAAGCCCCAGCTGTTGGCCATCCTTTCTTTTAAGCGTGCAAGCAAGCGTGAAAAATGGATACAGCTGCTTTAAGAATCTCCTTAACCTTAATGAATTACACAGTTGTCATCTCACAAATTATCATCAGAATCTTATCAATAGGTTTCACAAATTGCCATGCCAGGATGTGGCTTATTGATTTAGGCCTAGTGTATGTCTAAATCTAACCATTATGAACTGCAAGCCATGTTGCTTAGAGTGATATGCAAAGCCACTTGGGGTGTATTCAATAAGCCATGATTAAATAGATCATGGCTTAATAGGAGTTATAAACCAGGATGTTGACTGGGCTGAAAGCTGAAAGAAATCTCTTTGGATTTCTTCTTGCACTTTACGTGCAATCTCCTTCAATATTCAATGCCTCCTGAACCTTCCTTATGTTGACTTCCATATTATTGCCACAATTTCTTAAAGCCAAGTTGTTTTGCCTTTCCAGAACTGTGTGCACACTGAAGAAGTAGGCAGATGAGTGGAGTGTTTGCAGGAGATAAAACTTTTGTTTGCTTTTGTGCTGGAAAGATATTTTAATAAAAAAAGAAGAAGGACAAAACACCCAGTAGATTTGCAAGGGCCCTACCTAATTCTTTAGCATGATGCTTGGTCTTGGCACTGATGGCCGCTACAGTTGATGTTGTGGGACTTACCTTTGCTTTCCACAGAGGAATGGGGGAGCAGGGTGGAAAACTCAGCCAACATAAAGGATTATGAACCAAATGTGAGAATTGGGTACTTGCTGAAGAAGTTCCTTGCATTTGCAAACTGGCAAGCTGAGTGAACACCCAGATAGTTGAAAGTGTGCCAGATAGCCTGGCACTTCTCTAATTGGCACAGAACCATCCTAGTAGCAGTTCCTACTGCCACTGGCTCCTTTACAGCTGCCTGTCTTCATCCCACTGTTCTCAAAGCCATGCCAGAAAGGGCACAACAGGTAGATGCAAAAAGTTTGCCAACTTCTCCTTCTCCACATTATCTCTGGAATGCATTTTTCCTCATTACTGTTTGGGTCTGATGCCCAGTAGCAACTCCACACCAAAAAAGTAACCATAGCATCCCACTGGAGAGGAATGAAGGAAGGGGGGTTAATTGACCGCTGGGAAAGTAATCAAAGTTAGCAACAACAGGCATCAAAACTTCTTGTTGCATGGTGGTGTTTCCTGTCATAATTTGAAGATTCTTTAGTGGGAAAGACCATAGCGGAGAAAGGGAAGAGATGCCTTCACACACAAACTTTGTTTTAAAAATGTGTTCCTCTGCCTGGTCTAGAACAATGATTTTTCAAACTTGGTGATTTTGAGATGTATGGATCTCAAGTCCCAGAATTCTGGAAGTTGAAGTCCACACATTATAAAATTGCACATTTTGAAAAACAATGGCTAGAGCTTATACAATCAAAACAAAAGTGATCTTCAAAATGCAGAATGTTCATAAACAATGTTACATAAAGGATATGATTAGAAAAACAACTAATATTTAAAAATATAAGATTTGGAATGGATTTTGAGATTCATTTACTCCAGTCCCATGACTCTCACCTCTACAATACTCAGTGAAGGAATCCATCCTTACAAATGACCATCAAATCTCTATTTATACATCCAGCAGAAGAAAGTCTATCTCTTCCCTTTCCACAACTGAATATTTCTTACTGTTATGAAATTTCTTCTTATGACCTATCCAAATCTATTCTCTTATAATTTAAATCCTGGAATAACTCTGAACAATTCTGCCCCATATTTCACATTTCTTTTCAGATACCTAACAGCTATCATGTCTCTCTACAGTCTTCTCCAAATTCACCGTCTCCAGTGCCACCAACTGTTTCTGTTAAGTTTTTCTTTTCAGGTCTCTTATCATCTTAGTTGTTCTTCTTGGACATGTTCCAGAGCGTTAGTCCTTCTGAAAGTACGGTATCCAGATCTGGATACAATTTTCTAGGCATAGCCTAGCCAGCATGATACATTATAATTGTATATCATGACATACCATAATACTTCTACTGGTGTAGACTAGGACTGCATTTTGGGGGGATTTTGTTTTTGCAAATTTAGCTGTTAATCTAAATCTAGATGCTAGTAATTATCATCAGTAAGTTAGGGTTATTAATCTTATTAACATTTTAATAAATTTGGAGTGATTCTGGGTTATAGTTCAACATTCTGTCTTCATTCTGTCTTCATTTAACAACATTAAAACATAGGTGGCAAGCTTCCAAGAATAACCAAAGGTTTGAATTTCTCCTAAAGGGTGAGAAGATGATCATCTCTAGTACCCACATTTTATCAGATTTCTTGATTAGATGGGCCTTTGAAGAGCTCCACTTCAATGCCAGGAGCAATTTGGCAGAGATTTTTAGATAGATAATCGTACTCTTCTGAATATATGAAATACAAACATTGAATCTCTTGGCAGAATTACATCTTAATCTAGCAATGCTACATATCTCTCAATTGATTTGATGACATAATGGATTAGTAGCCCAAACAAGCCATTTGTTATGTTCTAACTGTTATAACTGTGTTGCATGGTTCCAACCAGGTCCAGCGTTTGAGCGGGAAAAAGCTCAAACGCTATTGGCTGGTCTGTCTGACAGCTCCCTATAAAAGGGGAAGCTGTCAGACTGCTCTTTGCTGGTTGCTGATACAAGAGCTGAAATAAAGAGCTGCTTGGAAGTCTGTCTCCTGTCATCTCTACCCACTATCTAACAGTGGCGACGAGGGCTTGGGTTCAGGAGAACCGTGACTGCTTCTTCAGCGATTCCAACCAGCCAGGCAGCTTCCTTTCTGCCTGCTCTCTGCCGCGGTGTCACAGCTCCCTATAAAAGGGGAAGCTGTCAGACTGCTCTTTGCTGGTTGCTGATACAAGAGCTGAAATAAAGAGCTGCTTGGAAGTCTGTCTCCTGTCATCTCTACCCACTATCTAACAGTGGCGACGAGGGCTTGGGTTCAGGAGAACCGTGACTGCTTCTTCAGCGATTCCAACCAGCCAGGCAGCTGCCTTTCTGCCTACTCTCTGCCGCGATGTCCAACTTCCACCCACCGGCGCCTTTCGACCCGACCCGGGAGAAGTGGGACTCCTATATGCGGCGCTTCGAGTGCTTCCTTGAGGCAAACGACATGCTGGGTCTGACCGACAACCGTAAAAGAGCTGTTTTTCTCAGTCACTGTGGCCCCGAGGTGTTTGACACCGCGGAGTCTTTGTCAGACCCAACACCGGTCCAGACCGTTCCGTGGCAAGTGCTTCA
>QLTV01004082.1:1823526-1834732 GCA_003457575.1 Thermophis baileyi | reverse complement strand
CAAAACTTAATAACTTCAGATTATTTTTTTTTTTTTTGCTTGATTGCAAAAAATTCGACTTCAGCAACAGAGTGGTCAATGCCTGGAATACATTACCCGACTCTGTAGTTTCTTCCCCAAACCCCCAAATCTTTAACCTTAAACTGTCTACCATTGACCTCACCCCATTCCTAAGAGGTCTGTAAGGGGCATGCATAAGCGCAACAGCGTGCCTACCGTCCCTGTCCTAAAGTCCCCATGTATTCAAAAAATATGTACTCAAAAACCATGTCTGTACTTATTATATACTCATATTAATGTTTATACTTTGCTGTAATCATACACATGCTTGACAAAATAAAATAAAATAAATAAAAATAAAATGTAAACCATAAGCTATTTCTTAACTGGAAGCTCATAATCTAATAGAGACAATGCAGTACATTGTTTTCCTTCATAATTTCTTTTTCCTGTTGTATTGCATTGTCTCTATTAAGAAGGCCCTCAGTTGTGCCTTTTCATGGCCCTCACCCACCTACCTGCAGCTGTTGCTCACTGGCTTGCTTGCCTAGGACTCTGGTCCCATGAGATCCTTTCTTAACAAACTGCGTGGTCTGTGGGTTATGATGGCATTCAGGACTGCTGCGAATAGTGATTGCATCACTAAGAGATGCAATCACATGTCCTCCCACTCCACAGTTGCATTGTTTAGCAGATAGGTTGAGCTGAGGGAGTCACCCAGATCTAAGTCACCCACTGACATTCCATACCTGCAGAGGTGGGCTGCACTTACGTTCACAACGGGTTCCCTGGTTGTGAGCTCGCGTGCGTGTGCGTGCTAGCTTTGCTCGCACACGCCCCTTTGGAAGAGAAACGGAGCTGCAAACATGCTCCTAATCAACTCAGGCAGCTCCGGTGAGTACAGCAGGGGCGGCGCGGAACACAGCTGGGCCAGCCAATGAGCCACAAAGTTAGTTATAAATGGAAAGCATAGCACAAGGGCGGGTGAGCGGGCCCAGCCAGCGATCACAGCTAAGGGTTCGCCTGAACCCGCGCGACCATGCAGCAGCCCACCACAGCATACCTGAGGTCAGACTTGGACTCCTATCGCTCTGGTTCTGCTCCGACACATTAAACTTCTACACCGCATGATTCTCCTCTAGTTTGAACTAGCAGAGGTTCAAAGATTCCCTTTTGGAGGGAAGGGGAAACAAAGGTGTTTTGCTGTTGGAGCTGTTAAATATGTTAATAGGGAGGGAAGCCTTGGACGAAGGCTTCCCTCAGGTCCAGGCGGAAAACAATAAAGTTTTAAAATCATTGGTTCACAGTACAGGCGGGAAAATAGAGCAACCTCAGTGGTTGGACTGCCTGACAGCTCCCTTTAAAAGAGGGAGCTGTCGGACAGCAAGGGCAGTCAGTTGTACCGGTCTACCAATAAAGAGCTTTTAGTCACTATACTGAAGTCCTGCCTCTTCAATTCAACCCCAACTTAACAGGAGCAGCTACCAATTCAAGGCAACATACTTCATATGTAAAACCAGCTAAGCTATTTTAGCACATGTTGCATAAAATGCCCAAAGTGCCTCTCCATGGCACTAAAAGTACAATAGCAACACATCAAACCTGCTCCCCAAGGGTGCCAGTTCAGCCTGCCTAACAGTAGGGCCAGCCACATGCCTCAGATTCAGCTATTACGAATTGCAGCTGGAAAACCATTTTAAACAAGGGCAGTGCCTAAATAACTAAGTACAATTATTGGATTGATGTAGTTTGGATCAGCCTTCCTGGGAAGCCTTCCTGCTTTTTATAATATGAAGGTTGTCTTTTCTTCTCCGGTAACCACCAGACTGTCACCAAGGACATAAATCCTCATCCATTCTGTTTGAGGGCATCCCGTGAACCTTAAACAATAACCACAAAGAGGCTGTATTTACATTCTCGGCAACACTAGTGCAGCTCAGTCAACAAGATACCTGCAAGCAGGAGCCTTCTTCAAACAGTGCAAGCTGGGGAGAAGCCAGCAAGGTGGGAGGGAGAGGAGGAAAAGGACCAAACGAAGCAGACGAAAACCAAACTCGGCAAAACAGAGAAAGGGTGACGTCTCTGTAACTGCTAGTTTGCACACATTAATCCCAGATTTGCCCCCCATTATTGGAGGCATATTCGGGAAATTACGTTGTCTGTACCTCAGACTATTATGATTCTGTCCCTTCCATTCCAAAGTGTATGAATGTTAGCAACGCATTAATTAGATAGTAACACTGGGGGGGGAGGGGGAAACCCTCAGTACTGCTAGCCTTGTGGAGGCCCTGGGTCTGGGCCAAAACCTCTCCTTGCATTATCACTGCTTTTTCTCTCTCAATACAGTCTTTCCATACAGCTCTTTCCCTAAATTTAAAATGATGTTTGAAATGTCCTCCTTGTGTATTATTTCATGAAAAAAAAATTGGTCTCTTCCTGTTTCTCTAAGTCCCCCACTCTTTAACAAGTCAAAATTCCTTAATTTTAGAGCTTTATCTTCCTGAAACTGCACCAATATAGCACTGTACTCTTTCTCTAAGAAGTTGGACAAGGTATGAACCAGCGGTGAAATCTACTTACCTTCCCTACCGGTTCTTTTTTGCACGCGCTCCGCTCACGCACGGGCTTTTTCACCCTCTGCGCATGCACAGAACGCTTTGTGCATGCGCAGAAGGTAAAAAAAACCCAAAATGGCGGCGTCCGGGCGGAGCCTCGCGCTGCCGTCACTACCGGTTCTCCGAACCACCGGCAGGCAGCGCTACCAGTACGCCCAGACCTGGCCGACCTGGGAGCATTTCACCACTGGTATGAACATGTGGTGGCAACTCCCACAATCCTTTTGAAAGGGTTTGAGCTGTAGGGGTACAGGATCTGTATCCACTGATCCAGTTCTAAGTGTCACTGGCAATAGAGCTATCACTTGTATAATACTGAGAGGTGGTGTTGTGATAGTCTCTCTTCCCCACCAAAAAAAGTGTTTCCTGACCCACCATGGTGGAAGGGAGAGCAGTGTCAGATTCACTAATGCTTCCACTTGTATCCTTTAGGAAAGAGAAATCTGGGGCTGAAAGAGAACCCGTTTTACGGGGGGGGGGTTAGTTCAGAGTCTCATTGCCTACAACTGACTTTACCTGACTGGTTGTGTGGCACAATTCTGTGGGCTGAATCGGCTAGTTTATATAGCTTCTAGCCTAATTCTTCATACTACTTAATTCTTTATCCACTGACAGTCTGGTCTAACACATCGATGAAGATAAACGGGCATCTTCATTCTTTACAAGCACCCCTTCAATCTGTACAACGTCCCACCACTTATTATTGGAGATTTACTATGGGTGCTTCCCAATTTAAGAATTGCAGCAAGATAATTGCATTATAACAGCAAATTATAACTGTTTATCAGAGCAAAATTGCAGGAATTAAAAAAAACATGCTTTTACAAAGTGTAGCTCAAAAACCTTTACACCAGGGGTGTCAAACTCGTGTCGTCACAGCGGCGTCACGTGATGTATCGGGACTTTTTCCCCCTTCGCTAAACTGGGCGGGGGTGGGGCCAGCACATGACACATCCGGCCCGCGGGCCACGAGTTTGACACCCCTGCTTTACACTGATATTTATGAAATTTGACATGCCTCTTCCTGTTCTAATATTCTTAGCTTATTTATTATAGGTAGTCCTTATTTAAAAACAGTAAAAGGGACCAGAATTTCTGTTGCCAAGTGATATAGTCATTAAGCATGACATCATATGACTGCCTGCTTAGTGATGATAGCTCTAACAGTCCCCAATTACCATCATGAAGTGAATCACTGCAGGTCATTAAGCAAGGACCACACACGATTGTGACTTCCAACTTCTTGTTGACTTCCTTATTGGCTTTGCTTGTGGGAAACTGACACAAATCACAATCCTGTGACTGTGGGGCTCTGTGACAGCTGGAACTTCAAGGACCAGTGATAAGTACCTCTTGTTTTAAGTTGAAACAGTTGCTGAACAAGTGATCATTAACCAAGAGGTATCTGTAATTTCATTCATTCTGATAAACATTAAAAAATCTTATCACCATAAATGGCCAGACAATGGGAGAATGAAACTCGACTTTCTGAATTTAGTCCAAATCCAGACACCCATATGTTGTTTACCTTCACAATCTGCTGAACGAATGAAAGTGCTCCTGCTTGGATTCTGTTCCCTTTTTCAGGACATTCCATTTCATCCTCCAGGTTTCTACTTCCACTGTCCCAAGTGTTAGCAGAAATCCATGACCACCGGTCCTACTCTGTCCCACAGTAATAGCACTTAGACATATACCGCTCCATAGTGCTTTACAGCCCCCTCTAAGTAGTTTACAGAGCCAGCATGTTGCCCCCAACAATCTGGGTCCTCATTTTACTGACTTCAGAAAGATGGAAGGCTGAATCAATCTTGAGTAGGTCAGGATTGAACTCCTAGCATTGGGCAGAGTTAGCCTGCAATACGGCATTCTAACCACTGCGCCACCACAGGATTTTACTCATCATAGATACAACTCCCGTGTTTCCTCCCTCCACCCAGTCTAAGTTCAAACCAGCCAAGTATTCTGCTCTGCTACAAGCAGATCATCACTCCACATGGCTTGATAGATGCTGATAGACAGGGAACATACTGCATTCCTACCTTGGAGGAAAGATATGAGGATCTGCATCAACACCTTTGTAGGGAGTTTGAATTGGGAACATTTTAAATGAAAACTGGTTCAAGAGAACAGAAGAACAACCCCCACCTCTTCTTATCCTCCTGATCCAACCTACTGCAACGATTGCTTTCATTGGTTTAAAAGCAAGGGGAAGTTACATTTTCCTGGATGTTTAAAGCAGCTTGAGTTTCTCAGGTGGAACCACTGGGCCAAACAACTTTACGGTTGCATAACTTTCTCAGAATGTGTCGGCAGAAGATAAATGTGTTCCGGAAACCAATTCTTAGCATCTCTCCTCCAAAACTAATTTTATTTATTTATTATTTCAATTGTACTGATCTTCGCATCTGATTTCTCCCTACTCCCTAGCACCCTCCCAGGGAGAGTAGTATTTTTTCCCCCTCTTTGCACCTAATCCTTTTTTTCTGCACAACTCAGTGGCCCTCCTGACTAACATCTTGAGCTAGTTGTTCTTTTTTAAAAAATGAATTTCAAAGATATTCATAGTATCTGAGTGTTATCATTGTTGCAAATGATTTGGGAGGAGAAAGAAGAAAAATACATGCAGAACAAATTGCAATTTAAGTAGGAGGTGAGGAAGGTGGAATTTCCAGTCAGAAAACAGCTGAAGAGAAAGTGAGGTACAATGAGTGGAGCACTGACAGTGGTAGCTAGTGTGTGTGTGTGTGTGTGTGTGTGTGTGTGTGTGTGTGTGTGTGTGTGAGAGAGAGAGAGAGGGNNNNCGTATTTGCTCTTCTAGGAGAGGGAGAGAGAGAGAGAGAGAATGAGAGGGAGGGAGAGGGAGGGAAAGGAATGGAATGGAATGGAATTCAGCAAGGTTTCTCTTCCCCACCCCCATTTGCTCTTCTAGGAGAGAGAGAGAGAGGGAGGGAGGGAGGGAGGGAGGGAGAGGGAGAGGGAGACGAAAAGTGTTTGGAGGCCTTTTGACAAAAAAGAAAATCACGAGGGAGGGAGAAAGAGAGAAATCCATTGCAGGAGCTTTTCAATTAACAAAGTAGGATTGGTTTACCTGATAAAATGTTCCCCGTGTGAGGTGTAATTGCATATTTATGCCCCACAGAGATTTTTTAATTTCTCTTCTGTTTGTTTGCCTTGAAAGTATTTGTCACTGGAAAGGGTTCTTGATGTGTAATATTCAAGGCAGTGTTAGCTGGCTGTGCGGCTTGTTTTCGTTTTAGATTTATTTCAATGTGAACGGACATGATGCCTTGTGTTGTCCTGTATATACAATATAATCTTTCTCAAGGAGAGGGAGAATATTTCAAAAGGAGCAAAGGAAAAAAAACAGAGTGCATGGATACTACCAAGGATTTGTTATAAACATATTTATCATGATTATCACCACCACCTTCATCATCATCGTTTTCATCATCTCTTATGGAAATGAAACTAGTTTAACAGAATAACAACAGAATAACAGAGTTGGAAGGGACCTTGGAGGTCATCTAGTATAACCCCTGATCAAGCAGAAGACCCTATACCCGTGATGGCGAAACTATGGCACGCGTGCCACAGGTGGCACGCGGAGCCATATCTGAAGGCATGCGAGGTGTTGCCCTATGTCAGCTCCAGCGTGCATGTGCACGCTGGCCAGCTGATTTTTGGCCTTCCGGAGGGCGGGGGAGGCAGTTTTCGCCCTCCCCAGACTTCAGAAAAGCCTCCGGAGCCTGGGGAGGGCTAAAAACGGCCCAATGGGCCTACCGGAAGTCCTGAGGCTTCAGTGAGGCCTGCGCACATGTGTCGGGGGGCAACGTGGGGGGGGGGTTGTGCGTGCATGCACAGGGGGAGGATATTGCATTATGGGTGTGGGCATGCACGTGTGTGCTATCACGCGCGTGCGCGCCCTTTTGGCACCCGAGCAAAAAAAGGTTCACCATCACTGCCCTATACCATTTCAGACAAGTGACTGTCCAGTCTCTTCTTAAAAACCTCCAGTGTTGGAACACCCACAACTTCTGGAGGCAAGTCATTCCACTGAATAATTATTCTAACTAGTTTCATTTTTAATGAATTTTGGGGACACCTATTTCTTATTTGCCGGCATTTCTGTTTCACTATCCCAGTTCCTGAGATTCTGCCCTTTCAAAGGAAAGATAGCTAGATAACCTTCATTTTCTTCCAAGGACTGCTTGAAGTTTTTTATGCAGTTAGAAAAATGTGTGCAATATTTTTTTATGAAACATATTTGAATATAAGTAGCTCGGGTTGGTAGCTGGGCTGTTGGTCTGAGCTCCAAGCTTGGCAATTTGGTTGCAAACGGTTCGTCACCATTCGAGGAGACATTGTCAGTGCGTTTTGAGTTGTGTTCGTCTGTCAGAGCACTGGTCTTTAAATACCTTTTTATGTGATGCAAATTAGTTTGGATGTTGTTTGTTCGTCTACCTCTGAGTCATGGTCTGACTTCGGACTGTTTGATTGGCTGGCTGTTGTTACCGAGGCATGGTCTTTGGTTTTATGTACCGTCTGTGTGATGTAAATTAGTATTGTTTGTTCAGATACTGCTGAGTCATGGTCTGGTTTTGGTCTGTTTGAATGGCTGGTTGTTGTTACTGAGATGTGGTTCGATTTCTTGTGAGCTGATGGGTTGTGATTTTTATTGTTGCGTAATGGGGTGCCTGTTTGTTCGTTTTAAATGCTATCTTCGGGATCACGGTTGATGCAGTTCTTTCATTCTCAGCGATTGGTAGACTGGATCAATGTCCATATGTCTGTTTATTGACTTATGGGTGGAGAACCAGGCTTTGGGGAATTCTCTTTCTCTCCTTGATTTCGCCTGGGTTACAACTGCGGTCCCGGTTAGATCAAATTTGTGTCCTTCTGAATCTGAATCTGACATGGTGACAAAACATTTGCAACCAAATTGCCAAGTTCAGAGCTCAGACCAACAGCCCGTATTTTTTTTATATTTTAATTGAAAGTTTTTGCATACGTAAAAGATAAATGTAAAGAAAGAATATGAAGAAAAGATAAAAGACGTAAGAAAAAAGGGGGGGGGGAGAAAAATACCATGAAGAGCAAAGCAAAGAAAGTAAGAAAAAAACTAATTAGGAAAACAAGAATCAGACAAAGAAAGCAACTTAGGACCTTCTTTTCAACAATTATAAACAAACTCATTATCTTTCCTCCTTTTAACACTGCTAATATCCCTTCAGCCTCTTATTTAAACACCAGATCCATAAATCATCGTTTCACTTTTTTCCATTTTCAGCAAGAAGTCCAAAAAGATTTCCAGCCTTTTATAAAAAATACTTATTGTTTTATAACTGATCAAATAGGTCAGTTTGCCATTTCTGATAATTTTGAGATCTTCACAATCCATTCCTTCATAGTAGGAATTTCAGTATTCGCCATTGTTATCCATGTAATAATCTTGCTGCAGTCACCATATATAAAATTAATCTTCCATGAGTCTTTTCTAATTGGCTAAACATAAGTCCCAATTACTAAAACATACTGGCTTTTTCTCAGTGTTAGTCTTCAAAATCCTTTTGTGTCTATTCAT
Organism: Thermophis baileyi; assembly: GCA_003457575.1. Classification (NCBI taxonomy): domain Eukaryota; kingdom Metazoa; phylum Chordata; class Lepidosauria; order Squamata; family Dipsadidae; genus Thermophis; species Thermophis baileyi. Next base: position 1,826,533 of record QLTV01004082.1, on the reverse strand, counting down.
ATCTAGAATTTTTTAGCTTCTTTCACAAGTCCACCATGTATGGTAAAATGCACCTTCCTTTTTTCACATTCCCAATATTGATTTGAAGTATCTTTATCAATCTTCGATAATTTCTCTGGAGTGATATATCAACAGTACATGCTTTTATAATCTTCTGGAAGGCGCTGAAGACCTGGTTCTGCCAGCAGGCCTGGGGAACCCAGAGCGGGATGGAGTCCATTAACTGGTGTGATGTGTTGTCGCCGGGGTGAGGGGTTATTATATTATTTTATTAATTTATTATTTGATTATTTTCTTTTATTAGTTTTATTTTATATATGTATATGATGTTTTTATATCCCTGTAAGCCGCCTTGAGTCGCCATGTGCAAATAGGTGGCAATATAAATTTTCTAATAATAATAATAAACATTCTCATCAATTATAATACAATATGAATTTCATCTCATTTAGTCACATTCTCTCTAAGGCAAATGCATGCAGTATGAAGGATGTAGGAAATCAAAGCAATTTTTTGTTTATTTCTTTTAGATTGAGTTCGGGTGAGAGGGATTTTTATTACCCAGGACTTATTTATTGTGAACCTCAGGTAAACTAGAACACTGAATGTGGTCCTTAAAATTGCTTGGAATATACTAAAGTACAAGACAGACACAATATCTATTTTCATCTGGTTAATACTATGGAACCTGTGCATTAGAGAGCTGGTTTACGAAATCTCTGTCTGCAGTTCATTTAGTGATAACCACCAAGGTGCTAAACAGAACAAGCAACGTTTCATAGCTTGAAGTAATCCGGAGGTGTCACATCAGCCAATCTCTCCCTTAGGCCACCCAGGTAGAGATGATAACACACCGCATTCAAGAAAAGGTCTGTTCGGTTCCCTTCCAGTGCTATTTACATATAAATATATGTAACATACAGATACACACACACAAAACTGAGGCATTGGAAGTGGAGAAAAGATGAATAAAATCATAATTTCTCCACAGAGCTACTGATAGAGGTTGAGTGTGTTATTTAATATTTACTAACCCTACCCACTAAAGCTCACTTGTAGCTGCCAAAAAAGACAATGCAATCCTATGCTGCATCAACAGAAGGATAGCATCAAGAACATGAGATGTGATTGTACCACTCTATCAGGGGTGAAATGCTCCTGGTTCGGACCGATTCTTGCGTACCGGTAGCGACAGCCGCCCGTGGTTCGGAGAACCGGTAGCGATGGCTGGCTGGCTGGCCACGCCCCCGAACCGGTCCCCCAGTCGCCGCTTGCTCACCCTGCCCCGCCCACTCTCTGCTCTGCAGCTTGCCTGCCTGAAGCGCTGCGCCCCTGATCTGCCAGGTAAGCCTGCGAAGTCACGGCCTACCTAGCTGCCCCTGCCCACCCCCACCATCCCAACCTGCCTTCCCTACTTCATTCCCTGTGGCCCGCAGCCCCGACATGCTTTCCTGCCTTCCACGCAACCTTCCCAGTGTCCCCATGCCAGCTTACAAAGGCAGGCAAGCAGAAGGCCACGTGGAAGGCAGGAAAGCATGTCGGGGCAGCAGGGAAAGGAGGTAGCAGCCTACTTCCTTCCCCGCAGCCCTGCCATGCTTGGAGGCCTTCCACGCGGCCTTCCCGGCAGTCCCCCATGCCCACTTGCCTTCCGAAGTTGGCGTCCAGCCCAGGATGGGAGACGCGCCGCTTCTGGCTAGGCCCGGCCAGTGGGTGGGTAGGCAGCCCTTGGGGGAGATGCAAGGGGATAAGAGGGGCGGCGGCAGGAGAAGGAAGAAAGCGAACCGTGGCTGTGGTGCTCCGGGAGGGCGGGCAGTGAGGGTCCTTCACAGCCGTGTGCTGCCTCCATCGCGGAAGCCGCCACTGCCAGCCAGCCGGGCAGCAGCCCTCCGTGGGGGAAAGGGCCAGGCCTGGGCTTGGAAGTGGTTGCCACTCTCGCTGTCTGCTTTCTTCCTTCTCCTGCCGCGAAACAAAAGCGAATGGCAGTAGCGCTGCTTTGGGACGACAGGCGGATGTCTGCAGCCAGGCAGGGAGGGAGGGCAGCGAGAGCGGCGGCCCCTTCCAAGCGCAGGACTAGTCCTCTCCCCGCGCAGGGGGCTGCCGGCCACCCAGCCGGCAGTGGCTTCCACGCCGCACTTGTAGTTGCGTGGCCGGCCGGATTAACAGGTGTGCTGGGGACGCCTTGCCCGCCGCCTCTGTGTACTGAGCTTGGCAGGGGCCGCTGCCACCTCTCTCGCTGCCCTCCCTCCCCACTTGGCAGGAGGAGGAGGCAGGCGAGGCGGGAGGCAGAGAGGTGCATGGGGCTCAGCTCGGCCACTGAGCATGTGGGACGCCCGCCCTGGCTCTCAGGCTGCTTCCCGCTGCCGCACAAAGTTTGGTGTGCCAGGCAGGCAGAGGAAGAGTCTCTGGCGGGCACCAAGGCAGCAGCAGGTTACCTGTTGAGGCTCAGGGCCGCGGCCCTTCCTGCCTGCCTGCTCAGCTGCCTCCCTTCCAGCTCAGCACGCTGAGGCCCAGAGCCTCAACAGGTAAACCGCCGCTGCCTCGCGGTGCAGTTCTGGGATGGCGGAGAGCTTCCTTGGCCTCTCCCAAGCAATCTCTGCCCCCGCCGCTGGCTCTCCCAAACAAGCTCTCTGCCATCCCAAAACTGCACTGTGCCGGAAGACTCCCCCACACGCGGCATGGTTCCGGGATGATGGAGAGCCCAGGAAAACTCTGCCCCCACCGCCACCGCCGCTGCCGCCGCTGCTGCCGGGTGCGTCCATGCAGGAGAACTCCTCAGGAAGGGCTCCGTCTATGTGCCCAGACCAGGGGTGTATGTGTGAGAGAGAGAGGAGGGGAGAGAGAGAGAGAGAGAGAGAGGGAGAGGGAGAGGGAGAGAGAGGGAGAGAGGGAGGGGGGGGGAGGGGGGAGGAGAGAGGGTGAGTGGCAGGGAGAGGAATGGAACGGAATGGAATTGAGCAAGGTTTCTCTTCCCCACCCCCATTTGCTCTTCAAGGAGAGAGAGAGAGAG
>QLTV01004082.1:1785545-1814750 GCA_003457575.1 Thermophis baileyi | reverse complement strand
TTCCTTTTTTGAAGATGGGAACTACATCAGCTCTTTTCCAGTCCTCTGGCAATTCCCCGGTGCTCCAGGATCTTTGAAAGATATAGTTCAGTGGTTCTGATATCTTGTCTGCCAGTTCCTTCAGAACCTTGGGGTGTAATCCATCCGGTCCTGGTGATTTGAACTCGTCTAGGGTAGACAGGTGTTCACTTACTATTTTCTTCCCTATTTTAACTTGTGTTCCTAATATGTTTTTTGTGGTGCTGTTTTTGATAGGTTGGACTGTTTTTTCCCTTTGTGTAAAGACAGATGCAAAAAACAAGTTAAGCAGCTCTGCTTTCTCCCTGTTGATTAAACCCTGTTTGAATATGTCCAACTCTGTTGCCTTTAATGCAGTGGTTTCCAACCTTTCCGGCTTTGTGGACTAGCGGTGAGGAGGGGATGGTTCTGTGTGAGCAGCAGATGAGTGCGCACACACAGCTCCATTTTCTCAAGCGGCAAATACACATGCCCACCGCTCATACAAATGGAACTGTGCGCCTGCCCGCTGCACATGCAAATGGAACTGTGCCTGCGCACATGCTCCCCTGCCACTTCTGCGGTCCAGTTCTGAATGGGCCGCGGCCTGGTAGTGGGCCATGACCCAGTGGTTGGGGACCTCTGCTTTAATGGTATCATAAATTTGCGGTGTAAGATGACTCCCTGCCCTCGTCTCAAGATGGTGTTTGTCCAACTTTCAACTCTACAAGATCTATAATTTCCTCTTCATGTTTCTTATAATTCCTGTTTATGTTTCTTATAAAATGTTAATACATAAAGATATTTTAGTTTGAGAAATGTGGTAATATTTCAGGGGGAGGGGAAAGTGGTATCAGAAAGGCTTTATGGATGTCTTCCAGAATAACACCTCCATCCTTCATGTATGGTCATCAAAGTTGAGGAAATAACATTGGTAGCAAAAGCTGAGGAAGAACCTTTCCCCAACATGGAGAATGTAACTAGAACTGATACTGAAATGTGATTATCAATGAGCATTTTGTGTCTTAATGCATCAGTTCCATCCAAATGCATGTAACAAATAAATTTGGCTTGTTTGGCTGATTCACAAGTTGCTGACCGGGGTTATTTTCCCAGAAAACATAATGTACAGAATGAATCCTCAAATATACTTTGTAGAGAGGTTTTGTAGTTTGTTGTTCCATTCCTGTTTTATCTCTGAATATGGTTGGTTTGACAAGATGCAAAACTGATCTTCCAGATCATTTTCTACTATAGTTCTGGACAGGAACTGAAATGTAGTTCTATAAAAGATTTTTATTTTTTATTTTGCATCACTTCCATTTTATCATCTGCAACTGGTGAGTTTGTTTGTTTTTGCTTACTCAAGGTTCCAGCCTTTTCACTGGAATATGAATTATTGTGCAGAACTAAGATCAAATCATGAATTCCATGAAAAGTTTTGATTTACTGCACCGCTCCTACGAAGCCAATTTGTTGCTTGGGTTGACTGGAAAATTGTTTTTCCAGGATGTTTATTGCAAAACATTGAAATGTGCCTTTGATAGCTTCTTGTAACTTGCTGCATCACATCCTGTCAGTCACATGCGATTATTGAATTTGGTTTGTTTGGACATCTGCCAATATATAGATTTCTATCTGGAACAGGATTACAAGGTAGTATCCTTTGCTGCCCTTGTGTTTGCATATTGCTGCTGCTCTCAGTTGTGGGAAAATGACAATACTATGGAATTCACTGGAGTCATTCTCCAAAGCATTATACCAAACGTAGTCTGTATTGTGGTTTGCTCAATTCTCAATCTTATTCCTATTCATGAAACTTCCTAGCATTGATGCTATTTACTGCTTTAGTGCCAAGACAATGTATCCACAGCTGTACATATCTTTACATCAGCGGTTCTCAACCTGTGGGTCGCGACCCCTTTGGGGGTCGAACGACCATTTCACAGGGGTCGCCGCACGCGTTAGCCCGCCATCTTGGTGCCACCGTCACTTGCAGGGGTAAAAAGGTCCCGGTTCGGCCGTGCCTGCGGGTCGCCAGACAGCTGGTAGACCGGATGCCGCCATTTGGGTTCTTCTACCCTCTGCGCATGCGCAGAACACTTTGCGCATGCGCAAAGGGTAAAAGAACACAAATGGTAAAGATCAGTCAAGCTTCCAAAAAAAAACCGCCTTTTGCCACCACCCCCCGCGGGGGGGGGGGGGGGGGGGGGGGCCGCGACGGCGGGGGGGTTGCGGCAGCGGCGGGGGGGTCCCGGGGGGTCGCGGCATTAGAAAGGTTGAGAACCACTGCTTTACATAATGATTTAAGTAATTTTTAGTGTAATCATTATTTAACCTGAGTATGCTATAAGTGATAGAGAGGGACATTGCAAACTCTCGTCCCCAATGCTTCTCAATTTTTTTCTGAAGCATTGTTCATATGATGATGACTTATAATTATTTAATTATAATTAAAGAGATAAAATTAATGTATCTCTTTCCTCCAGCATTGTAAACTTCCAAAAAAAAGGTAGATCTTTGTATAATGTGTTCAAACCATGATAATCTGAATTACTTGTGCCTTAAATGAGAACTCTGTGTTATTTTGTAGAATGATCCATTTGTTTGGTTTCTTGGCTATCCCTGATACTGTCAGGAGTCTTCTCTTACAATAAAGTTCAAAAGAATCAATATTCTTTCCATTCTGCTTCAGATTACAAGAACTGGGCATGGCTCCTCTAGTGAAGAGAAGGACCAGGGGTGACATGATAGCAGTGTTCCAATATTTGAGGTGCTATCACAGAGAGGAGGGGGTCAACCTATTTTTCAAAACACCCAAAGGTCAGACAAGGAACAATGGATTGAAACTGATCAAGGTGAGATTCAATCTAGAAATAAGGAGAAATTTTCTGACAGTGAGAACAATCAACCAATGGAACAGCTTGCCTTCAGATGTTGTGGGTGCTTCATCACTGGAAGCTTTCAAGAAGAGACTGGACAGCCACTTGTCAGAAATTGTATAGGGTCTCCTGCTTGAGCAGGGGGTTGGACTAGATAACCTACAAGGTCCCTTCCAACTCTGTTATTCTGTACTTCTGTACTTGTGAGATATACTGTAGATAGATATAGGTAGGTAGGTAGATATAGATAGATGAGAGAGAGAGAGAGAGAGAGACAGAGAGAGACAGAGACAGAGACAGAGACAGAGACAGACAGACAGACAGACAGACAGACACCAGCCTGTCCTCAATTTTGCAATTACTTCTTTCATTCTCCAAATATTCTGCAACAGAATTTAAGTGGATTACACTAAAGGTAGAGTAATAACTGTATTTCATATTCTTGCTTTTTCAATAAAAAACACTAATTTGTAAGCATGTAATTGATACCGGTAGGTATGCATGCACACACTCACAGACTAGTAACCATTATTTACAACCCAAACTTTGAAATCTTAACACAATCTGTGAAATAAAGACAGCGATCAGTTGGTGATCAGTTTTTGCCAAAGCTTCATTCCCCAGCAGCTCCCTCTCTCCAGCCAGCATTTAGAGCTACTGCTGCTCAATGCCAAGGAAAACTTTCTAACAAATCTATGGCTCGTGTTGGCAGGCTGAATTTATCTAGAGGAAATATAGCATAAAATAAACCACAGAACAGATTTTCCTTTTAATATCTATTTCTACAAAAGCAGCAAACAAAAGTTGCCTGGATGTAGGAAAGATTCCCTTTGGTTATATTATTTCACCTTTCCAATGATGTATATGAATATTTTTGTTTATGCTCCAAATGATTGTTGCTTCGTTCTTGCAGAAAGTGGCTCCCAAGGTAACAAGTGGGGTGTGCAATAAAATATTGCAGCAGGGGGCTGCCATTCAGAATTTCAGGCATCCAATCATTCTCTTTTCTAAAATGCACCATTCCGTTCCACTTGTCATCAAGTTTCCATTTCTCCCATCAGTCAGTCAGCATGATTGCTCAGTCTTCAAAACCTTAGGATAGCTTTCCTTAATTTGCCACTCTCCAGATGTTTTGGACTACAACTTGAAGAAACTGGAGATGTCTAGCCTAAAGAGGAGACAGCTAAGATATGCTAGCAGAGTTCCAATATTTGGTGGGCTTCATAAGAGGGAGGTTATGGATTTATTTTCCATAGATCTCAGGAGTAGAACAAAAAACAGTGTCTTTTTTGGACACTGCCTCCAGGCACATTGCAATACAGCCTCAACCAGCACCAAATTATCCCTACGTGTGAGAGACTAACATTTAAATCATTGGATGTCATAGAGAAAAATGAAAGGGATGCCTCTAATCCAGTTCATGCTTGCCTTTGTAGTTGCAGTTCAGGATAAGGAATCTGGGTTTAGCTTAGGCCAAATCTTCTTGAACCTGAAAGAAGCAAAAATAATGGCATCTGGAAGTAGTTGAGGTGACAGCGTCGTGGTATGAAAGGTACCAATGGAGAAGGTGCATCAGTATCTTTTTCATGTCTATGGAGATTCTCAATCATCCAGGTCGTGGTTATCCCAAAAGTGCTTTTCAAAAGTCAAAAGTTCTTCAGTCAGTACAGAAGAAGCTTCTTGGATGAGAAGTAAAATGTTTTCAAGGAAAAAAATATAAAACAGTCCAGTTGCCTTTTGAAAGGCATCTTTGGGGACAGTATCTTTCAAGTGTGATGATATTGATTTGAAGGAAGACAGTCTCTAAGAAAAAGTGTTTGTCACAAACATACCTTTATTAAAAGATTGATTTTCAATTTCTTTATTTGTTTTTTAAAAAAAACACCCAGCAAGCTTACAGTAACACCGGGCTCTTTCCAAGCTAGGGTCTATTTTCCTAAGGAATTCTATCGACTGGACAATGCTGCCATTTCCAGAAGCACCAGGGCAGAAGCCTTCGCTCTCCAAAGAATCTAGTGACTTTTGAAAAAGTAGAGAAAGATTAAAAAGATCCTTCAGTAATTTCCTTGTTTCAAACAGTAAGTGAAAACCCTGATCTACCCCCCACAGCAGACTTTCCAAGGAAGGACAAGCATTAGCTGGACCTCATTCCAGCAAGTATTTATCCCACTGTGGATCTGCTACAGATCCCCTGTCAGAGAAACATTCAGATTCTCTCCCAGCAGGACCTATGGCAACATTCTTCTTAATCCCTATTCCACAGGCGGTGGTCAGGCTTGTGCACACTCTATTAAATGTCAAAAATCATCCTTTATCATGCAACCTGCCAACAACTGCCAATGAGATTACTTAGGAACACCTTGCTAGAGCACTGCACCAACATGACTGAGCGGCAAGTGTTAACCTCAGCCCCATCTATCTACAAACTGTAACAGTCTACAGGTAGGTCAAAATAGGAAAGAAAATAGCCAAAATACAGTAATTTAGCTCTCCTTCTTTGGCTTAGCTTAGCAGCCATAGATAATGATCTAAGAAGTAACATAAGAACTTACAGACAGCCTTGCTGGATCAGACCAAAAGAACACAGCATCCTTTTTAAAAACAGAATTGAGACTGCTAATGCCAGGAAACAGCAGGGAAAAAAAGAACATTCTAAATACAACAGTATTCCGATGACTGTTCTTCTGAAAGCAATAACCATCAACTGGGATTTTAATTGAGCTGTCAAGGTTAACTCACCATCAATAAACCTTTCCTCTCTATGTTTTTTTCTTATTTCATTTTTGCTTCATCTTGTGGCTGAGAGGTCCCTGTGAAATTCTTCATTATTCTCTATCCTATGCCTACTTTTCATCATGTACTCATTTTTGTGTGTTGCAATGTCTCATTCCTTTCCCCTTTTAATGTGTGTGTGTGTGTGTGTGTGTGTGTGTGTTATATGTATATATGCAATATACGTGTCTGTTTATCTGTGTGTGCATGCATGCACATTTGTACATGCATCCAACACACTGCTATATCTAAAACACTGAAAGTAAATACACTACATTCCTCTCTAATGACAAACGGTGAAGCAAGGTTTTTGATCTATAGAAGGCAACATTTATGGTTTTCCTGGGTAGGTTTCCCCCTTCTTCCACCTTAATTGAATTGCATTCAAAGCACCATTCTAGATGAGATCCAAGCAGAGCACATAGTCTCTCTTTACAAATTCAAGGATTAGGCAATAAAAGCTGGAATCAGGATGAATTTTATTTTCTATTTGATGGGACTAATGCATGATTAGAATTGCAGTAGTGATTATGAACAAGGAAACCACTGGGAGAATTGTTGTAGATCTGATGAGGAGAAGAAGCTTTGCTCAGGTTAGCCAAAGTAATGACAGAGTGATTTTCTTAGTTGATTCCAGATTCCAGCATGTTACTTTGAGTTTTCCACCTACCAACCCAACTGCTTTCTTCTCAGTGCATCCTATGACAGTACAATAACTTTCTCCATTGTTCTTTCTTGATAGATGTCAGTGGTCCAGTAAAAGGAAATCTACAGGGAAACTTAAAAGATTGAAATAAGACTTGAGATTATACTTAACACAGTTTTACTTCCTTGAATGAAATGAATTTTGTTAAAGTCTCCTTTATGTATATAGCCTAAACATTATCCTCTTTTACTTTCTTTAAAACTATAGACTCTCTTGATTAAAGCATCTCTCTCACTAAGATATTTTTTTCTCAAGGATTCCCATTATAAGATTAAAAAAAAAAACTTCAGATAGCCACACAACCATAAGTTTATCAAAACCATATCTATATAATGCCTTCCTGTATCCCATCTTCTAGTCTAAAGAGTGGCATGAGATGAGAATTTCTGTCCCCAGTATGGTGACATCTCCATCTATGCACTATAAATGTGGAATATTTTTCCTTCATTCTTTGTCACTTGTTTTACCATTCACCTTAGATTGGTAAATCTTTGGGCACATCATATTCACCAATGTCCTTTGAGCACCTGTTCCATCAGCCAAGCTAATCACCATGCCTGACCATCCATTGGTGTCCATGGTGGTTATTAGAAATAGATATCTTCTCATTGATAAAGTAATAAGTTTTTAATGTTTATTTGCCCATTTTTTGTGTATCATGTTGTTTTCCCTGTTTCACTCTCCCTATATTCTTTTAATAAACTCTTCTTATAATTAGGATTCAAGGTCAAATATCCATTTCTAAGTTAGACCTCATTCTCCCAATTTGCCTAACTTGTTCAGAAACCTACCTGTACCTATGTAGCTACTGTTAGAGGGGTGTGACTGAAAAACATGAGGTTAACCAGAGACATGGAGAAACAAGAGCCATGCTAAGCTATCCCTAAACCATTTTAAAGAACAACTTCAGAAATCTCTTTGAAGTCCTGAACCTAATTGACAGGGAAGCAGAGGAACTGTGGAATGAAATCAAATAAATGTTAAGGATGAATGTGAAATGAGACCAAGCAGGCAGCAAACTGGATATTAGAACAAATGATGCAAATTGGCAAGAAGAGAAAAGAAACCAAAGCCAAGTTAGACAAAGATCTCTGGAAAAAAAGCAAAGAGTTTCAGAGAGGTGTCAGAAAAGACATGAAGCAGTATTATAATGACATCTATAAAGACATCAAAGATGGACAAAAGAAGAAGAAAAATCTCCCCCCCCCAAAAAAAAAATAATATCTGGACTCAGTAGGATCCAGCTTCCAACTGGATGCTACTGGACAGATAGTAACTGATATAAAGAAAATCAAGCAAAGATGGAAGGGCTACAGTAAAATTTTGCACAGTAGAGATGTCAACATCCAAGTCATTTAAAGTAGACCAAGTTAGGAAACAGAGCAAGGATTTCCGAATGCTACATTTCTGATGTAGAATATAATAAAAAAATCTTGAAAGCTTTTGAAGAGCTGAGGTGGCGCAGTGGTTAGAGTGCAGCACTGCAGGCTACTTCAGCTGACTGCTAGCTGCAGTTCAGCGGTTCAAATCTCACCGGCTCAAGGTTGACTCAGCCTTCCATCCTTCTGAGGTGGGTAAAATGAGGACCCAGATTGTTGGGGGCAATATGCTGACTCTGTGAACCGCTTAGAGAGGGCTGTAAAGCACTATGAAGTGGTATATAAGTCTAAGTGCTATTGCTATTGCTATTGCTATTTCCAGAGTATCTTTGCATGTCTTCTTATACCAAATTTTATCAAATCAGTTATTTTGAGGTTTTTTCTCATGCTTTCATTTTTCCCAGGACTATCATTTACTTTTTCTTAACTGTTCTTGCATTCCTTTATCAAGCAATGCTTTCATGCCTTCAGCATTCCAGTCAGTATCAAGTTGGAAGGCTACAGCAATTCATGGAATGTCTACCGAAATATGGCAACATAAGAACACAAGCAATGGCCTGATAGATCAGATGCTCAATCCACCTAATCCACTGTAGCTAAGCAACTGCACAAGGAAACCCACTACTCTCTTAACAGATGTTCTTCAGAAACCTTCAACCTACCATCGAGTCTAGTAGCCATTGATCCCCATGAAGCAACACATTCTAACAAGTCATGATATGCTCCACAGTCAGCACTTGGCCATGTATTCTGATGTTATAATTGAGCTCTTCCACCTTCTTTGAGCAATAATGTATGGAAATTGATTTCTATGAATTCCATCTGATGATGTCCATGTATGCAGCCATCATTTTGGTTGATCAAAGACAATGTTAGCAATGAAGAAATAATTAGATTGGCAGAGACATAAACCATTCTCTTGCTTCATTTCAGCTTCATAAGCCATATGATCCAGCTACATTTTTCTTCTTAATATTTTCAGCACATCCTATTTTGCATCATCTATCACTTTCAAATTGATCATAAAACTTGTCCATCCTCCTCATCATATGAGGTCCTCATTTAACAATCTATGGCAATTCTCTTAACACCAGTAACTAGGAACACCACCAACTAGATATTCCAAAGATTTTAGTCATACATACCATTAGAACTTCAAAAGATCTTCAGCTCTTCCTCAGTAGCATGTTGAGTGCCATCTGACCTGAGGTGCCCATCATCCAGCACTATCTCGTCAATCATTTTATATTTTCTATCCATATGATTTTCTTGGGTAAAATACAGTAGTTTACCATTGTCTTCTCCTGCACAGTATGAATTCATCCCTTTGCCATTATCACTAAAACAATCATGTACCTCCAGCATCTTCCTATGTCACTGCTGCACAATATAAGTTCCTGCTCGCTTTAGCTGGGCAGCTGAGATGACATTCAGACCTTGGGTGACATTGCTGGGATTATTCTTGGCTTATTCTCCTAGTGTTCTTTGTTCATCCCTCCCAGGAACACCCACCACCACAATGATGAAGCAGCACAGCAGGACCTGGGATGGCCTCAGTACCAAACAGATCTTTAAAAGCTTCTGAACATGTTGGATAAGCAGGTTTATGATATATAGGTTATAATTATAACCTGTAATATATATTACAGGTTTGTAATATATGTGTATGCGGGTACATATCTGCATAATTCAACCTCTCCTCTTTTCCCAATTCGGTATTTTTTTTTTCTATTTCAGCTTCAGTATAGTTAAAAGATACCACACTATTTTTATAAATCAAGCAATCTGAAACCATATAGAGAGATGGCAAAGGTGTGTGGAGTTTTTGTTGTTGTTGTTGTTGTCCTCATAGAGAGATTAATTTAATCATTCTACATCTTTCTCTTCTTGTGATTTAAATTTGCCAAAAGTGAGTTTTTCCTCCATGGCCCAACTGGATTTCTTCCTAAGTGATCAAGGAATATTTTAATCCTCAATACGTTTTTTGGGTAGCCTTTAAATTACATTCCATCCGTTTGTTATGTTTTTTTTTTCCTTAATGGCCCTGACAATGAATACTTTGTATATGTACTAATCTGTAAATAGACTCCCAGTCCGGAAAGCATTTCAGCAACATAACATCAATTGTACCGGCTTCCATTTAGCTGGAACTGAATAAAGCCGCACTAGAGATGCATATGACATCCAACTTGCAGGATTAGAGAGGGGGACCTCGTGCTATAAATCTTGATTGTCAATCATTGCCCAGGATTAAGGGATATAGTTTTTTTTAAAAAAAAACCAAAAAGGGAGCACTTCCTTCTGCCTACTGAGCATCTGGATTATAGCCCAGAAATAGCCTTGTTTGAGTCAAGGCTGCCTCCCTTCTGCCAAGGTAAGTAAATGCAAGACATTTCTCTCCGCATAGATCCTTTTCAGCCTAACTGAAGCCAACAAGAGATGCAGAAGGAGATTTCCTTGTTTCAAAGTCTGAGTGAACTTCCTCTTTAAATCGCCTCATTTCCCACTGAATTGACTCCAAGGCCGTGCCAGTTTTCTAGTCATAGCAAACACAGGCCCATTTCCAAAGCAAAGTGGCTGTTTTTCATTAGCCTCATGGGGTGGGGGGGCAGGCCTTGAAGGAACTGACACACCTGTCAAAGGTTTTGGGGGACAGGTTTTCTTGCTTTGAATATTTCTTGGTTTCTTCAGAAGTGAGTGCCAGTTGACAAGAGCTGACAATCGCAAACGAAGCATCCGTGCACCGTATAAAAAGATTAGTATTAGTATTATGAACCGTTAATAGGCATGGCCTGTAAACTTACCAATAAATCAGAAAGGCTCCCATTGGAGTCTCTCGAAACCATGAAATTTCTAGACATTTAAGGGCAAGCCACTTGTTGACTTCTGCATTCTCAAACACATCCCATATGTGCCCTAAAGGAAAATCACATTGACCTGTCTTATCGAATGATTATTTTGAGAACAAAATGGGGGAATTGCCATTAGTACACATTAAGAGTTTAGGGCCTGTACAGGATATTTCCCCATGATGAAATTCTATTAATTTTATATTAGAATTATTGAAATTAACATATGTAAATTGCATTCGCCCCTGTGTCTTTTTTGGTCCTGCTTGATTGTGATGGACATCTTTTTTTGGCCAGGCATAGATGGTTACCTACAAGGGCCCTTAGATGCTGTGCTGGCTTAACAAGGGTTTAGCCTAGAATTAAGAACTGTCTCTTTAAGACATAGCATTCTGGGGAATGTAGTCCATGCCATGTAGTCCATGCCATGTGATCATAACTGTGTACTCTTATTGGTCATTGAAGTATGCCTGGGGGCGGGAGTAATTGAAGTACGCTATCCCAAAGGAAGTCATTTCAAGCTCTCTACCGGGAAAAGATGTAGCAACGAGATGGGGAAGCATTAATCCTTTTTTACTGTTTTAGCGATGGTTCCAGATTATGACTGTAGATTCAGACGAACTATCTGGTAAAAAAGGATTTACGCTTCCCCATCTCCTTGTTGAGGCATGCTTTCTCGGTAGAGGGCTTGAAAGTGACTTCCTTTCCTCCCGCCCCCCAGGCATACTTCAATGGCCAATAAGAGTACACAGTTATGATCACATGGCATGGACTACATCGCATGGACTACATCCCCCAGAATGCTATGTCTTAAAGAGACAGTTCTTAATTCTAGGCTAAACCCTTGTTAAGCCAGCACAGATGCCGTAATGAATATTAATGACTCATCTTGTCTGAGGAACATACAGGCAAGACTTCTAAGACAAAATCCATGGAAATATTATCTTACTTCTTTACCCTTTTACCCTCCAACAAAATGCTTCTCCAGCAAAATCTAAGGCAAGGATAACTTTCTGGTGGGAGCCTAGCTTTGAAGTAGTGGCATCATTCTCATCCTGTTTTTAATACAGCTTCATATGGGCGGGGGGAGGAATCTTATCAGACCACTGGAATGGAAGAACAAGGCTTGTGCTCTTTGTACTAATCGTTTTCCACCTCTCATCTTGTCCAGCTTTAAACAAAAGCCCCCCAAAACCCAAAATAAGCTGTGGTGGAACAGTGATTAGAATGCAGTATTGCAGACTACTTCTGCCAACTGCCAACAGTTCAATTCTCACCGGCTCAAGGTTGACTCAGCTTTCCATCTTTCCGAGGTCGGTAAAATGAGGACCCAGATTGTTGGGGGCAATATGCTGACTCTGTAAACTGCTCAGAGAGTGCTGTAAAGCACTATGGAACGGTATATATGTCTAAGTGCTATTGCTATTAGCTGAAGTGGAGGTGGTAGGGACAACTGCCCTTGGAAAAGGAGGCCATATTTTTAAAGAAGCAGATTGATAGGGTGGGAAAAGGGCATAAAATGTACCTTATCTACACCTAACCTTTTAATCTGATTATTGCAACTAGATGTTAATTTATTGGGAGGGGGGATAGTTTGGCACTTCATTAAATTGCTAACGCCCTCATGAATGGCAGGCTCAACAGGTTGCTTCATTGAATTCATGCAGCCACTCCTGGCAAAGAAATTCCAAATTTGGACTTAATTAATATTCCTACTTGTGGTTTCCATAGTTTCTTTTTAAACACGAGTACTAGCAGAACCTTGGCAGCAGCTTTGCCCATATTCTCAATAATAACCCCCCTCTGGCTGTCAATATATATGGGAGAAAAAAAAACATTTTTTGCATACCTAGAACAGCCTGTGTTTTCTCATTCTTTTGTATACCCCCACCACCCAGAAATATGTCTGCAAAGGTGTTTGGTCTTATTTTTTTAATGAAATTTTAATTAGTTTTTCTTTATTGCCACATTGCTCAGCTTAACAGTTTTAATTCTCTCCTTGCTTGAGTTCTACAATGTGTAAAGAGGGCAAAAATACCTTTTCTTCTTTCCTGGAAATAGTTGCTGGATGGTGATGGTGGTTGTGACAATTTTCAGGGTTAGAGCGTTAGTTCAGCACATATCTCACTACATTACCGTTAAAGAATATTCACTTTGATTGATTACTATTAAGTATTATGATAAACCCCATTTTGAAGGTATCATAATTATATAAGTGGATTGACTGTTCAGTTGCAAAAGTTTAAGGAAATGGATGTTGAAGCTCAGAACTACCCCGTTAATGTCTGATGTGCTCCCTATCTATGGTCAATTATTTGTTGCAATAATAATTATTGTTACTATGCCCCTCTTTAAATAACTATCATCTATTGACTTAAATAACTAACATTTATTGTGAAAAAGAAAAGTAAGAGGTAAATACAGTATTTAATGCCAAAATTCCAGGGTAGCATCTTTTTATTGTGGGTGCCTGCTGTGCCGTCTCATGCCTTAAAGCAGCAGAGAACCCTAGCTGCAACACAACTTTGCAAGTTCATAAGACATTGAAATAGTAGCTTTCAGTCACATGACACAACTTCAAACTCCTTCTGCTTTTCAGCCCTGCCATCCTGTGCCATCTCACCTTGGCAAGGCGTTCAATATTCTTCTTCCAAAAAGGATTTCTAAAGGTTTCTGCACGCAGAGCCTTGAATGGTTAACAACAAACATGTTCGTAGTTCACCTGTGATGTTCCTATTGTCTTTCAAATGTGTGTTGATGTCATGGTGAAGTTTTGGTCTGTGCATTCAAGAATGGAATGAGCCTCTTTGGTGCATTGGGCCCTTGGGCTGTTTCCATTAGGGGACAGAGGTAGGGGAGCTGCAACCCTCCATCCCAACTTTGTCATCAGCCATGCCAACCTTCACTCCTTGGAGAAAGACCTGAAGAGAACATACTCTAGTGGGGGTAAAGGCCTAATAAACAAAATGGAAATTGTACCCCTGCCCCACTCCCCCTTGTTGTTGTTGTTTTGATATGACCAAGTTCAAACCCAGTTCCTCTCTTGTTTAATCCCATCAGACTCAGATTGAACTCCCTGCACAAATTCCCCTGCAATTCTATTCTAGACCAAAGAAGAGAGGCCTCCCCACCAGCTCACAGCCAGCCCAAGGGCAGCCGTAACAAGGGAAATACAGCCTAGAGAAAACTCAACTTTCCATCTTATCAGCTGGTGACCTCAACATTCCATCTCTTTTAACAATGGGTCTCCTTGGGGCCCTGCTGCCCTCCTAATAGGACCATTTTGCCTAACAATAGAAATACAGCATTCTATTGGGAAATAAGTCATTTATGTCAACAAGTGATTGCAGAGAGGCAGAGATACAAAATACAGAGCAGGAGGGCTTAGTTTCCGGCCATAATAATAGAAAGTCTCCATACAAAACATTCACGATGGTTTTGACTATAATGGGATTCAAATTTCCTGAGTAGGGAAAAACGTAGAATAAAATTGCACATTATTCTGATTCTCTGTCTTTTCCTGATGCTATTGCTATGGCTAAGTGTTTATTCACAGTGGGCATTTGCTCTTCAAAATGTTTTTCATCCACCTGCTTTTTACTGAGGCTCTTCGGGCTTTATAAGTGTATGGTATTTGTGGGAAACAGGCTTCTGAGCTGCCCACTTAGCTGTTGTTGTCCGCCACATGTAACAAGTCTGAACTTCCAAAGGGAACAATGGCTTCCAGTATTTGTGTCTAGAAAAGATAGCCGCTTTGTTTCTGGAACAGCAGCTTAAATTTGGGCTTTTAAACATATTTTACACTCAGGTGATCCCCAAGGACTTTGGGGTTATGTCTGCCTCTATGTTGAAAGGGCTTTCTATATGGCCTACATTGCTACAGAAAGCTTTAGTTTTTAGCTGCTATTTTGATTTCCCAGAATCCTTCTGATTCTGAGAGTTGTTTTGAACATTGTAGAAAATCAAAATGGCTTCTTGGCCCCACCATCGACAGCCATGTTCAGTTCTGCTCTAGAGAGTCTATCTGTTGTAGTTTATCTCTGAAAGACCGTCCAATGCAGCCTTGACAATGAACTATCACAAGGAAGAGCAGATGTCCTACCTGTCAATAACTACTTCAGCTTCAACCACAACAATACACGAGCACACAATAGATACAAACTTAATGTAAACCGCTCCAAACTCGACTACAGAAAATACGACTTCAGCAACAGAGTGATCAATGCCTGGAATTCACTACCTGACTCTGTGGTTTCTTCCCCAAACCCAAAAAACTTTAACCTTAGACTGTCTACTGTCGACCTCACCCCATTCCTAAGAGGTCTGTAAGGGGCGTGCATAAGCGCACCAGCGTGCCTACCGTCCCTGTCCTACTGTCCTATTGTCATCATCTATCTGTATTCACTTTGATTATGTTTATGTTTATACCTATACCTGCTATCTTGTACATGTTTGACAAATAAATAAATAAATAAATAAATAAATAGATGTCTGGAAGTTGCTTATCTCTATCTACCCCTTGAAAAACAGACTAAAAAGGGGTCCAAAAATGTCAATAGAACAGCCACAATCAAAGGATGCAAGTGCTCCACTTCTGTGGCGGATTCCTGAAATTAATGGCTGTACCAAAGCCCATTTTTAGCTGGCCAAGGGTAACACAAAGGCAATCCTGATCTTCACAGACTTCATCACCTTGTTTTCCATTTCTGGTATGATGTTTTACTCTAATCATGATCGAGCTGACAGGAATAAAATGGATTTTGATTCTTCTCTTACATTCATTCCTTTAGAATAAAGCACAGTTTTCTTATTGTGAAGGAAATATTATTTTGAAGATTATTGTGCATTAGTGACCCTGTTTAACATTCTGCCTGAAGAAAGCACACCATAGAACAGAAGGGTTAAGTGACCTTAAAGATCATCTATTCCAGATGATACTGACTGGGGGCTTCTCCAAGTTGCAGACTACACATCTTAAAAGTTTGAAGAACAGTGGTTTAACTCATTGTGATGTACCAACTCAGCCAGATCTTTACACAGGTGTGCTGCCAAATTATCTCCACATTTTATATAGGTAATCCTCAAGTTACAATCAAAACAGGGGACTTACAATTCAGACAATCGGATTCAAAGTCTGACAATCAGGCTCCCGCCGTGGTCTGAAAACCAGCACTTTTAGGTTTCAGCAAAACCACACCCACAGTGAACTATAGGTTCACTTAATGACAGCCACATTTGCTTAACAACCGCCATAGTTGCTCTATGCAAAAAAAAAAGGTCATAAATTCAGTTCGGTCACATGACCAATCCATTTTACAACAGTTACAATAAAGTTACTGTAAAGAGCAGGTTCCATTACAGTTGTATGTCAAAGAGTGCCTGTATTTGTGTCTTTTTGAACTGTCCCTACTCAAAATGTGGGGTTTTATATTTGTTGAAATTCATCACAGTGATTTCTGCCCATTTTCAATAGCAGTAGCAGTTAGACTTATATACCGCTTCATAGTGCTTTACAGCCCTCTCTAAGCGGTTTACAGAGTTAGCATATTGCCCCCAACAATCTGGGTCCTCATTTTACCCACCTCAGAAGGATGGAAGGCTGAGTCAACCTTGAGCCGGTGAGATTTGAACCGCCGCACTGCAGCTAGCAGTCAGCTGAAGTAGCCATCAGTGCTGCACTCTAACCACTGCGCCACCTCGGCTCGAACTTCCAACTTGCCAAATTTTCCAACTTGCCAAGATCCTCTTGAATCTAGATGCTGTTCTCTAAAATGTGCTTGGCTCCCCCCCTCCCCCCCCCATGTCTGTGCCATCCACAAATCTGATAATTGCATCTTTAATCCCTCATGCAGGTCATTTATTTTGATGTGAAGCTATTGACATACTCTCACTAGGTGTGATTGTTCAACCTACTCTATCCTTCTAATGGAATTATGACCCAAACTACATTTTGCCATCTTCTTGGATTTCATGGGAGATTTTCTCCAAAGCTTTGATGAAGTCAAGATACACTGTGTTTTCTGGGTCAACTAAAGTGCTGTAGTTACTGGTGTGTATATAAAAAAAGGATCCTAGTTTTGATTTGACATGAACTATTTTTGATACACCTATGCGGGCTCCTGCCAAGCAATGTAATCTTTCTCTAAATGTTGGGAATCCAGTTGCTTAATCGTATGTTCCAGAATTTTGCTCAGTATCAGTGTCAAACTGACTTAGTTTAATTATAATATGTCTTCTTCCCCTTCCCATCCACTCCCTATTTTGAAAACTATCCTCTCACTTTATGCCCAATCTCTGTGATATCTAAAAGATCACAGAAAGGGACTTCAAGATGACAACCACTATCTTCTTCATTATTTTTAAATATAAATATAAGACTTAAGCTTATTCATAGTGGTCAGGAACTTCCTAACAGTGAGGACAGTGATGACAATTAAGCAATAGAACAGCTTGACTTCAGAAGTTGTGGGTGTTTCACCCTTGGAGGTTTTTAAGAAGACACTGGACAGCCATTTGTCTGAAATGGTATAGGATCTCCTGCTTGAGCAGGGGGTTGGACTAGAAGACCTCCAAGGTCTCTTCCAGCTCTATTCTGATTGAAGATATTGAAGATTGAACACCCTCACCATTTCTTTATTTACTTTGGATTGCTATTCTTCCTTGAGGGCCAAAGCCCAAAAGGACTTTGATATTAGGCCAAAGAGAGTGCACAATGCTAGAAAGTTGAGATGTAAGTTTCATACAGCTCTTGGTGCTCAATAACCCAACAAATAGCATTTTAGTGGGTCCATCCCATTTTTAAATAACAGTTTTCTCCTACTTCAATATCAAAAAATAGTTGCGCATTTTGTTTAAAGCAAAACAGAAACTCATTGTTCCCACATTTTTTTTCCAATTCTACTCCTACAGAAAAACTTCAAATATTTTTAAAAGTTAATATTAGTTCCATATTTTTCTTTTCTCTCTCCACATCCCATCATTGCATTTCCAGCCTCAACAGAACAGTGCAATATAAATACAGCTAACTCCGTGGAAATGAATTATTGACAATTTTAATACATGTTGCATAGTACATATTAATACAGAAAAATACATGTTATCAGCACAGTACTGTTGACAGTGGACTAATCCATTCCACCTGCTCAAATATTAGTGCAAATAATTATATATTTGTAATGCATCATTGCTGTCTGGTTGGAATCCAAGCCAGCAGAATAAATGTCTCTTTGGAGAAGCTGTTTGCCATTATGGTCACAATGCATCATATTCATACTCAAATTGACTTTGGATGGATAAAGAGGTAGACTGAGCAACTTTCAAAAATCCACTAGTGTGAGATTTAGCAAGTTATTTGAATGAATTGTTTACAGTCAAATGAATGTTACCTCCCCTCCTGCCAAAAATGGCTTTCATCCATATGGCCAAATGTGCTGGTTGGTCTTACAATGTTATTGGGCACATTGAATAGTGTTTAGGGTTCAAAGGCAAAGCCAGGATTTAACCCATCTTTGAAATAGTAATTATTATTGCTGCTATCTGCTTCATTCGAAGCTTATACAATTGATTCTTCTTATATGTACTAAAGTCAAAACGTATTTCATACGCTTCGTGGTAAGTATATACATTTATACAAAACAGGGATAATTTTAAAGGGATACAATGGAAGGAGAAAGTTTAACCCTTTTCTTCTCAGTCATGGCACCAGTAGAAATCCTACACCCCATATTATTAACCTTAAAGTAGGGAATGTGCAGCTTTTTACAGTCTGAGCACCATATTTGCTCTTTAAGTGACATGCTGGTCCCAACCCCACTCAGAATAAAGTGTTTGTGGCCAGGAAAATAAACAAACTTTAGACCTTTGCAGTAGTTCAGATTTGATTCCAAACCAGATTTGCTTTGCAGCAGAAAAAATGTGAAGTAGTGCTGTTGTTGCTCTTTAAAGCGGATGTCTTTTCATATGATTGAGGGAAAGATATGGCTGCTTTATAGAGATACAGATAGATGCTACCTTTGTGTCTCTGCATGCTTCTCAAAGCCTAGCTGTCTTATTAATTTCATCCCATTTTAAATGTCAATTTAATTAAAATTTAATAGAGCTGCTCCCTTTTTTGTTTTTAATATTTTTGTCTGACACATTAACAATTATAACTTAGTAACCATTTCTGAAGATTACTGGGGTCTCAGACTGTATACCTCTATCCTTAATGTCTGTGGAGATTCTCAGTTATCCAAGTCATAGTTGTTTTAAAGGTGCTTTTTCCAACATTTAGCTTCTTATCCAAGAAGCTTCATCAGTTCTTCGGAACCAATCCACTTCAGAACTGATGAAGCTTCTTGGATGAGAAGGGAAACGTCTTCTTCTTTCTCAAAAACAGTCCAGTAGCCTTTTTTTTTGGGGGGGGGAGGGGGGGGAAACACCTTTGAGACTCTATCCTTAATGAATAGCAGCACAAGAGGTCATGTTCCATTTGGTGCAAGAGCAGACTGGGTGAAGATTGGCAGAGAGAAAATTGCATAGGAGGGCAGCTTGGAGTTATTCCTAGAAGTAGCAAGGCAGAGGGGTTGCTAGAGACCATCATAAAGCTTTATTTGGGACAATAGTCATAGTCCCTTGGGAGTTGGGCGGCATACAAATTTAATAAATAATAATAAATAAATAAATAATAGTGCAGGTGCTCCAAATTGGAAATAGTTTTCTGCTGAAATCTATCTATCTATAGTCTTCTGGTGAGAACTATCTGTCCTCTCCCCACCTCACTCTTACTGTCCACCATGAAGCAAGCCTCTACACGTAGTCCTCAACTTACAACCACAATTGGGAACAGACTTTCCATTGCTGAGCAAGGCAGTGGTTAAATGAGTTGCACCTGATTTTACAATCTTTTTTTGCCCCAGTTGTTAGGCAAATCACATGGTCATTGAGCAAATCCTGCGGCTGTTAAGTATGTCTGGCTTCCCCCATTGACTATGCTTATTGGAAGCTGGCTGGAAATGTCACAAATGGCTATCACATGACCTGGGACACTGCAACTGTCATAAATACAAGCCGGTTGCCAAGCACCTGAATTTTGATCACATGACTGTGGAGATGCTGCAACTGTCATAAATGCAAGAACCTGTTGCAAGTCATTTCCTTGTTGTAACTTTGAAAGGTTTCTTAAATATTTATTTTATTTATTTATTTATTTATTTTATTTATTTTGTCAAGCATATATGAGATTACAGTAAAAGTATAAACATGTATAAATGAGATGGTTATGAGTACATGGGAACATTAGGACAGGGACGGTAGGCACGTTGGTGCGCTTATGCACGCCCCTTACAGACCTCTTAGGAATGGGGTGAGTTAAATAAATAAATGAGTTAAATAAATGGCTGTAAGTTGAGGACTACTTGTAATTGTGTTATATATTACCATCTTCCTGCTTCTCTTTTCTTAAAAAAAGAGAGAAAATATAAAAGAAATCAAAAGAAGAGAAAGAATGGTCATGGTGGCCATTGGTGGTGCTGGTGCATGGTGGTCCTGATTAAGACTCCATCAGAAGCAATGCACTGTGGCCAGACATCGCTGATTTGATATTTTAATACTCAGCATGCCACCATTCTGATTTATTAAATAGCAAATTGAAAAATCCAAAGCGGCATAATATCGTATTTCCTACACCTTGCAACCTTTTCCCTTAGGTCTACTTTTGCTGTTGTTAGCAATCTCACCCTCCATTTGATAAAAAGATAGGCAAATATAGAGAACAGAGGCTTCAATCATTTGTCATCACATTCAATCACTGGCCAGTGGTATGGGAAGAACTCAGTGGTATGGAGATTCTCAATCATCCAGGTCAGGGGTGTGAAACTCAAGGCCCACGGGCTGGGTGCATAGATCTGGCCCGTGGAGCTGCCCTGGAAACAGTGAAGGACTGGCCCGCAGTGCCTCTGCCAGCAAAACCGGAGCTCAGGAAGGCTGCGCAGGCCCCCCTCCCCCCCGGCTTCGTTTTCATTGGCAGAAGGCTGCAGGAGACTGTCGTGGCCAAAAATGGGGCCCGGGGGTGTGTGTGCACAGCCCCCCCCCCCCGGGCTCCGTTTTCGCTGACAGAGGGCTAGCAAAACAAACTAAAAACAAAACAAAAGGAGAAATGTTTCCCCTTTTGCATTTGAGCATCCAAGAAGGGACAGGAAAGGAGAAAGGGAAAGAGGAAAGACAAACAAAAAGAAGGGAAGATTGGAAGAGAGCAAGGAAGGAAAAAGAAGGAAAGAGGGGAAGGAAGAAGAAAGGAGAATGAAGGGGGAAGGAAGGAAAGGAAAGGAAAGGAAAGGAAAGGAAAGGAAAGGAAAGGAAAGGAAAGGAAAGGAAAGGAAAGGAAAGGAAAGGAAAGGAAAGGAAAGGAAAGGAAGGAAGGAAGGAAGGAAGGAAGGAAGGAAGGAAGGAAGGAAGGAAGGAAGGAAGGAAGGAAGGAAGGAAGGAAGGAAGGAAGGAAGGAAGGTTATAATGAGGGAGGGTCTGAGGGACGTCCTGCCTTAGCACTTGGGCACCACAGGTGCCCCCTCCCCGACACGAGTGATGTCGAGCTGGCCATGCCCACCCCAGCCCTCCAAGGTCAAACACAACCCTGATGCAGCCCTCAATGAAATAGTTTGACACCCCTGATCCAGGTGATGGTTGTCCCAAAGAAACTATCTATATTCTTTGCAATCATCTGATCATTAGCACTCTGAAGGTTGGTCGTTAGCTCTCTAACAATCAACCTTCAGACTGCTGAAATCCTTCCATTCCCCACCATTCAGCCAGAACTGAAGAAGCTTCATGGGTCAGAAGCGAAACGTTTTCAAGGAAAAAACAAAGGAAGTCCAGTTGCCTTTGAAAAGCACCTTTGGGTATGAGAAGGAGATACCTAATATTTAATTTCACTCAAGCCAGTAAGACACACGAAGCTCTGTGTGATTTCCAGTAGCCCCCTTGTTGGATGCCTGCAGAGGCCTGTCTTTCTCTTAGATGAAATGAGAAGCAAGAGGCTTCTTCCCGCAATCATTTGACTCTCCCTCTGACCAGTATAACTACAAGTCTCTTTTTCTTACCTGCAATGGGGAGTAAAAGCATTTTTTTTAAAGGGTCACTGTCACTCTTACTTCTTTCATTGCATTAGTCAACCTGTGGTCTTTTTTAAAAATCTGATAATTCAATATAATCTTTTTTTAACCTTTTAATAGCTCCAGGGTTTTTGGAAAGGTGGGGCAACGATGTCATAATTACTAGGCAGTAAGGGGGCATCGTGGTGGTTACCTAAATGGTTATCAGACAAGATCCAGGTCCAAAGTGAAAGGATGCCAAAAGTTGCAGAATTCCCCCCCCCCTTTTAATGTCACCTTTGAGCTGAAGAAACTGTTTGCGTTGCGACAGAAAACAAGAGAGCTATCAAAGTATTTCAACTGTGCCCTTAAAATGTTACGGCTGCCTTCATCCTTTATGGCTCCCCATCAGCCTGCTTCTAAGCATTTAAATATATCTTTATTTTTTCGGTTCTCCTCCAATCCCCTTCACAATATTTTCTTTTTCAAGTTGTATGGTAGAGTAATAAAGTACTCTGCCTCCTTTCATTATTGCTATTCCTTTTGCTGTAAGGCAAATAGAATATAAATACCAAGTTCTGTTTAAAAAAAAAAAATTACAGGACTTGGAGAGGGGAGGGAGAAATCACATATGTTATTTTCTACCCTTTGGGCAATTTCCCATTTTAACCAATTGGAAGGCGTATAATTACACCCGCCCCCCTCTCAGGCATTTGCTTGATTGCTGCTCATTAAATGCCAGTGTTAGAAGAAGGAGCCTTAGAAAGGCAGCACTTTTAATTCATTATCCTCAAATAAAAGGTCATTCTTTAAAATTTACTTGTCGATAGTACTTAAATTATATCAAAGTGCTACTAGAAATATTTTCCTAAATTGCATGCCATAATAGCTATAATACCTTGAAATGCACAGCAGTTTACATCCTCCCTTCCCCTCCCCAGACTCAAATTTTATTTTTCAAGTAAGTTGTGTTGGTTTGAAGTGGGGAAGGGGGCGCACAGTCTATCAGTGGGCTTGTTGATCCCAACGATGGGAGAATAAAGACCGCAAGAGAAAAAGCAAATGAGGAGATGAAAAAAGGGAGGAACAGTATGGAGTATTTCGTATAAGGACATGCCTGCTGGCACCTTGAACAAGAATAATCCACACTGTGATGTATTGATCTGCCAAGCCCTAGAAAAGGGTTGTCTTGTTGAAAATAGTTTTAAGATATTTTCACTGTCTTGGCTGATGGTGAGGACAAAAGATGGAACTAGTCCCTGATCTCCGGCCATAAAGGGTGATGGTCCTCTCCTGTATGTTCCCATGCAGCCAATACTAAGAGGCCCTGTTAGAGGTTTGGTTCATGAATTGTGCTAAGCCATAGTTTCAGCTATGTTTGCTGAATATAAGGTGAGACTATAAACCAGGACTTAGAAACTGCAAAGGCTGACTTCACATAACATGCGACTAAACAAGCTCAAAACAATGTGTGAACATGACCAGACTACTTAACAGCAACAGGAAGAACTATCCTATATGTGTTGTTGGTCCTACCATTTAACTCATAGGCTACTTGGGTTTGTGTGATACATAACGCGATATTCAGCATAGGAAAACACTAGCTAGCTTCATTTGCTGTCCATATAAACAACTCCTTTGGGCAGGTCACTGTTTCTCCATCTATTAAGGACAAGGGAAGGCAGTATGAAAAGGAAACTGATCACTACTTAGATTTTCAGTTTTGTGAGAATTTCCATTTTACTTTGCCTGCATCCGGTCACCTCCAAGTAGAAGTTGAACGAGATGGCTTGTTAAGCGTCCCTTCTTTGAGAGATCATCATCATCATCAAGGACTCCATAACTGAGCTTTCCAAATGACCACTTCCTGTATTTTAGAACAGGTTGCCCCCTAATATCTGGACTACCTCCAGCCACAAAGAAATTTGCTCAGGAAAGAATTTGGAGACACTGTAGATTGATTGATCTATTAGATGGCACAGCTAGGAATATTATTGTTGCTTTAGCGTCATTGTTTGATTAAATTCTTCAGAATCATTTGAAATAGAGTAACACACTGGCCATAGCAAACAATAAATAAAATTGAAGTGTAACTAAAAATACTTTTAAAAAGCTCTTATGTTTATTGGCTTGTGGACAAATACATCAGCCATTTTGAATGTGCTACTGGAACTTCAACGTAAGTAGCTGAATTAAAACAGTCTTCACTGAAGTTGGTGCTTTCCAGATATACAGTATTTGATTTCCACTCCCATAATCCCCAGCCAACATAGCCTGAGATTGTTAACAGAAGGCAATCTTTATCTAAACTGTTTGAGTGAACTGAAGCAATCATCTCCTGCCCAATAAACATGTTCTTTCCCACTGACCTACAGTATCTTTAATCAAACTTCATTGATTAAAAGTTAAGGTAGTAAATCAGCCATCGTTTTTACAGGGCATGTGACGCATCTCCAGAGACGGCAGAATGGACTTAAGCAATAACTGGCATTATAAAAACTACAATGAGTAATTCGTTGGCAAATGTGGACTACTCTAATTCTTTTCTGTGGGCAGGATTTATTAAAAGTAAAATAATGTTTAAACTGTACCAATGAAGGAACAGAACAGAATCTCCAAATAAAGCACATTGACTACCTGCCTTATAGAACTATCCACATCCTATTTTAATGGGCTTAAAAGAGAACTAGAACTAATGTGGTTGGAGAATAAATCTAGCAAAAACAAAAATTAAGGAAAAAAATATACACGTACATATAAAAAGATAATCCAAACTTTTTTTTTTAAAAAAAAATTGGAAATAGTCTTCCAGTGCAATTTGCCAACTTGTGTCTATGCCAAGTGTTTGCTTGACATTCTGAAATTTTTACAATTTGGTTAACTTCCCATTTCCCATTGCTGGACAAATGTTTATAGTAATGTGCAAAATCATTGCTTTTAAACGCTAACTTGGCGATATCAAAGCACTATGCTTGGAATCTACATCACAGCTTCAGAAAATGGCAAGCACTTCTCCATTTCTTTCAGTGTCCAAGAAACTATTTGTGCCAATGGCCAATGAAGACAGCAACTAAAGAAAGCAGGCATTTTCCCAGAATGCTTGAGAAAGCTTGGCATAATTCCCCCTCCCTGATTTATCGGTATAAATACCACTCTCAGTTAAAGAAAGATCTATAGCGCTATAAATCAGACAGAACTCAAATGGGCTTGCTATAATTTAAGGAGGACATCTATAATGTAAAATGTCAAGACTAGTCTTCTCTGTTTAAGGTGAATGGGGTAGTCTTTTGGAAGACAAGTCAAAAGATCTCCTTCGGGCCAATCCAAGTGGGATTAAACAGTGCACCCCAACTGGAATACAATTTTCATCTTCGCCTTGAAAATCCCATTCTTGTCCTTATGCATAAAACATGTGATTTTATTTGATTCACTCTTGCCTCTGTCTCTACAACTGTTTGGTTTATTGTACTTCGGTAAAAAGGAAATCCAGATTTTTTTTTCTGTTCCACAACTGCCCGGGCATGAACCCACCACACAATGGCAAAGGAATCTAATTTAGAATTAGCAAAAACTTCTAAAATGGTTTTCCTTGGGAATTTTTTCACGTAGAACAGTAATGACGCACCCATACCATTTCGATTGATTGTTTTGGCATTTTGTTACAGAACAAAGGAACATTTTCACGGCTAAACTTTCAAACTCAGGGGAGAGGGTGTTGGATATGTTTGTACACAGTAGTGAAAGTTTACTCACAGATAGAAAAAATATGCATACCGCGTATACTTGCATATAAGCCCACCCACAGATAAGCCAACTCTCAAAAATTTTAATCAAAAATACCATGAAAAATGCACCACCCGCAGATAAGCCAACCCACATTTTTCATGGTATTTTGGTTATAAGTTTGAGACTCTGCTTAGCTGCAGATGGAGTTATATGCAAGCATATATGGGATACAGGGATACTTTAAAAGGCTAGAGGGAAAATCTACAGTACTGTATATACTGGTTGATAAGCCTATCCACGGTAAGCCACATCCCATCTTTGGGGTCTATTTTGGCACCTAACATTCTCAGGTTATTTGTGAGTATATGCAGTAATTAATTTCATGGAAGAAATAGTGTTGTCCCAAGTATATGTAGTCAATTATACACATTACATAATATTCTGAAAATTAAATTAGATGCTACATTGATGTAAAATGAATTCTGGGCGAAAGATCCTAGCTCTCGTTTCTCACAAAGCCAGCTATGCCAACCTCCAAACTTCTTATAACTGAAGCAATGGAATTAACCATACAGCTGTTGTCTTGTGTTGTGTTGTGTTGTGTTGTGTTGTATTCTATTGCGTTGCATTGCATTGTATTATTGCATTGTATTGTATTCATTCTAATTATATTCTTTCCCATTCATCATCCATTTTGAGAGAGGCAAGATACAAAAAAATGAATATAATTTCTGCAGCGTTTGCCTCTTTTTGTTTTGTACTATGCCACGATGTCATTTTCTTTTTAACATCTTCATAGCACATCTTGAGCCTGTGACAATTTCCTACAACATCTAAAAGTTGTGATATGACTGTTGTGGTTCTGCCCATCGGGCACAGAAATCCTATCAGCAAAAGAGCAACCTTGGCTACTGTCAAACACACTACAATCCAGATGCTTCTTGAAGACATGTTCAATTTTTTTAAGAAGCATACAGATATATGCAAATACTAAGCTCTGAGGAAAAGGAACAGCCAGACCTGGACAATTGGATAAGACATGCCAATTGACAAATGTTGAAAAATCATAATATTTCTTTCCATCCAGAACACAAATTAGAAGGCTCTAGTGCACTTTCTGACAACCATGATTTTTTTTCATGAATGGAAAACAGAAAATGGTCTAGGAGGAACCTGGTAAGATTATTTATTCCAGAAGCAAAATGAAAACATGGTAAAGACCAATTTAGTTATGACAGTTTGTTCATCCAAGCAACCTCCACGCTCAATTTTCACTCAAAAACCACTCTCTTATGTTGCTGATAAAACCAAGTCCTTGTGAATGCTTGGTTTCCTTCTTCTGCATGCTCAGCTGAAGTGGCGACCAAGACGAGCAGATCTGTAGTCAAAGCGGAGTTGTACAAAGGAATGGAGAATATTCTTCTCTAGAATAGCCAGCTGCTCTCCTGAGCAGACCTGCTTCAAGTTATCTGCGGCTACAACCAGGAGGTTGCAAAGGGAATGTAGCGTGTCAAAAAGCTGCAATACCAACGCAACCTGTGACAATCAGGAAAAGCAAAGCAAAATTCAGTATAAACATCAAGGAGTACTTTTCAGAAAGTCAGCTTAGACATTGTTAACAGTTATTTACGTATTTCTTAATGCAATGCTTTTTGTCATCTTGTTCAGGGA
Organism: Thermophis baileyi; assembly: GCA_003457575.1. Taxonomy (NCBI): domain Eukaryota; kingdom Metazoa; phylum Chordata; class Lepidosauria; order Squamata; family Dipsadidae; genus Thermophis; species Thermophis baileyi. The sequence continues at coordinate 1,787,702 of QLTV01004082.1, read as the reverse complement.
TACAACAAATCTGAGAGATAGGTCATTAAACTGTGCTCATTTTATAAACATAAGACCACAGCATACCTACGTCAGCCAGTTCAATACACGAGCCACATCTCAGATTGCATCTGCAATAATAGCCAATACTCACCTTGAACTCTTTGGCACACTTTCTGTATTCAGCCACATCACAGATTGCCAACATGCCACCCATGCAGCCGTAGGAATATTGCTGTAGATGCTCATAAATAAGGCGATGGAAACGAACACCAAACTCCATCAGAACACTGTCCACATTCTTGCCATCCATAGAGTTCCTGATCTTTTCCAGTTGCTTTCTAACATAGGCACAGACTTTGACACAGGCCTGTCCCATAAACAAGGATGTCAAGGAGAAAAGATTCATCTTGATATGAAAGCTACAAAATGGGTGAGAGGAGACACTCTGGGCTATTCCTAGGGTACCAACTTTCGTTCAATGAAAGTAACTAGTATATCACTTTCAGATGATTTTTTTCCCCAGAACATGAAATTCTCTCCACTTCTTTTGTGTTAAAAGATTTTAAGCCTTTGCAATGGATAGCAGCTTGTTTACGTAGAAAAACCTTGGTAATCCAGTTACTACCTGAAGTAACTACACTGCAGTCTATTTTGGACATCCATAATTGAAATTGTATTAATTTTCCAGTCACATTGTTGAAAAGATCTATGTTGCCTTAAATATCTTACCCATTATATAGTTTATTATTTACAAATCACTCTGCTGCTCTCTAACCTACACAGATTTTTACTAAATGTGAATCTTTTAGTAAGTTTAATATGAGAAAATAATCACACATATCCACCAACCTATAACCTTCAAACAATTATAGTATAATTGGGTCAGAATCATTCTACATTTACTCTGTGGAATAGACAAAGGAGATTTGAATTCTAATAAAAAATAAATTGTTATTAAAATAGCCTCTTTTTTTGTTCCTTCAATTCAGTTGCTGACTCCTGGAAACTATGAGGACTAGGTTCCTACGGTTTTCTTGGCAAGGTTTTTTGGAAGTGGTTTGCCTCCTTCTTCTTAGGGTTGAGAAAGAATGACTGGCCCAAGGTCACCTGGTGGGCTTCATTACTAAGGCTGGACTAGAATTCACGGTCTCCCAATTTCTAGCCTGATGCCTTAAACATTACATCAAACAATTTAGGCATAATTCATTTAAAGTATCTTATACCAAGTATGGAAAACTCAGCAGTGGCCACAGGATTGGAAAAGGTCAGTTTACATTCCAATTCCAAAGAAAGGCAATGCCAAAGAATGTTCAAACTACCGCACCATTGCACTCATTTCACATGCTAGCAAAGTTATGCTTAAAATCCTACAAGCTAGGCTCCAGCAGTATGCAGACCGAAAACTACCAGAAGCACAGGCAGGATTTCGAAGAGGCAGAGGAACTAGAGATCAAATTGCCAACATACGCTGGATCATGGAGAAGCTAGGGAGTTCCAGAAAAACATCTACTTCTGCTTCATTGACTATGCTAAAGCCTTTGATTGTGTGGATCACAACAAATTGTGGCAAGTTCTTAAAGAGATGGGAGTACCAGACCATCTCATTTGTCTCTTGAGAAACCTATATGCGGATCAAGAAGCAACAGTGAGAATTGGACACGGAACCACTGATTGTTCAAAATTGAGAAAGGAGTTAGGCAAGGCTGTATACTGTCGCCCTGCCTATTTAACTTATATGCACAGCATATCATGAGAAAGGCGGGGCTAGATGAATCACAAATTGGAATTAAGATTGCCAGGAGAAATATCAACAACCTCAGATATGCAGATGATACCACTCTAATGGCAGAAAGTGCAGAGGAACTAAAGAGCCTCTTGATGCGGGTGAAGAAGGAGAGTGCAAAAGGTGGCTTGAAACTCAACATTAAGAAAACTAAGATCATGGCATCCGGCCCTCTCAATTCCTGGCAAATAGATGGGGAAGAAATGGAGGTAGTTACAGATTTTATTTTCCTGGGTTCCAAGATCACTGCAAATGGGGACTACAGCCAAGAAATTAAAAGACGCTTGCTCCTGGGGAGGAAAGCTATGGGAAATCTAGACAGCATACTAAAAAGCAGAGACATCACACTGCCAACAAAAGTGCATATAGTCAAGGTTATGGTTTTCCCAGAT
>QLTV01004082.1:1704103-1785175 GCA_003457575.1 Thermophis baileyi | reverse complement strand
AGGTGATCAAACCGGTAAGTTCTAGAGGAGATCAACCCTGACTGCTGTTTAGAAGGCCAGATCCTGAAGATGAAACTCAAATACTTTGGCCACCAAATGAGAAGGAAGGACTCACTGGAGAAGAGCCTAATGCTGGGAAATATTGAGGGCAAAAGAAGAAGGGGACGACAGAGAATGAGGTGGCTGGATGGAGTCACTGAAGCAGTCGGCGTGAGCTTAAATGGACTCCGGGGGATGGTAGAGGACAGAAAGGCCTGGAGGAACGTTGTCCATGGGGTCGTGATGGGTCGGACACGACTTCGCAACTAACAACAACATACCAAATATGAGAACCAATAGTATGGCAGGTGCTGGACTAGGAGCAAGGAGACCTAGGCTTTAGTCTTCACCGAGGCAGGCAAACTACCAGGTGACCTTAGGCCAATAATCCCCTATCAGCACCAGGCTCTGCAACAAGCCAAAAAAATAAATAAACAAAATCATTTGTTGGCTGATTTGCTGTAAGAATTAGACAAGCATGGTAGAAAAACAAGCAGGCCTTGCAACTAAGCAAAAAAAAAATATACTAAGAAAAACAACTCTATAACTAATATACAATACAAGATTTTACATGATCTGAATTTAATAGATTTTGGATCTGATGACAGCAACACAGAGTTCTAACTCTGTCATTTATGCTCTCAGAAAAGGGATGTGAACATTTTTACTCTTGCTTTCTGTATATGCCCTATTATAGCTGAAATGTAGAATACATTATTCTCCCCAGCTTAAATCACACAAAAAAACTGCATCCGAATTCCTAGATAAATGGAAGAAAATTTTACTATTAAGCAAGGCAATACAATGTAATCCGGGCAGAGTTAACTGTAGGAAAGAGTACCAGCAGCAACCCAATTACTTGCTGTGCCACTTGTCACTTACTAAGCTATATTTAGTTACTCACATTAGTGTACTGAATCAGAACATTGTTCTCATCTTCTGGTTTGAAATCAGTCTTCTTTTGTTCAGCTGCTAAGATGTGCTTCATCTGTCCAATCATGCAATTTAGTGTCCTTCAAAATCAAAATACTAGGTTGTAAGTTTTAGAAAGCATTTTAAATTTTACAAAGTTCCAGTGTGATCTTCGTAAGTTGCAATGAAATGCACATGCGTTTTCTATTTTCATGAAATTGCAGAAATGAAGCAGTACTAGACTGCCAAATTATTATTTTCATTATTTAATATTTAATATACTCCTTGTGATGGATTCTTAAAAATATAATATTTAATCCAGTGTTTAATACAATAATACAATAATGGACAAAATGAAAGATAAACTAAAATATGAAATCTTCACTTGCCTGTCTATGCCTATATCCAATTTCACTTCCATTTGTTCTGTGATATCCTTTTTCTTTTGAAGACATTCAGAAAGCTTAGGAGAAGAGCTGTGATAAATTAAAGAATGGACAGTTAATATCAACCATCTATTATAATGCACGCATCAACTGCAAACAACCTGGACATTCCAAGCACTTAACTTGTGCAAACGAATACAAGATGCAGACAAATACAGAAAAGTATTACACATTTTCAGAATCTAAGAGGAATCTTGCTAGATCAGGGATGTCAAACTCACGGCGTCACATTGTCATCATGTGACGTATCAGGACTTTTTCCCCCTTCGCTAAAATGGGGGTGGGGGTGGCCAGCGTGTGATGCATCCGGGCCGCGAGTTTGACACCCTTGTGCTAGATCGTATCAGAGGCCTGTTTAGGTTCAACATTCAGTTTCTCAAACTAGCCAACTTTAGCAAAGTGCACAAAGCATGTCCATGGTTAAACCAGCACTAGCTTTATTGCTTATTAAAAAAAAATCTTGCTTATTAAAAAAATCTAAACACTGGTATGAAGTGAAGAGAGGCAGGCTTCCAAAAGGAAGGCTAATCTATTGCAAGGGAAGCCATTAATACAGAATGACTAGACTGAGGCTATTTAAACGAAGTCTCTGCACTTTTAATACGGCTTTATTCAGGAAGATTTTGAGAGAAGGAATATTTATGAGTCAGAATCCAAATTCCATGTGGTTTTTGGCATGAGGATACAATAAATGACCTACCTCACCAACGGCATCAGATGGTCATTGAACTGCTTATCAAACAGATGAAAAATGGTATTAGCCTGATTTACAATATCCAGGAAATAAAGATTTGCATTCTTGGCATCTGGAGATGGAATACCTAAAAATGAAATGAAATGTCAACACGTTAAAATTTCACTGGGACTAAGAAAAAAAATCCAATTAACAATCTATCAGGAATCATGAGTAATAATTATACAACTAGTCTTAGGACAAATTTATCAAGCATGTTAAGAATGATGATTTGTTTTGCAAAGGTTATCTGTAAGGGCTGCACATGCTTTGAAAACGATTCAGAAAAAGGTGCTTTCATGTAAACCCAAAGAACATTGTGATTGTTTTCAACAATTGATTCTCTCAAGTTAATGCAACTCTTAAAGCAGCCACATCTTTTTTTCAGAATCACATGGAAACCTAAAGAAAGGTAGATTCAATGAGGTACAGAGGTTCTGAGGTACATCTTCTGAATCATTTCAAAGCTTTCTAACTATGCTTTAGATGAATATTTTAAAGCATGCACAGACCTAATATTTAAACAAGTTGTCTATTTAGAATCAATAAAAGGTAGAAATAAAATGTATTATGGAATTAAATGTTCCTTTAAAACCTTTTAAAATATATAGTTTTATATTTCACTGCTGCTATCGATTATAAATTTACTTCAACCAATCATCATACTTATCAGCTAATTTATCCCGCAATGTAAAACAGAAATAGACTTACCAGCCAGCCCAGTTTCCACAGCGTAATCAATATGCTCTATACACAAGAAATCCACAAGCAAAGAGAAAATCCTGAAAGCATTCTTTGGCAAATCAGAAGGATCCGAAAGCTTTAAAAATGAAAAACATCAACTTCATCCTCTTTCTAGCAAGAAATCATTTGCAAGCATATTTATATGACTACTTTCAAACAAGTGTAATTGTGGAAAAATAGGTCAACATTCAAATATCAGATTCTTGCTAGTGATGATCTGAAATCATTTCCAGCACTTGTAGACAAGTTGAGATATATCTAATAAGCCTCAAATACTGCTCTTCTTATACTTCTTTTCTTGTTCTGGACAATGTGTTGTAATTTTATAAAGCAATATTTCTTGTCTCTCTCTTGTTCATCTGTTTTTCACAAACAGGTGTAATTGTATCTTTGAAATATGTTAAAAGACAATTTATAATGCTGGAGTACCTAAATTCCAGGATGGCCTTTGGGATCCAGATTCAACCTACACAAAATGGAGAGCACACGGACATTGTGGAGACCTTAACAATGAGCAGCAATTTCCTGCAATGTTATTCAGGCCCTTCAAGTTCCCTTAAAGCTGTGATATATCATCAATTCATGGAATTATCTATTACTTTTTCTACTTTAAATAACTCATAAAGATAGCATAAAAGCAAAGATAATAAAATTATTTTAGCAGCTGAATTACAGTTAACCAATAAGTATATATTGTTTATATATTGGCAGGCTTGGGGCCGTTGATCTCGCTTCTGCAATTTGGCGAGATCCGGCCATGAAAAGGTGTGTATGGGGTTTTTTTTAATTGTTTTTAAATGTTTTTTATTATGTATCTTTTTAACAAGCTTTTTATATTTTAATAAGTTTTTTATATTTGCTGTAAGCCGCCCAGAGTCCCTTGGGAGTTGGGCGGCATAGAAATGCAAATAAAAGTAAAAGTAAAGTACATGAGTATTCTAATATGTAATAGCTAGAAAGCTCTATATTATGCATATACACACCCTATGACACCTTTCAAAAGCTTGCTTGGTTTCTTGTAATAAATTAACCACAACATCCTGGGACAAGAAAGTTTCACCATGGGTATCAATGCTTGGGCCTAAAGACAGGTTGGTTCGCTGTCGTATTCTCTCTTTGAGGTCTTGAATGCTAAAAAAAAAGAAATGCCCCAGATAGGATTATTAACTGAAGTTAGATTTTTCTCTGATTAATTTTTCAAGTATTATCAACTACAAAATGTACGTATTAAACGTAACAAGCAAATACCCTTCTACTGGAGGCGGAAAGGCTTCTTTTTTAACAAATGACATTATTTGACATATACTTCCTTTAAAAAAACAGCCACTTTTTTTCTGCGATGCATCAAAATCCACAACACTGATCAAGAGCACCCTCTATGGCTGGAGACATACAGTCGTTCAGAAGAAAATTCAGGATATTACAGCAGAGTCAAAGATATTCATGAATAGATCAGTGCTAAAACCGGGCAACTTCTTAAAAAAAAAAATCTATGGGAGCACATACAATGCATTTTCAATCACTAAAACAGTTGTAGAGCCTTTTTCTAGGCTCACATAGCTGTTTCAGAAGCTGATCCTGATTGTGCAGGTTCGGTAAAAGACACAATTGTAAAAGAGATGCTTTGTATGCATTCTGTTAAATCACCACCTTGACAAAAAAGCATCATGAGAATGTGGAAATTCATTTCCTCTGACATATCAATTGTTGGACAAAATCTGAATCTGCAATGTGCATTAAACAGTTTATATTTTAAAAGGCTGTATAGCATGGATAAACTATAGTAGCTAATTTGCCAATGTATTAAAGATTTTATTTATTTCCTGTTGCCTCTTCTAAGGATTTTTAGAACAGGCAAAACAGAAACCTCCAAAGAGATTACACTGTTACCCCTGTTGGGACATTTATGGTCATATCACAGATCATTGCAGATTTTCAGGCTGGTTTTGTAACTCACTTCTTCAAAGAAGATTTTTTTTAAAAAAAGATGGAAAGAGTTCACTGAATTTTTGTACCAGAGATGTCAATTTCTAAGGTACCATACAAGAATCTTTTAGTACTGTAAGACAAAATTATATCAGCAATGCAACCTTTACAAAGTTGGAAGGCTATGGAATTGATAGAGTATTTATCCTAACCCTAACCCTAACCCAACCTCTAATCAAACTATGCCAAGAAATCTGGAAAATGACGCGGGGGCCAACAGTCTTTATAATTATATGAACGATGTAACTAATATCCTTAATTTATATGCTAGGAAAATAATGCTTAAGTTCATCCAACACAGATTAGAGTCCTACATGGAAAAGGAAATGCCTGATGACACCAGCTTGATGGTACATAATTAATCAGTAACTGTCATGTTACAATCAAACTATTGTTAACATACGTATTACACACACACTTTCAACAAGGTATACATACTTAAAGAAGTTTTACAAGTATGTAAGACAACAATAATAAGATTAAAAAGTAGTACTTACCCTCCACCTCCAATAGCTCTCTTCTGGTGGTTTTTGGAATCATAATAGCGCTGCAGAATCATGGAGCTCCTGCTTCTCAAATAACCAATTTCCACCTCAATGTAATTCTCCAAGTAAGAAACAAAGATGGATTTGATAAGCTTAGACAGGAAAGTCTGCTTATCAGTGCCCAAGTTAAACTCCATCAATTTGCTTGAAAGATTAGTAGTCCTTTATGTTAAGGCCAGGAGCAAGAGAAGAAAACAATGTAGTTGCAGGAGGTAAAATACAGGTATAACATCTATAAACGTTCACCTCTTAGGGGGCACAGTAAGGAGTCAGAATGCACCTAGCCCTATTATGGAAGTAGGCAGACCTCAAGCCTATTTTATCTAGCACCCCAAGATCCAGCAGCTGGAGCTTAGAGCAAAAGACACACACTTAAAATTAAAGAATTCTCAGCCCAGGAATTTGTTTTGATTATGAGAAATGAACACAGCTCATAGTCCTTTCACACAAAAACCACTTCTATACTATGAAGTAATTGAGGGTGGGAGCGGGGGTGTCATTTTGTTACAGCTATTGTTAAAACAACTGGAAGTCAGAAATCCTTGCTGACCTACTGGAAATCACCCAGAGATCTACCAGTAAGCAAATACGGACCTTAACAGTTAACTGAATTAGAGATTACTAGAAAATCTCCTAGTAAGAACAAGAGATCTTTCATCAATCTTTTTTACATTCCCTTACGGAATGCCAAAACCAATTCTTCCCAACTGACTTGTATTTGTCTCACATAAGAATAGCCCATGCTATTCAAGCAGTTTCCCCGCACTCTGGGTTGATTTAACACAAAGGTTAGCACTTTATCAGCAGGCAGGCACTAAATTTTATGTCAGAAATGGGAGTAAAAACAGGTTTTACACATAATGTTAAGCCATAATGTACCTTGTTTCTAGCTTCATATAACTTCAAGCCCATACAAATCACTGTTTACTTTTTGGAAACAAATCATAATTTGAACACATAGCTTACTGTTGATTTATGAATCCGGGCTTGCTTTAATGTCTTTTTCTGATGTCTGAATCCAGAACCTATTCCTGGGGGTTTTTTTATGCTCATCTGAACTATTTTGGGTCCGAAAAATATATACTAAGAAATGAAACCAGAAATTGGCTGAAAAACCCATGATTAATTTGCTTAATTAATTTGTAAAAATAATTCCATCATGATCCTGCTTTTTTAAAAAACAACTTATGGTTAAAGCAAATTCTGCCTTAGTATTACACACAAACAGAGCCAGTGCAATCATTTTCACTCCAGCTTCCCCACATTACTATATAAATTAATGCAAAAGAAAATAATATTTAGCATAAAGAAAAAGTGACAGCTCCCAAAAAAAAAAAAAAAAAAAAACATAAAATCAAAACACAAAAAAAAAAAAAAAAAAAAAAAAAAAAAAAAAAAAAAAAAAAAAAAAAAAAAAAAAAAAAAAAAAAAAAAAAAAAAAAAAAAAAAAAGACAGCATCTACACAGAACCGCAGAAGGACAAATCAAATGAGAAGACCCACCCTGGGCCTCTTAAAGCTTTATTGTTTAAGTTATTTAAAACAGAACCAACCTTGTATACAGGTCATAAAGACTCTGAAGATATTGCTCTGCATCCGATTTCTTATGTTCTTCTAACTGGTCTTTTATATAACCCTGTGAAAGTAAAGGCCAGTGTTCTATTATTTCTTTCCTTTCCATTAAGAATACACGTGCCTAATATATATTCAATGCAGTTTAATTCAGTTATGAAATTTCCATCACTATCAGTGGCAACATTACATTGCACCCATTCGCAGCGCATTTCTGCATTGTTTGAATTTTGTCTTTTCACTGTAACCTAACATCCAATTTGTTCCAAAGCCTGAGTAGGAGAGGAGGAGGATAAAAAAAGAAAACAAATATAGACATGCAGATACCCTTTGCATTATTTTCCCCATATGGATTTCATATATTAAACAAATCGTTTTCATTCATTACAAAAGAAATACCAATGCTCTGACATGCTGTTCTCTAATTTTAAGTACAAGAATGCAGAGCATTATCAGAAGCATTAGGTTTCAGTCTTCTTGCGCATTCTTTCTCTTTCCCTATGCTTATGGATATAGCTAGACAGAAAATCCAAGCGTAAAGCAAAACGTCTCCTAAGCAGAGGAATAATAGGAAATAAAACTAAGTATAAGCAACAATCAAAAGAAGCATCTCGAGATCCCTAGACAGTTGTCTGAAGTAGCATTCAGTTTTAAATACAAAACATTCCAGAGTCTTCTCCTAATCATGCCCTTAAAGATCCTCTGCGGTAAGAGACTGTCCATGTACAACTGGGAATCACAGACTGGGTGAACCATCCAAGACTAGAAAATTTAACAAAAGCTTGAATCAAGAGAAAGCATGCATATGCAAAGGACCAGACATGTACAGCATTCTTCAATGGGATGTTTTCCAGGTATCTGGGGCTTCAACTCCCATAATTCCAAGTCATCATGTCCATTATCAGACAATGTCCATGTCAAATGGAGAGAAAGGTTTGGGAAAGACTGGCACAGGCTACCAATCATACATAATGTATTCTTGCCATTTGGTACAGGTAAAGTTATGGTTCCAAAAAAAAAAAAGTGAATGTTATATTGGCAAGTAGTTTAACAAAAAAATAGGAACACATGTAAGTTACCTGAAGTCTAATTTCAAAGATATTCTGAATAAGTTTGGCCATCACAGTCTCCGGACTACTAAATATATCTCCAACTTGTTTATTCACATTCTGGCACAGAATGGCTGTATCTTCAAAAATATCATTTCTCAAATAGGCACCCTGAATCACAGAAAAATTAGAAGAGAGTTTCTAGATTAAGATATTTGTATCTATTGTATAGGTCAGTGGTTCTCAACCTTTTCTTCACCACACCCCCCCCCCCACTTTTAAATACTTTTTGTGACCACGGACCACGGTCATGGACCCCCAAGACTTACTCAAGATTTAAATCGTAACATTTCTTCAAGCATTCAGACCCCTGTGGACCACAGGTTGAGAACCACTGGTATAGGTATTTCATATAAATATATACACAACATGATATTTAACCCAAACCCTTACCTCTTGGCACTGTTTTATATACACATCAACACAGTGAGAATAGCCCTATGGGGGAAAAAAGATTCTGCAATGTAGTTAAATATTCAAGGTAGTTATTGTTTGACATTAATAAAAAAAACAATAGGTAGAGAATATCTACTTTTCTGGATGCTTCTTTCTTTCTTTAGTCTCTCTGATGACAACAGAGTCAACTAAAATAACAGTTGTCAGTCATCAAATGAAGCCATTTATCGCTTATCCATGTTACTGTATTTAATTTCCCCAATTCAATAGCCTCTCAGAGCCATTGTCTCTTGAGTTGAATCAATAGCAATAGACCTGTTCATTCAGGATGAGAATTTTAATACAATGTTCAGGAATACCAAACTTTTTCATCTTGTGATATATAAGATCAGAATGAAAACAAAAAGGTAAAGGAGTCCCTGCGGATTTTACTCCGCTAGTCGTTATGGACTATAGGAGGCAGTGCTCATCTCCATTTCAAGGCCACTGAGCCAGCGCTGTCCAAAGACATTTCCATGGTCATGTGGCCAGCATGATGTCACGGAGTGCTATTACCTTCCCACTGTAGTACCTATTTATCTACTGGCACTTGTATGCTTTCGAACTGCTAGGTTGGTGGGAGCTGGGGTGAGGACAGGAGCTCACCCCATTGCATGGCGCTCAAATCTCAAACCTGGGCTGTCGGCTTTCCAGCTGACAAGTCCAACGTCTTAATCACTGAGCCGTACGGTGCCCAGAATCAAAATATACTACTAAATATCCTTATTGCTCCTAATCCCACTTAGCCAGAGTCACTGAGCTGTTACACAAGCACTTATAAGCACATGCAAAACAGGCTCAGTTTGCGTAGCATAGAAGGAAAGTTCTACCTCTGCCTATAACAGCTATCAGTCTGAACTTGCACACAAATGTCTGACTCAAACAGTTTCTATCCAACTGCATTGATCAAAATGAGACATAGAGAAGAGATTGATTATTAGAGGAAGATTTTTTTTAGAAAGACAGTCCATGTGATTCATACCAATGTTGGAAAGGAATTAATAGAGAAATAATCCAACAGTCATACAAAAACAAAAGAAAGTACTATTCCTGGAATAAAACGATTTACTAGAATACAATCAATCAATAGGGACTAAATATTTTGGTGCATTAATGGCTGCACAGTTCTACTGGGGGGGGGGAAATTGCATCAAGAAAGATTTTTTCCGAGTCCAAACTACTCATGTGCTTCGATATAAACATAGTTTATCAGAAGGAAACAGTACAGAGGAGATTCTGTAAATATGTACAACACTACAGCCTTATAGATAAGACTTCTTACCTTAAAATGTAGCAAAACTGCAGTTACTTCTCTCATCCTGTAGATTTGCCCCCTTCTTTGTGCATTGGTAAACTCTTGGATTAGTTGGCACTCTAAGTCATGGTACTTACCTGAGTTCCAAGCAGAGGATAAAAGAAATAAAATAACATGTCAGAGCTGATTAAGTGGTGGTAGCAGAGTTATTTTCAAAAAAATTAAAAGATGCAATCTTACTTGCTATTTTAGATTTTACGTCAGAAAACCTGTGAAAGAAACAAAAGGATGAATAAAACTCATGCCTTAGGATTTCAATCTTCCAACCATGTGACATTTATGCAGTGTTACCTTTTAGATGCAATGCTTCTATTTTAGCTATCTAACACCAATAGCAATAGCACTTAGCACTTAGACTTATATACCGCTTTACTCTAAGCGGTTCACAGAGTCAGCATATTGCCCCCAACAGTCTGGGTCCTCATTTTACCCACCTCGGAAGGATGGAAGGCTGAGTCAACCTTGAGCCGGTGAGATTTGAACCGCTGAACTGCAGCTAGCACTCAGCTGAAGTAGCCTGCAGTACTGCACTCTAACCACTGCGCCACCTTGGCTCTTCAAGAACAAAGCAAAATGCTTTTTAAAAAATTAACACACGACTGCCATGATCATTTACACCATATAATTACATACTTATAGAAAATAAGATTAAGGGCCACTGCCTGTCAAGTTGTACTTGATGGCAACCATAGATACTTTGAGCTAACATGTGAAATACAAAGAGGAGTAGGTAAATCTGCTGTGTGTGAGTTGGGTGGTCATATAAATTTGTTTTAATAAATAAATAAATAATAAAATAAACCAGTGCTCAGCACTGCTCCCAAGAAAAGACCTTTCAATTATTACCAATCCAGAGACTCACAAGAGAAGCCAAGTGTTAGCCGATAATGCTAAGATTCAGGTCTCCAAGTATTCAAATCCTAAGAGCAGCAAAACTTGTCTTACTTTTGCAAATAAATATGAAATACAGGCGTGGCGATACTGCTGGTAGATGCATAAGAATTGTACGTATTTTTAAAAGATCTCACTGATGTAAACTAAATTTAGCTATATTGCCTTTTCTTTTTCTATGATGGTAATATATTTTCCTTATTATTTCTTACTTCCTTTTTGAGGTTTGCATATTACCTATCCCAAAAGATCATAGTATGATGGTTATGTATTTAAATGCAATTTCTAGCAGTGTCACTGATATCAACTTTCCTGTGTTCCTCTCCAATGCAGCTCTCTTTTATGTCTATATCCTTTAAAACATTCTGAGGTTTTTCTTCTACTGCCAGTCTCAGTTACACACTATGGTTTGAGGAGGGCCATGGTGGCGCAGTGGTTAGAATGCGGTACTGCAGGGTTAACACACTGCTCACTCAAGGAGTTCGATTCTGAGTGGCTCAAGGTTGACTCAGCCTTCCATCCTTCCGAGGTTGGTAAAATGAGGACCCAGACTGTTGGGGGCAGTATGCTGACTCTGTAAATCGCTTAGGGAAGGCTGTAAAGCACTATGAAGCAGTATGTAAGTCTAAGTGCTATTGCTATTTTAAGGCTAAGATCCAAACAGAATGATGGAAAAGCTCCCTTAATAAGAAGAAATAAAAGAAATTTCCAAGTAAGAAATAAATGAATACACTCAAATATGTGGAAAACAAACACTAACTTCAGGAAGAATGTTTTTCATCAGATGTTCTAACTAACATAACGAAGGACATGTGATAGTTTTGCTTCAGTTATCCTCTGACAATTTATGTATGAAATTTATATGCAGCCCATCTCACTATCCAAAGAGATTCTGGGTGGCTTACAGTACAGTTTGATAACCTGCAAAATGCATTACTGTAAAGCACTATACATTAAGCTCTCTTTGAGAAAAAGATAACGCAGCTATCGGTATTCCAAAATAGATGAGAATATACTAAGCCAGGGCTTTCTCATCTCTGCTTATGTGTTTGGGCCTTTCAAAGTGCTGGCACTAAAACTTTAAGTGGCTTGGCCGCAGGTCACCTGAAGCAGTGGCTTCTGTCAAACAAATCTAACAGTTACTAAGACCAGCTTCTGAAGCCTTGTGAATAAAATGAAGAGGGTGGCTATTAGACAGAAGAATTTGCAGTGGTGATGTTGGATATGGAAGCCCTACCCAGAGATTTTTTTGCCAAAGACCAGACTACGGCACTTTCAAGTGAAGGTTTTTTCCCCCCTGTTCCTTAATCTACCAGTTCTCAAGGTAAAGTCTGAAGATCCCTGGAGATTCCAAGGCCCCTTCAGAGGGTCCACAGTCAAATCAATAAATATTTTTAAATGTCTGGGTTTTCATTTTTAATAGTTTTTAATTTTTAATATCCATGGATATAACCCTCGCTAACCAAAGCTCCTTGGATTCCTCAGTCATTTGTAAGAACATAAAAGGGTTTTGAAACCAAAATATTTGAGAACTGCTGTCCTAAGCTTTTTATTCTAACAACACGCAGAATGTGTTTTTAGATCCTTGCATGGCTGTTGGTTTACCTTCCTTTTATTTTTTAGTAATTTTACTTATATTTTCTTTCCTTTTTTAAACCATTCAGAGAACTTCAACTGCTGAGTCATATAAAATACATTAAATAAATATAGAAACATATACATTTAAAAGATTTTTAAATATCATGGACCTTTGTAAAATGTGTTTCCCATGTTTTAAGTCAGGCTGCAAACCTACAGACATCTACCTAGGAATAAACCCCGCTGCATATACTGGAGCTTACTTTTCAAGGAATGGGCAGAGAATTGCACTATAAACCACTTGATATGTTTCCACCTGTGACAGAATTAACATTAAACATTAGTGGGTTATCAATCTATTCTTTTAAAATTAAGTTTCTCATTTTGATTCATCACACGATTGAGTTTCAATTTGACTCACTTTCCCCAAAAATGTTAGTAGAAAGAATCAATTAAAATCTAGCTTGGTACAAACACAAATCAAAGATAACTTATAGCTATCAGTCACACTTCACCTTTCAAAAGGTAATTCCTGTGCTATCAGATGCAGCTTCTGGATAATATCAGCTGCCTCTTCAATCTATAAGGAAAAGACATAAAGTTTATTCAATGTCTTCTTTGTCTTCAATGACTTACTTATAAAAATCAGAAATATTTGGAGAAGTATCCCACAATGCATTTCTTTACTGAGTGACCAGTACATAGTTCCTCAAAATCAGCCCCGCAACAAATTTATTTTGTAAAAATTGTCTTCCTTATTTATTTATATATAAATATAATCATCTTTTTTTCCTGTACAACAAGAATTAAAATCTTTGTGGGACATTTCCACCAGCTTCAGTTCCTACATAGCCTATCCTTTTGGCATAGCTGTTGCATCATTTATTTCACTCGACAAGGTAGTTTGAGCAAAATATAATGTTTCTTTGATTCCACACACAGTTCAGGACTAACTTTTTTTCAAGATGGTATTTCTAGATCTAATACCAGAGCCAACACTATTATAGGACCCTATTCCAACACGCTTAATTCATTCAACAGTTGATTCAGTCAAATTTCCTTACCCAATGATTTCGGCAGCACATAATCGCACTAATAGGGCTAAAAGTTGCCATTTGGGGAACAGGAAGTTAATGAATAAAGTCACTCAAATCTGCTCTAATAAATCTGATACTGATGCAGATTCAAGAAATATGCCACAGACTAGCCCGTGATCGAAAGCAACGGAGCTCTTGGAAAAGACATTCAAACGCTGTGTGTAAACCTACAAAGATCAGAATTATACAAGCAACAGTATTCCTGCAACACTCAATGGGGAAGTGAAAGTTGGATTTTGAAGGAGCAAGATAGGGAGAGTTTTGAGATAGTATTATTGGAGAAGACTCCTGAAAATACCATAGACGGCCAAGAAAACAAACAAATGGATTACTGAACAAATGAACCCAGAATTTTCAACTGAGGTATAAATAAATTTGTCCCGCTTTGGATATGTTATGCAAAGACCTAGCTCTCTGGAAAAGGCTCTAATGCTGGGGAAAGCGCAAAGAAAGAGATGAAGAGGGTAACCAGAAGCAAGGATGGATTCAGTCATTGTGGCAATGAATATGCCATTGGAAGATCTGACAAACCAGGTTAGGGATAAATCTCTCTATGTAGTCCCTAGGAATGAAAAAAAAATGACTTGATGGTACAGAATGAATTAACTGATTAAGACAAGGTGCTGGAGAGATAAAAAAACCACTATGTGTTTCTTCAACCCTTTTTCTTTCTGGCTGACTTAATCAAGCAGGGAGGACCGGCCCCATGATTAAGGCAAATTGCTTCCTTGTAGAAGAAGTGCGGTCTTCCCTGCCCATTCTTAAAGAAACCCTCTCTTGTCTTGTAACAGCTGGAAACTATCTGCCAGTCTCACAAGTACTACTGACGGCTAAGCTGACTGAGAAAGTGGTGTCCTCATAACTCCAAGACATCTGTAGAATGCTGATTATTTGGAGTTATTTCAGTCAGGCTTTCATTTGGAATGAAGAACTAAGACTATTTTGATCACTGTGATAACAACATACACTAGGAACTTGATTTGGGAGTGTGACTACTAGTTCAGCAGCTTTCAGTATGAATGATAAAAAGCCCTGTAAGATCTGGCAAGGAAAGCAAGACTTGCAAAATAACTGGTGCAGAGAGATCATTGGGAGATATTGTCCCAACTCAGCTGCATTTGGTAGGTCCAAGAAACTTGTCCTGAGCATAAGTGTCCTGAGTCAGAAAGACAGGGATAAGGTATAAGCAACTCACATAGAGAACACATTCTCATTAAATTCCGTTTGTGCTGCCTGTTCCTGTGCTATTATTTAAAAGGCTGGGAATAATGGCTTTTTATAAAACCACAGTATCTGAAATAATGCCTCCTCCCATAGCCTAGAATCATCTTCAAGGGCCCTGCTCCAAATGCCGTTCCAGGTTGAGATGCAGCAGGTGGCTAATAGTTGTGCCCATATTTAAAATGGCCCCATATTAAAACAATACCCTGATTTGAAATTGTGCAGTTAAGATTCACAGGAAACAAAAATCCTGACATCTGCTAGGTTTTATCAATGCACCTCAGTATTCATTGTATGCCTTAAGAAGAAATCTAAATACACACCCTGAAAATACTTATCTGTACAAAAGAGATTTTGTTTGAGAGATTTCTCAAGGATCATGTGTGGAAAAAAATGTTCATTCACAAGTACGAAGAATTAGGGCACGACGTTCGGAAGAAGAATTCAAGGGATTTCTAAGGCATTCTAAAGGATTACTCTCTTAGCATTCTTTCAAGTTGCTTATGATTTTGCAAAATGAAAAAGTGACAGCACTACCACAGTGAGAAGAGCTGAATCAGCAGACAAATGAAGTTAATCTGCACTCAAGAACAATGGAGCCTGGACAAGTTGCTCACCGGGGGAGCTAAATTGTGGAAAAGTTGTAGCAAGAATGATAATGAGGGCAACTCAGTTTATCATGAGCAAACCTCATTCAATCTGGCTGATGGGTCTTACCTTTTCAGGATTGGTGAAAACGTCAGACTTCAGCTCTCCATCCAGAAACTCATTAAAGTATTTCATCAGTTTGTGAGCCTCTACTAGCCGTTGCCTTGGTGTGTTTACCCCCTCTAGTAGGTCACCTAGGTGACAGACTTTAGTTGCCACATAGCTGACATGCTCATCTAGTTCTTGGAAATGCTGGAAGGCAACCTGGGAGAAAGAGACACAAAAAAGTGTTTGCGTTTTCTATAATGAATGGGAATCAAGTTCTTTCATAACGTTCAGTTCAAGTAACAGCTCAAAGGCCAGTATAAGGGATGATTCAGGACCCAGCCAAGCCTCTCTGAAATGTGCAAACACCTGCCAAAATTAAAAATCAATTGATGAAAAATACCATTTTAACTAATTTGAACCAAATTAATTCCACTGAAATAAAATACTTGGAATGGGCCATCACAAAGAACCAGTATGTCGTTTGGTAGTACGAAATTAAGAATTATATCAAGCTTTCCCCCAAACAAGTTTGAATTTGAATTGCATATATTTGTCCATATTCCAGCAGGGCTAGTTAATAGTTGCATATATTTCATAATTAAAGCAATTGAAAACAAATCTCTCCCTATAAGGTAAAGTAGAGAGATATCAAGGTAAGTTGAGTTGTCATGATCAATAAAGGACAAAATATTTATCAAACTTTGTTTACAGTTAAGTATGCTGGAAATAGGAATTACTGATTACTATAGTGTGCCTAAACTGTTACTGCATTAAATGTTCATGGAATAAAAATAACAATCTTTTCATGCAACATTTAGAACAGAATCCAGCAGGAAGTTAATACCTAGCTCTAAACCATGATTTTACAAGCAGCTGGGTTCAAAACACACTTAAACCAAAACCAAATCAACCACATTATGGAGAAGCACAATGTGCAACCTCAGCCATTCTAGGTATAATTTACTGAAGTGAGTCAGAACAATGGAAGAGTCTGTGGTCTTCATGTTTACTTGATTGCTTTTCTGCAGTTCTTGAACTTTCTTGGCAAACTCCTTAGCTTCCCTTTGGACTTGTTGCTCCAATTTTTCCACCCTCCTTTGGATTCGTTCATCCAACAACTTCAATTCATTGATATGATTCACAAATTCATCTTGCAATCTGATGAGAATGAACAGTTTAATAAGACAGGTTTTAATCCTTGGTAGTAAAATGAGACATTACAGAACATAAGGCAACATAACTATCACAAAGAGTTTACAAAATAGCACTGACAAATAATGCCTTAGTAAGACCACAATTGAAATACTGCATCCAGTTTTGGTCACCATGATGTAAAAAAGATGTAGAAGACTCTAGAAAAGAGTACAGAGAAGAGCAACAGAGATGATTAAGGGACTGGAGGCTTACACATATAAAGAACCGTTGCTGGAATTGGGTATGTCTAGTCTAATGAAAAGAAGGACTAGGGGTGACATGATAGCAGTTTTCCAAAATCTAAGGGGTTGCCATAAAGATGAGGGAGTCAACCTATTCTCCAAAGCACCTGAAGGCAGGACAAGAAGCAATGGATGGAAAATAATCAAGGAGAGAAGCAACCTACTCAGAAGAAATGTCCTGACAGTGAGAAAAATTAATCAGTGGAACAACTTGCCTCCAGAAGTTGTGGATGCTCCAACTGAAAGTTTTTAAGATTGGACAACCATTTGTCTGAAATGGTATAGGGTTTCCTGCCTGAGCAGGGAGTTGACTAGAAGACCTCCAAGGTCCCTTCCAACTCTTATTCTGTTATGTTTTCTTCTCCTTAATCCAAGAATCTTTAAATGTTATATGCCTTTAATTTATTCCGTATGTGTGTCCATATATACATTATATACCAAAAGAATTAATTCACTAAACTTTTGATATCATTTACAGAAATTAAAATGATCTGTTGATTCGGCTGCATAAGATGCATTTGTTCTCCAATCTGCTTTGAAAAGAAAAACTGTTCCCTTCTAACCACAGTCTTGATACTTTCTAAGCTATACTGAAAATGTCTTAAGAAGCTTGCTTGGGTGGAGGGGAGTGGGTTCACAGTTACAGCTGGTGTGCTTACTGGATACTTCTTTGAATCATGGAAAAACTGCCCTGTGCTGAAGATGGTTAAAGTACAAACTGTATGGCTGGATTATGCAGTTAAGTGTTACGGTACCTTTTGGGATCAAAAGCTTCCATGCTACCTCGAGAACCTCCACCGGGAGTCCTCCATGCCAAGCGTTCAATGTACTCATCTGCTACAAAGGGCTCCTAGCCATAACAAGAAAAAAGAGTCTTTTATAAGGAGCCACCGTTGGAAATACAGTCTATATCTTGTTCACATCTCACTGGAAAAAAAAACTATTCAAAACATTTTTCTGCAATTATGTAATAAGACCAATGGCACTTCTGATATTTGTGCATTTAATCTAAAAACTAAACATTTTGAAAATGATAAAATATTTCATTTAAAGTTTGCATAATTAGCAAAGTGTTTGCATAATTAGCAAGCGTAGCAAGCAATTGCTAGCCTTCTACCCTTCAAGAACTGTCAATAACAAAGTTCAGTCTACTCTACCACTAATTCATTCTGCAGTGTCATTCCCTAAGGCTAACATGTCATACAGAGGACTTTTCCCACAGAATAGCTCAAAAGGATTTTGGATTGGGCAATGGAAGGTGTCTTTTAAAATCCTGAATTTATCCTATTATTACAAGGATCTCAGCAGCCGTGAGAAAAACACTCCAACTCATATTTCAGGGACCTGCTCATACAAGGATGGTCTGCCTTAATATAAGGCAATTTCACAAGAATACATTTGATAAGAATATAGTATAACACATGTTCTAGCACCCACATTTTTCAAAAATTACCAGAGGTAAGCTTTCAAGAAGCTAATTCAAGGCTGTATTCATGACTCATTTTTTTCAACATTTTTCTAAAATACACTGTACCAGTTCTTCCACCGTTTATTTATTTATTTATTTATTTGATAGATTTCTATGCCGCCCAACTCCCGAGGGACTCTGGGCGGCTTACAGCAAAAACAGAAAGTAACTTATTAAAATATAAAAAACGTATTAAAAAATACATTATATAAAAAACAATTTGAAAACGTCAACAATTAAAAAACCCATACACACCTTTTTTTGGCCGGATCTCGCCAGATTTTAATAGCGAGATCAACGGTCCCAAGCCTGCCGGGTAAAAGCAATCATAAAAGGAAATGAAAATGAACATCTGCAATTTCTTTAGCTCATTTTTTGAGGCTCAGCTGCAGTGTAGTCTTATTTCACAATTTAAATGCTATGAACAAAACATCTAAATGTGCAGAGCCTTCATTGCTTGAATTAATGTTAACAGTTCACCTGGTGTTATTTTTTCATGTAACTTCAATCGGCATTTTGAAGGACAGTTTATCTACAGGCTTAAGTAAAAAATATCTTAAGGCCTGCAGAAAATTAATGAAAACTGTTAACAGATGGAACATATCAGTTTCACTTTTAGGTACATCTGTATATTGACCAGCTTTTCTTATCGCCTTCTGGCTGAACTACTGGTAGTACCACTAATTTTCCATATAGCCACCCAGAACCTTCGGTTAGGCCAGTATTTCATAGGTTTGGAGTGTATTTACTTTTAAGACTCCCTAATACTGTTTTAGGAGCTGCACTGGCCACCAGTTGCCTTATGGATGCAATTCAAAGTAATGTTACCTCCGAAGTCCTAGATGGCGCAGGGCCTGGATACCTTTGAGACTGCTGTCTTTAAGAGGTAGTTTGTAGTTTTCATCTCACCACTCCCCATTTTGCACATTTACGAATCCCAAACCCTGGTCACTCTCATGTTCTACATGACATTTCTGAACTGTAGGTCTTTGGGGAAAGCTATCTGCATTTTTTATTTTTTTTATTTAATTCAAATTTTAAGTATACAGAATGCAATAGTTATACAGACCTACTGATAGAACACATTAATGATAACTATTAATTAACATGTTTAAATATAAAATTATTACAACGCTGGTACTAATTTCATTTGAGGAAAAAAGACAGTGTTTTTGTTTATTTTCTAAATCTAACATTAAACTCCAATTTACTGGGAGGTACAGGGCTTTAAAAAAACACTAACAAAAACAAGCTTTTCAGAATCAAAAGTATTTTGAGATCACATTTAGGTGTTCTAAAACACCACCAAATATTTGATCTCTTGTTCAGAGAGCAAAGGCTGTCTGACTTCACTCATGTAAATTAACTTGTATGGTGAAAACCAGTAAGTTTACATTCTTTTCCCCTAATCTGGGAAGTTGTTGAACTTGAACTTCCAAAGTATTCTACCGGAAGTGATATGGGAATCTATTACATTGAAATGTTTGAAGCTAGAGAACAAGGTAATTAACTCAACACTAGACACTATGGATTACCTTTCTCCAAGTGCCTCATTTTTGGACAAAGATAGTATGGCAGAAGTTATTGATGTTTTGGTGGCCTCTTAATTGTAATTTTGTAATATGTAAACTTTTTTTTTGCAGGTTTACTTACACAAAATGAAATAGTACTGTACTAACTGGTATTTCTGGATTTCCACAAAGATCTCTCACTAGTATAAAATAGATCTGACAAATCAAAAAGTCTGCCATCTGCATTCTGAATTTACAAATAAATATTGGAAATCTTCGTGAGGCAGAAGACTAAGAAAAGGACTTTCCCACTTGCAATCTTCAAAGAGTAGAACATGTACTCCATAAAACAATGTTATGGCGACCAATCTTAATTCACTTTTAATGCAGTGTGGTGGTGGTGGTGTTCCAAAAAAAAAAAAAAAAGGCTGGCCATTTCAACAGGTTTTAAAACATGGCTTTATAGCTTGCTAGATTTTATGAATTCCGTGTTATCAATTCTTGGCTGCTACTTCTGGAATATTGATTCTTTTGATTTTACTGTGTCATCCTGAAATACTTCCAGCAGTCCTGTATGTAAGTTAGGTTTTGTTATTAAATGAGGGTTATTTTAACTATGCCTTTTTGAATAATGTGAATGGTTCACACATAATACTAAGTGAAAACAAAGAAGTCCTGTGTCATGCTAAAAAAATCAGGTATTACATGAATTCAGCCAATGAATTCAATGCAACTTACTTTCCAATAAATTAGATGCAGCAGGAGGGTGGATTGTGACTTTTCAATGAAGGAACAATTATATTTTATTAAAAAATATTCTGGAGACGGATTTTGACTTGTCCATGGTTTGGCATGAGCAAAGATTGTGGATTCATTTTCAGTAATAGACACTGTAGCTTGCAAGGTCTACCTCTCCCAGGAGCGACAGACGAGCCTAAAGGACTTGGCAAGTTGTGTCAGAAGGGAACAAACAGTGCCCCTGGCCTTCTCTCACAGCTCCTGGGCAAGATGGTTTCCTGTATTTCCATCATGCCTTGGGCACGCCTGCACGCCAGATCCCTACAGTATAGATATCATCTACCGTATATCTATATCATATCATATCATCTAATATATAATCTATATCTAATCTATATCTATATCTATATATATACCATTCATATACCATACTACTAACATCATTCTGACCCTAATTTTATAGACATGCTCACTCCATTTGTTTTATAGGAGCCTATAAGACCTTTAATTTAAATAATGATATGTTACTCCCTTAGTAGCTAGGATTTTAATGAAGGATTCTCAGTTCAAAATGCCACAGCTGTGGATTGCTAGAATGCTGTCACAGAATCAGAATAGCTGATGGAGGTGGAATATTTAATTATCAATATTACTGTGCAAGCTTTTCCTCTCTTAAGAACACCAATTGTAAACAATTGCAGGGAGAAACATTATAAGAAGTTTATTAAAAACAAGATTACTGTTAAACTCTCTTTTCAAATAGCATGACTGTAATGAACACAATTGGAAACCTATATTCCATCCATCCTTGGGAGTTGGGCGGCATACAAATTTAATAAATAAATAAATAAATAAATCCTCCATTCTACTGTACATCTTTAAAATATTTTTCCAAACTCATTCCCATTCTGAATTTTATTGCAAATCATTTACAAAATAATCTTGCCTTGAACAGCTGCATGACAAGTTGAGATACAATTTATTTATTCCAAATGCTTTTATACTACAATAATCAGACTCTAAGTGGTTTACAATCAACATATAATACAGTGAACAAAAATACCCAAACTATCAAAATATCTAAAATAATTTAGGGGAGGAGAGCTCCTGCATAGAATGTTTACATCTCCAGGTCCCTTTTGTTACACCTCTAAAGGAGTGAGGACTCTATTGAAACCCAAGAAGTCTCAGGCAAGGACACTTCATCCTCACTCACCCAGGGTTAAGTAATACATGCCGTATCTACCCTTTTATTCTCAATCATGTCACAATTGATTGTCTTATTTAAAAGCACACCTAGCATTTAAGAGCATCAACCTGGGACTAGGTCCCCAGCAATCCAGCTAATTCTTTAAGTGTGATCAGGAGGCTGGAAGAGGGGACTGGTCTCAAATTTCCCAATCCCTCACCCTTGGAACAGCTTGCCCCATCGCCTGCAATTACCTCTCTCTGATTATCACTATCCTGATGGTCTTCAGACATCTCTTCACTCCAACCACACTGGGGAACTTTTAAGCATTAAGAACCTCCAGTAGCTCCTATTACCTCCCACTCTTCCACAATTCCACCCTTCTCGTTTCTTTCCTATCCTCCCATTTGCTCCTTTTCTGGGCAGCAGTTTAAGTGACTGCCCACATTTTTCTCATTTAGTCCACTCTCACCTGGGCAATGGTTAGTGACTGCCTATCATCCTGTCCTCTCTCTCCCCCCCCCCCAGGTCTTCTACTACCTCCACCCCCTTCAATCTCTATCCTCTCCAACTTCTTTCCCTTCCTCTTTCTGCAGGTGACTACTTCTCTCCACCACCTCTCATGGTCCGGGGCAGGGGGTCTACCTTCACCTCTTCCTACTCAATACACTCCTTTTGCCTCCCACACTCCCCAATCCGCTCTTCACTTTTCTTGCCCCCCCCCCAACTCTTTTCTAGGGGGTTTTTTTCCTCCCTCTTTTCCCCCACCGATCTTGCACAGCCAACACTCCCTAAACATCTGGCTCTCGGTCCTCTCGTCTCCCAACGGCCCTCGACCGCTGGCTCGATCTCAGGCAATGCAACCCCGTGGATGCCCCCTTCTTCGAGGGAACTAAGCTCCGCTTCTCCAAACACTCCTCCGGTTCCAACTTCCCCTGTTCTTCATCTCCCATCTTCTCCCTCCGCCACGCTTCTTTCTTTCCCCCGGGCCTCTTCGGCTCCGAGTGGCTCCCATCGACGTCGCTTTCTCTTTCTGCCCATTGTGCCGGTCATCTCAGCTCTACCTCTTCGCTAAACCATCCTCAGGAGTCTGATGGCGGCCTGTCTGGGCTTCCGCCTTCTCTTCCGGTCTCCAGTCAAGCATCCATTGATGTCCGGTGGCTGCTGGAATGGGCTCTGCGGCCTTCGCCGATTCACCGTCCGGGGTAAATTGTGGGTCGGT
The DNA here is from genome assembly GCA_003457575.1 of Thermophis baileyi. Classification (NCBI taxonomy): domain Eukaryota; kingdom Metazoa; phylum Chordata; class Lepidosauria; order Squamata; family Dipsadidae; genus Thermophis; species Thermophis baileyi. The sequence goes on along the minus strand of QLTV01004082.1, from coordinate 1,762,293 downwards.
GGAAAGCGACCGCCTGCCTTCCCCCGCCGCAGCCGCTCGGGGTTTTCCAGCCTGATTCGGCGACCTCCGTGGCTCCGTCCTTCCAGCCTGGACCGGGTGGTTCTCTTAGGTCTCGTCCTGCCTCTTCTGTTTCCCCCGTTTCTCTTTCATCACCTTCAATTCACACACCACCATTCTCTTTCTCGCCCCTCCAGCCTTCCAACCCCCGAGATAGTTCATTTTTACACTTGCGAAAGGCACTTTCCCTTCCTTTTCCAGCAAAGGGACATCTCCCCCTTTCCTTTCCCCTCCCGAACCCCTTGACAGAGCCTCGCCCCACCAACTCCCTGCCCCCCCACCCCCACCCGAGGCTTCTATGCCCGGGCAGCGCCAGCAGCCCACAGAATGAGCAATTACATAGGCGGGGGGGGGCGGGGAGGTGTGAGCCACAGGCACCCTCCCTATTGGGGAAAAAAAAGTCCACACACCCACGCCGGTACAGGATTTAGCTCTCCCGTGACAACTTTTCTCCCACACGCGACTTACTGGCCGCCGCCCTCCTCCGGAGGCAATCACTCCCACCACCTGCCCCCGGTCGAGGGCCGCCGGCTTATCTCTGGGGCGGCCTCGGCCATCTCTCCCCCAGCGAGGGTCCTGTTCCGGCAGCAGGAAAAGAAAAGGAGGCTGGGCGCCTCATCCCCCGCCAATATTTACCTCAAAGAGCTCGGGCGTGACCGCGGCCAGGGCGCTCCAGTCGCTGTCTCTCTCGCGAACCCGTCCCCTCAGGCCGGCCACCCGGCGCCCAGCCCAGGCCTCCTCCATTGTCTCTTCCCGCAGCGAGGTTGCTCGAGCTGCCGCGTTCGCCGCTCCCGCGGCCGCAGCAACTTCCAACTCCGCCTCCTTCGGAAAGCAACCATAGGCCCCCCAAGCGGCCACCGGTGCTGCTCGGCTCGCAGCCAAGTTGAGGCCTGGAAGGTGGCTCCGCCCAGGCGCCTCAGTCAGCTGCTGTCGCCGCCACCGCTGTCGTAGTCTCGGCCCTCTGGTGCAACCACTCTCCGCTCATTTCGGGGGGAAAAGGAGAGACCCGGCGAAGAGGTCGGCGCTGGGACCGAAGGCCTCCTCAAACCGTCACCCAGAGGAGGGACGGCTGGCGGAAGCGCTTCTGGTTGAGGGGGGACCGAGTTACAGTGGGAGGAGGCCGCGTACTCTAAAAGGGGGCTCTGCTCGGCGCAGTTGAGGCCTGTTGTCTTAGGGGGTTTAAAGGAAGCAATTTCCTACTTTGAGGGAAGGCGTTTTTGGAGCAAGGACTCTAATTTAGCAGGGACGCCTTAAGAATTTGGGGGCAGAATGCAGCTCCTTGGCTTAGGAGACTGTCTCCTATAAGAAGGAGGGGAGACACTGACTAGGGAAGAGGTTTTTTGTGCTGCAAGAGAATCTGCCTTTCCCGCTTGGAGAGAATAATACTCAGTGGAATAATACACTACTGTACATGGAAGGGAAGCTGGGCTTCTTCCTAATTTGGAGGCTCTGCCCTGCTATAAGGGCCAAATTGTTTGGGGATCCTCTTTCTAGAACTGGGCTTTTGAAATTGGGGGTCCTCTTTCTAGAACTGGGCTTTTGAAATTGGGAAGCCCTGTACAAGGAACTGCTGACCTACAAAACTGGGGTGTTTGTTGGGGTGTAACTCCAGGCATAGAATGGGCTGGGTCTAATTTGGGCTGAGGGGGCCTTGTTTCCTTTTGAAAGCCTGTTGTCCAATACATTTAAGATTCCCTAATTGGTCTCCCCTAGATTTTTGTGTGGAATGTAATTAATGAGAGAAGTGTATCCTAATAAGTGCCCTGATGGTGTGTTTGTGGAAAGGGAGTTTGGTGGAGAATAAGAGAATCCAATCCCATGCAGAAGCAAGTTGCAGCACTGGAAATGAGAAGGAAGAATTTATGAGCCACATCAAACAATGCCCAGAACTGGAAGTTTCTTGGCAGTAAAGCTATCATGGACAAAGTGATCTTCCAGTCTGCTAATTATCAGTGATGGCTCTGAGAGGACTATGGCTCATCAGTCATGAGCAAGAGGCACGAAGCACTGTGTTGTTTTCCAGGTAATACAGTATATTTGTCTGGTCCAAGTCTGTATAACATACATTTCTTTTACTGCAAATATTGGCACCTTATGCTGATTTTTCTATCATTTTCTGTCTATAGTCTAAAGCAAAACTGGTGTGAATTGAGCTAATTCGAGCCGAGGTGGCGCAGTGGTTAGAGTGCAGCACTGCAGGCTACTTCAGCTGACTGCTAGCTGCAGTTCGGCGGTTCAAATCTCACCGGCTCCAGGTTGACTCAGCCTTCCATCCTTCCGAGGTGGGTAAAATGAGGACCCAGATTGTTGGGGGCAATATGCTGACTCTGTGAACCGCTTAGAGAGGGCTGTAAAGCACTGTGAAGCGGTATATAAGTCTAAGTGCTATTGCTATTGCTAATGGATAGTGAGCATCCTGCAGTCTTTAGCAGAGAATCTATAATTTAGCAGAGCATATGTTTGCATGCTGACAGTCTCAGATTCAGTTTTTGATATCCCTAGCTTTGGTATCAAGCAAGTAATGAGAATGAACTGTCTGCTACTACATAGAGAGATGCTCTCAGAATATAAATATAATATATAATAAATATATAATAAATAATATAAAGTGTAGGTTAAAGTGGACAAACAGCCATTTTACAACTTCTTTCCTTCATAACTTTGTACAATCCAAATTGAATTTCCAATATAAAATAAAAACTCTGAAGATGTCTCAGTAGAATGCAGTATTCTCTGTTATAGAACCACCCCAGGCAATTATATACTGACATTTTTATCATATAAGTTAGGACACGGGTGTCAAACTCGCGGCGTCACATGACGTATTGCGATGTTTTTCTCTCTGCGGAGCTGGGGTGGGCGTGGCCTGTGCGTGACGCATCCGGCCCGTGGGCTGCCAGTTTGACACCCCTGAGCGGGATGGAGGATTGTGAATTGTAACCAGAATTAAATTTATGGTTAATTCTAGTTACATAAGCATAAACACTAGAAATCTTAAGTCCTTTCTGTATGAGTCATTATCTCTGTAGAAATATTATGATATTGCAGGCCTACTTGCAGCTTGTACTAGAGATGAGTGGAGACTATGGATTTCCATAACAAATGAGTTGTTCAGCTTTAACCCAATAATTGCTTTCCTCTTCTTTAACAAAGACTGGAGAGAAGGCCAGAATAAGTTCCATATCTGACCTGCAAATAACTGGTAACCACTAAATGGCAGTAAAGAGAATCAGAAACATAAGCGTTAAAAAAAAAGTTTAAATAAAAGGGAATGTCAGGGTTCCAAGTAACACCCCCAACAAAAGAAGACTCAGAGGCTAAGCATTCCTCAAAGTTCCACTTTATTAGAGATGTCATATTGGCACATCTGGGAAAACCCGAATCTGAAAGCTTCCGGGTTTCCCCCACCCAAAAGAAAGTCCAAGTCCCTGCCCCAGCACCCACATGTCCATCACATGATCCAATCAATGCACCGTTCCAACTGGAGATGTTTCCCAGTCATACCCCTCCAGGTGCAGGGCAGAGTGACCTTGACTCTCGGAGAAAGGAATGTTATATTGAATATATATCTCCCCACTCCATACAATCCCCCCTCCCAGTTTCCCACAGCACTAAATGTGGCAGGCCTGAAGATCCAATGTCCAAGATGGCTGACAGGCCGCCCCCCCCCCTCATCCGATGATCAGATCCTGAAATGAGAGCAACATGGGTTAACCAATATTACCTAACCACCTCTTCCCCCCCCCCAAGGGGACCCTTTGGCTTATCAGGATACTTATCATGGAATTGCTTCACCAATCTGTCTGCTTTCAAGTCCCAGCTTTTAACCCAAGTAGCTTCAGACAAAGGGTACCCTTTCCAATGAACTGTAATCGCCCTCTAAACAATCTAGAGTCTAGAATTCGTTTTACTTCATAATGGGTTTCCCCTTGTACCACTATAGGTTTAGGAGCTGGTTGGGTCTGTGGTCTTAACCTCAACCCGATTGCTGGCTTCAGCAAACCAATGAAAGACAGGATGTATTTTCCCTAGTATGCGTGGGAGGCTAAGCTGAACTGTCACTGGGTTAATTACTTTCACTATGGGGAAAGGACCTAAAAACTTAGGTCCCAGCTTTTTACTGGGCAGCTTCAGTCATATGTATTTAGTCGACAGATAAACCTGATCCCCCACACGGAAGGGAGGTTGGAGAGATGGATGTTTGTCCACTTGCTTCTTACATGCTACAGCTGCGTCTGCCAGCGTGGTTTTCGTATTCTCCCACCCCTTCCTCAGCGACTCCACTCAGTCAAAGTCGTGGAGGAGGGTGGTTCTCTGGGTAGTTTGGGCATGGGGACAAACTCCATGCCGGTTGTGACCTGGAAAGGGGTTAATCCTGTGCTGCTATGCATCGCGTTGTTGTAAGCCACTTCTGCAAATGGCAACAGGTCCACCCAGTTTTCTTGTTGGTAATCCACATAGCATCTTATATATTGTTCCACCATTGCGTTCGCTCGTTCTCAGGAATTCTCTCCAAAACTTAGTGGTGAATTGGACTCCTCGATCTGAGATCACCCGGCAGGGTATCCCATGCAATCAGTAAATCTGTTTGATGAACATCTTTGCCAGCTTCTTCGCAGAGGGTAATCCTGAGCAAGCAGTAAAGTGGGCTTGCTTGGAAAATAAGTCGATTACTGTCCAAATCATTGTATTTCCCCCACTCAACTATAAAATCCATTGTGATTTCCTCCCACGGTCTGCTGGGGCTTGCTACTTGTTGAAGGAGCCCATCGGGCTTTCCTGGTCTCATTTTCATGGCAGCACAAGTGGCACAGCTTCTTACATAGTCCTCCACATCCGCTTTCATCTTTGGCCACCAGAATTGTCTCCTTGCCAGGTGCAGGGTTTTCAGGAACCCGAAGTGACCGGCCAGCTTCGAGTCATGGCTGCGGTGTAGCACTTCCAGTCTCAAGCTGGCAGGGGACATACAGCTTGGATCCCTTCCATTCTAGCCCATCCCTCATGGTCAAGATGTCTTTATTGTCTGTGAGCCAGGGGTCAGCTGGAAGCGCAGTTTTTAGTGCGGCTGTCAGCTTGTCCCGTCCGGGGTCGGGTGGCCGTCTGGCGACCTCGGGTGGTGACTTGCGCGGCTTGTTGTGCGGAGGGAATGATGGTGTGGACGACTTCCCAGCGGCTATCAAACTGCAGTTTTCTTGATAAGACATCGGCAAGCAAATTTTTTCCCGCGGGGATGTACTTCAGGTCAAAGTTGAACCATCTGAAGTATTGTGCCCAACGGATTTGTTTAGGAGATAGTTTTCTAGGGGTTTTTAGGGCTTCGAGGTTTTTGTGATCAGTCCAGGCCTCGAAAGGCACTTTACCCCCGTCGAGAAAATGTCTCCAGGAGAGGAGGGCCCAGCGGACTGCGTAGGCTTCTTTTTCCCAAATAGCCCACCTCCTCTCTGTGTCGGTGAGCTTCTTGGACACATATGCACAAGGCAGAAGTTGGCCTTGTGGGTCTTTTTGTAAGAGCACGGCAGCTACGGCTATGTCGCTAGCGTCTGCTTAGATGATGAACTATTTCTCTGGGTCTGGGTGTTGGAGGATCGGCTCCTCTGCAAAGAGTCATTTTAATTTCTCAAAAGCTCTTTGGCAGTCAATTGACCAGGCAAGCGGTTGACTCGGATGCGGTTTTGGGGAGGGGTTGCCGGGTAATCCGTCTGTGCCAGGGGCTGCAGTTTCGGGCTCGTTGGTGCTGCCGGGGTTCGTGCTTTTTGACAATAGTCCGGCTTGACGGGCGGTAGCGGCCCGATACCTATTCTTAGCTTTCTGTAGCCTTCTTCCCACGTGATGGTGGGTCCCCACTTGTCCAGCCATGCGAGGCCCAATATAATCTATTCGGTCATTTTCGGAGCAGTGACAAATCGGATGAATTCTCGGTGCCGGCCCATTTCTAGCCTGACAAGTTCTGTCACTAGCGTGGCTGGGGCCCCGCTTATTAGTGTCCCATCGACCTGCTCAAAGCTGATGGGACACGCTAGGGGCCTCATTCTTATGCCTAGCTATTTGACTATGGGGAGGCTGATCAAGCATCTGGTGCATCCAGTGTCTATGACGGCCTCTACTTCCCCCTGGGCCCCCGTTCCGGCACTACTATCCGGGTCTTTATAGTAAAAGGGTGGATGGCTGCACTTACCATTGGGTCGTCGTTGCCACTACTCCCCTCGGCGGAGCTTGGGGGCTGTTCTCAGGCTGGAGTTCCCTCGACTTCGTTTGGAAGGAGCGGGACCTCCACAGCCTGTCTGGCAATTTTCCCCTTGTCCGGTGGCTTCTGCAGGGTTTTTCTTACTCGGGGTGTAGCTGGAGTTAGGACTTGGGGAACGGAAGCTGGAGCCAGGCTCTGATGCCCTGTGCCTGTGCTGTCCACATTGGTAGCATTTGACAGTTCCGGAGGGTGTGGGTGGCATCGGTTCGGGCTAGGGTCCGGCGGCCCAAGGGTCTTCTTGCCGATTTCTCTGTAGTCGGCTTCCGATGGGGGTGGATCTCCAGATCCATGGCCACTGCGGTGCTGTACCAAGCTTGTAGGCATTCTGGGACCCCCCGGATGCCGCAAGCCTGTTGGAGGTCTGGGTCGAGAGCCTCTTTGAAGTGGTGAATGAGGCATTCCGGCCAGTCCCTCAGCTTTCCGGCCAGTCTTCGAAATTCCCACACTAACTCCTTGGGAGGTCAGCCCACTTGTTTCAATGCCTTGATTTGAGCCTTGGCTTCAACTCAATGGGCTATGTCTTCAAAGCGGCCTCAGAGGAGTTGAACAAATTCGTCTGCATCGTCTACCTCAGACGCTTCCTCATGATGGAGCTCAGCTATCCAGTCCGCCGCCTCTCCCTCATTCATGCCATCCGCAATTGCCTAAATCAATTCCAGGTCAGTTGGGTATTGGTCCCCATATTGATCAATATGCGCCCAAACTCGATTGAGGAAATAGGCTAGCCGCCCCGGGGTCCCTTCAAAGGTCGCTCTAAATCGCGGAGGAGGAGCGCCTGGCAGGACCGGTTGCTGGGCCGGCACGGGCTGCTGGGCTGGCACGGGCTGTTGGGTTGGTACCAGCGGCGGGGCAGTGACTGGTGGCTGGAGTTGCGCTGGTTGGTGGACAGGCACTTGTGGCGGGGCCACGGCTGGTGGCTGGAACTGCACTGGCTGCTGAATCGGTACGGGCTGCAAAATTGCAGCGGGCGTCCACTGGTACTGTACCCATCCTTGGCCGGGGTACAATGCCCATCCAGGTGGGATTTGGTAGGCTGGAGGACGGGCTGCTGGGGCTGAGCAATAGGTCCCAACAGTCCCGGTTGCGGTCCTTGCAGCATCGGACTAAGACGAGTCATTGGCCTCTGCTCCTGCCCTACTCTGAATCCAGTAAGGGCTGCTCCCTCGGTAGATCAGGCCCGACGTGTGAGGCTGTGGCACGATCCGCTTTGTGCCGAATAGAAGGAGGCTGATGCCCCACTCGGTACTGCTGAGGCTTCGAGGCTCGGAAAGGTGAATGTGGGTTGAGTCAGGGTCCACCAGGGTTGTCCAGTCCAGGGGTGAAATCCAGCAGGTTCTGACAGGTTCTGGAGAACCGGTAGTGGAAATTTTGAGTAGTTCGAAGAGCCAGCAAATACCACCTCTGGCTGGTCCCAGGGTGGGATAGGAATGGAGATTTTGCAATATCCTTCCCCCTGGAGTGGGGTGGGAATGGAGATTTTGCAGTATCCTTCCCCTGCCACGCCCACCAAGCCACACCATGCCCACCAAGCCACGCCCACAGAACTGGTAGTAAAAAAATTTGGATTTCACCACTGGTCCAGTCCCATGGAGCCGAGAGGTGTTGCCCACGTTGAGTTGGCCAAACTGCTCCGGAAGGCCCGCTAATGACTGGCTGTGAGATGGTGGCGGGAATCCTCATTCCTGGCAACGTCTGGGGTCTGCCGGTCCCGACGCCCTCCATTCGTAGGCTGGGGTCTGGTCCACTCTGCACACTCCCATCCATTGGCTTGGCAGCATCTCTCCGGCCATTGCCTCCGGGGGTAGCGCGGCTCCCGCAGCCTCGCTCCATAGAGTGAGGTCTGGCTGAGCGGCTTGTCCAGGTGCCGGCTCTTTTGGCTGGGCACCCAGTTGGCACTCTGCTTCCGCGGCCATCTCCGCTTTCACCACGGCTTGGGAAGGGGAGTAGATGGTGTCGACATAAATCGCCGAGCTAGTCCCTGTGGCTCCCTCCGTCCCTGCCTTGTCTTCCTCCATCTTCCCTGAGTCTTCACGCCGTCCGGTATGGGGTTGACGTTTGGGGCTCAGGACCCCGGACAGCACCCCAGAGTTCAGGGAGCTGGTTGAAGGTTTAAAGCAGATTCAGGTTAATGTCAGGGTTCCAAGTAACACCCCCAACAAAAGAAGACTCCAAGGCTAAGCATTCCTCAAAGTTCCACTTTATTAGAGATGTCATATTGGCACATCTGGGAAAACCTGAATCTGAAAGCTTCCAGGTTTTCCTCACCCAAAAGAAAGTCCAAGTCCCTGCCCCAGCACCCACATGTCCATCACATGATCCAATCAATGCACCGTTCCAACTGGAGATGTTTCCCAGTCATACCCCTCCAGGTGCAGGGCAGAGTGACCTTGACTCTCGGAGAAAGGAATGTTATTTTGAATATATATCTCCCCACTCCATACAATCCCCCCTCCCAGTTTCCCACAGCACTAAATGTGGCAGGCCTGAAGATCCAAGGCCCAAGATGGCTGACAGGGAAACATTCACACCACTGCAGAATGGAAAAACTTGTTTATATCTAAACAAGAATATACTCTGCCACCCACAAGCCCTTACTTCTTTCATGTGAATGTTGCAAGAGTTGAAATGAAAAACATAAAGAGCATATACTGTTTCTGAAAAATCTGTACACAAACTGTGATGGTGATTGTTTAGGTATAGCAGTAATTGTACTCTGCAGTGTAGACTCAGGAACACTTCAGGCATCCTTCAGTCAAACTGGGAATTAGAAATAACAAATAGAAATCTTCCACCGTGCCAAGTTCAAATACCAACTTAACCAATATTACCAATTATTCCCTTTTGTTCATTCCTACTATATACTTTAAAGTTACACTGTCAACTTGACATTTTTGAATTAGATTAATTTTTTTGGGGGGTGGGGAAGTCTTGCTTCTGACAAAGGAGTCTTTTAAAAATAATTATTGTACAACATAGTACGGTAGTTAAACCCATTTATTAAAAAATACGTTTTTCTGCTCTCCTGGTGATATTACAAGTGTTTGATATTTCCTTCACACTGAATAATGAAATAATTAACTATAGGGCTAATCATTAAGGAGAGATACCGGTGCAGCCAATGAGAGTCAACCATTCTGAACAGAGAAATACAAAATATTGTTTCTCAGATAGTTAGGCTGGCAAATAATGCAAACATTGTGTCTTTATGATTAGCATATCTTCTTGGTAACAGAACTATGAAGAGTCAAGTCTCTGGGTTCCTCAGTTAAGATAAGGCATCTCTGCAATCACTAACGGAGATACATTTGGGGTATGAGTGCTCGTTCAAGTAAAATGAGAGCTGAATACATGAATATAAGAACATAAAAGATGCAAAAAAAAGTTCATTGTGTCACTGCATAAAATGCCTACTTTTTACCCTGAAAATATGCTGGAGCCCGTTTATGAATTGCAACAGGATTTTAGCAAATTAGCTCCAGCATCAACCTGATGTATTTCAAGTTTTATATATGTGGAATAATAACAGATTGATGTGATCTTTTGTACCTGATTCCAGATTTGTGCAAGCAGGAAGACAGTACAGAATGCTAATATTTCTGCTGTACTTCTATTTCCATATTGCAGACGTTACCCCACAGTTGAAAAGCGAGCACAGTTTTTCAATGGGCCAAGTTATGTGCCAATACCAGAAGATGGTCCTTTCCTTAAAGCATTACTTTTTGAATTGAGGCTGATAGATGAAGGTCAACACTTTGTGGAGTGTAGAGATGGCTGTTCCAGAATCAACAAGACCTCAGTCTATACACTGCAGGTTGAAAGGAAGGATCTCTGGCCTGTGGTAGCTTTCCGGAAGAGTGGATTGATTTATGTTGGCCTCCCTTTAGTTGAACAGTCCCTCATGCCACGACCACCTCTCTTCAGTATCAGTGGAATCTCTCAGGCTTTTGACTTCTTGTCAGGGCTCCTGGCTTTTATGAACTCTAATCAGAAGAGTGAAGCAGAGAGGAGTGCCAAAGTTGCCCAACTTCCAAGTTTGGTTATGCAGGCCTGTCCTCTGGGCACTCCACTAGATGCAAATATAAATGGTTCATTGGAAAACAGTCACGTTGCTGTAAGTAGTCACACTCAGAAACCACCAGCTTGGAGAAGCAACACGTACAAGGGAAAGCCTCAAGTTAATATCTGTATCATTGAAAAAGTCAAATCTGTCCAGTATGACCAAAGGGATGTGGCAGACATGTGGCAAGTTTATGGAACTATAACATGCAAGGTGAGATGATTCCTATTGCAAATCTCTATAACCTATTTGACACATGGATGCATCTGGAAAAGCAACAGTTCAGCTCATCTTGGTGTGTAGAGAAGCTGAACTTAATATTTTTAATGCTTCAGCATGCCAAAGGAAAGAGACTGGGGGGTTTTTAGGCTTGGTTCACTCTGGTAAATTAAAACAGAATGAAAATCTCACTTTACAGTTATGCTCTTGCATATCTTGCTCTTAGTTTTGCTGGTAACAGCACAAGCTGCTAAATTTTTTATCAATTTTACATTGATTTTTATTTATTTACCAAATGTATATATTTCAGTATACAATGTTTCATATGCAGTTCACACACACACACACACACACACACACACACACACACACATTCATAATAGCCTTATGAAATTGGTCAAATTGAGAATCAGTAACCCATTTCTGACATATTATATACTCCTATAAATCGACATGGAAGAGTTGAAGAGATAAAAAGTAAACTGCTCTAAATCTGATTTGCCTGTGTACATTTGGAAGTCCAATTACGGTTAATTTAAATCATGTATTGATATAGTGTTTGATTGGAGTAGAAGCACTAACAATGTAATCTAACGTGTGCATACTCAAAAATAAGTGCTACTTTTATCAGTGTGTCTTATACTTAAAAAAATTAGACTGCAATTTGAGTGTGTTCAAATCAATAGAGATTTGAACCTTTATTTTCTAGATAAAAAATTGAGTAGTTTACAGTGTAAATGACAAAATCCAGGTTGGAAAACAAATTTAGATGTTATCTATTTACATATGCAGTAGATAATAATAGTTTACTAAATCAATACTTTTACAAAAAGGCTAAAACGTTATAATAAAGAAGAACTATAATCCTGTGCCATAATATGCATATTGGATTCTATAAATAATTTACCATCAATTTCTATTAAAAGAATCTATAGACCTTGGCAAAAACAGAACTCTTGCTTGATATTTTGAAGGCTGTTGCTAATCAGAGTATATTATTGTGGTTGAATGAATCACTACACTTTGTATAAGGCAACATTTATAAAATTGAGGGTTGTAATGAATTTAAACATCAGTTCTTGTATTTGCTGTGCTTATATTTTGTAAGGAAATAATTTAAAAACTCAGTTCTGATCTGAAAACTAAAAATATGATATAATACTAAGATTCATTTTAGCTACAGAAACGATGTTTGTCCACTCCTTACTCGAAGCAAGAAAAAAAGTTGAGATTTCCCCTTGCCACAAGATAGAACACGATTTATTGTAGGAAGTGTATTAAATTATGCTGTTCACTGGTAATTTCCTATTCTCCTATGTTTTTGTGTTCGAAGTGTGATATAGAAGGCACTGCTCCCAATGTGACTGTTGGTTTGAACCTCCCTGCCAATGGTTCTCCTCTCCAAGATATTTTGGTCCACCCCTGTGTAACATCCCTTGATTCTGCTATTCTGACCTCCAGTAGTGTGGATGCAATGGATGATTCAGCTTTCAGTGGACCTTACAAATTCCCTCTGATACCACCTTCAGATCTGTTTAATCTCTGCTTTTACACTTCCCAGGTAAGTTTTCAAGATTTGTTAATAAACCAGTCAGGAACAACATCAAATGTTTACCAAAGGCTCCTAATATCAAACTAGGGGGGGGGGGAACAGTTGATAGGACAGTTTGGAAACATTCGTTAAGCATATTGAAGTAACAATGCCCATCTAAATTTATTATGAAAAAAAATGCCTTAAATTGAACTTTTAATGAGTAATGTTTTTACATGTGAGTTGATTTTTACCTAATTTTCATCTCTGAAAGACAAGGCAGCCCCAGTATCTTCCTTGGAAATAGCTTGGCTTCTCAACATGACAGATGATCCCTTCTCAACTATGTGATTCTGAAAGGAATTTTCAAGTTAGCAATGGCCCTCCAGCTCATTACATGCTTTGTGTGGTGTTAGGAGAGCTTTTGGCCTTCATCCTAGAAATATTTCCAGCACCCTGCTGATCAGTGGTTTAGAGAATCTAGCTTGCAAATGAGTTGTTAATTCCTATTTTCCATTAGAATTAAGCACTCTCTGCCTAATTATCTTACTGTTTAGCAATCACAGAGTTTATATCTGACATCTGGAAGCTGTCATCCTATTTTAATTTATTTTATTTTATTTTAGAATGTGCACCCTTATCACATACTTCCAAAAGAAGCCTAAGGGTAGCTTTACAACATACTAAAAATGGAAACCAACAATTTATAGAGTTCATTAAATGATTTTAATTTAGAAATATAACAAATTCAGCTATTTATCTCTGTGCATCCCAACCAGGTACCTGTTCCACCTATTTTGGGATTTTATCAATTGAAAGAAGAAGAATCACAGTGGAAGTTCACCATTCACTTGAAACTTCATGAAAGTATGAAAAATACTTTTGAATACTGCAAAGCTTATGTTCCCTTTTTCAATAGGTAAGAATAATCCTTCCCTCCCTCAAATCAACAAAACAAAGACTTCTTTGTAGAGATTGTTGTTTGGGGAGTACTTGAAAAATCTCCATTTGTAGAAAAAAAAAATTGGCCAGAGTAGCTGAGTGTACTACTTCAAGAAGGTAGGAACCATTTTATTGGTCTGCCAGACACCTGATAGACCCTATTGGGTTTTTAGAGGATGCTTGGGGAGGTTTCTGACTATTTATCGTACTCAGGGCTTAGTTTCCTCTTGGAGTCAGAGGGTGGCTGGAGTCTTGGATTAGATTACACCTTGTGGTATTTTCCTGCCTATGAAGCCCTGTGGTTTTCAGTAGAGCTCTGAGAGATGAAGCAGCAGAGCACCACTGGAGGAAGGTGAAGGACACATACGACTGAACACAGATAAGGGCCTTTATTAAGGATGACATCATGACAATAAGAGTGGCAAAATGCCAGTATTTTTCCTCTCATTTTTCCTCTGCATTTTACAACTCCATGGCCCTGTTAAAGGTAACCTGCTCTAAGCCTTAAACAGGACCATGGGGAGACAAAAACAAAAAACCAGGACCTTGGGGGGAGAGAAATGATTCAGAAAATCATCTGAAGGGCTGTTGTGACAATTTTTTTGAAGACAGGTGGCAAATTCATTTAGATTCACTCTGAACTGGACTCCAGCTGTTGAGTTGATTAATCATCTGGTTATGTGGGAATATTTTTGTCCTGAGAAAGTGGACAGGCTCCTTGGGCTTGAGGATGTAAACTCAGTAGATCCCTCTTTGGTTGGTTAAAGCATTCTTTAGCGAGCCATGGTGGCACAGTGGAATACAGTCTTGCAGGCTAATTCTGCCAACTGCCAGGAGTTCGATTCTGACCGGCTCAAGGTTGGCTTCAGCCTTCCATCCTTCTGAGGTGGGTAAAATGAGGACCCAGATTGCTGGGGGCAATATGCTGACTCTGTAAACCGCTTAGAGAGGGCTGTAAAGCACTGTGAAGTGGTATATAAGTCTAAATGCTAAGTACTTGGGTCTGAATAGTGATGAATTCATTCTTGGATGAAGGGATGAATTTGCCGGAATAGTGGTCCATCCCTTCCTCAAGAAGCCATTCCTTGACCAAATAGTGGTGGATAATTCCTGAATTGTCTCATGACTTTCCTTTTTGGGAAATGTTGTTGAAAAGCAGTCAACCAGCAGCTTCACAAGCCTCTTGAGGAAACAGATTATAGGGATCCCTTTCAGTTGACTTTCGAGTTGACTGAGCACAGTATAGAGATGACACTGATCATGCTTGTAGATTACCAGTGATGGAATCAAAATGGGGGTAGTGCATCTATTCTGTGCCTTCCTTAATCTCTCAGCGGCCTTTAATACTATCAGTCATGGTATACTTCTGTACAGACTCAGGCTTATGAGGAGGAAACACAGTGTTTCAATGATTTTCCTTCAGTGCAGTTCTGGTTGGCTTTTATACGGGGAGAGCTCTAGCTCTTGATCCTTTCTTTGTGGTATATCCCAGGATTCAATTCCCTCCCCACTCTTGTTTTAACATCTACCTGAGATTGCCAGATATCAACATGGGATGAGGTAGCAATATGCTGATTATGGCCAATTATATCTCTCAGCGCTTGATGTCCAAGTGATGCTATTGAGGTTCTGACTCAGAATCTGGAAACTAAGGGGTTTAGATGGAGAGGAACATACCCAAACCCCACCCTAGCAAAATCAACTCTCTCTGCTCTGATCTCTGTAGAGCATACAGTTGAGTGATTTTTTACTGTTTCTACATTTTCTATTTTCTCTATAGAGAGCACCATAATCTATTTCTGTAGTGCACCTGTGGCTCCCAGCCCTGGGAGCCCTGGGCTTTCAGTGCAATACAAGACAGTAAGCAGGCATCTGAGCATTCCAAAGGGCAGGAGAATAGTTAGGAGTAAAACAAAAGCCCAATGGGTAAAACTGAGTAGTCTTGTTTCCAGCCAAAAAACATAGTCATGGTCATGTGATTTCTCACTTAGCAACCGCTTTGCTTAGTAACGGCATTGCCGGTTCCATTTAGGAGCTTTAAGCAAGGGCTACCTGTATACCACACAACACAGTTAACTTGAATACGGAAATAGCCCATGAAGCTTTGAAACAGAGGTGCTGAAAATGGGCGTTCAGGAAATACCTAAATGAATGAATCATGTGATTTTAGAAATAGTTCAGTGAATTACAAAATTGCAATGTGCTTTATTGTAAGTTTTCTGTATTGAAATCATTTGAAATCCCAAAGCCATGACTTTAATGTGGAATTTATTTACTTACCAGCCTTCCAGAAAAATGGACACATTCCGGATGTAAGGTTTTTACGTCCCATAATTACCCCCAAAAGCATGTCCATTGCTGAGAATTCTGGAAGTTGAAATCCATATATCTGCAGGGCACCAAGAGTGGGAATAACTGATATAAGTTGTTGATTTGTGTCCGACATAATTCATAGGAAAGGCATGTGCTGTTTTCTTAGTTGTTCAGAAATTACTCAAAATTGCTTTATTAAATAATAAAGTCATTTAGAGTCCCTTTCTGCAATAAGTAATAATGCTTTGCTCTCGATTCTTAGAGGTACTATTACTCACTTGGAATACAAAATCAGCTACGGCCAACTTGAGGTATCAAAAGAGAAAAGCTTGCTGATTTGGTTCATAGGTAAGTTAAATATATTTGGCCCCATCTGATCCAATGAAAGGCTCAACTTTGTTTGGAAACATCTTGCAGGCTGCTTTGTTTACTAATGGACGAAGGAATTTATTTTGTGTTGTGCTTTATCATTTAATTCCTGACAATCCCAAATAAAGTGGGAAAAATTCGTACCCAAAGGCTGCTGGAAGCTCTGTATTGACAATACTGGGCTTAAACAGAGCAATGCTAATATACAGCAGCTTCCCATATTCCTAAAAGTATCCTAGAGATCTCTGATAAACCAGACAATTCCAAAGATAGATTCTTTCACTTAAGCCTTTACTTGTCTTCTCCATCTAGAAGGAAATTAAGTTGCTTTATAAAGAGCCTTACCATCTTTCCAGATTTTTTTTCCCAAGTAGCAGATGAGATCAAAAGGCATGAGCAATCTTTTATTTGCAGCTAAAGGTGCACTTTGGCGAGGCTTCATAACCACAGAATACATGGCAGTGTTGTCGTATCATCCGTTGACAGGCCAAATATTTTGGCCCATGGAGATAGGATCAATACAAAAAAACCCTATAAGGTTTAGCAGGCTTATTTTAATAATTTTTGTCCAAAATTTCAACTCTGCAAACTTAGAAGGCTTTGAAAGCTACCAAAAATTGGGAAGTGTGGCTGCAGTTAGCTGTAAACTACCCTCCCCTGCTTTATTATTTTCTTGGATCCCTTCTGTTTTTATTTGCCACATACAGTGCACTAATTCTATTATCTATTTCTGAAAACTGGCTATTTAGAATTCTTCAAAAACCTTAATGGCACCTGGAGAATTTTTTTTTCTTGGTTATTTTGTCAGCTGTCTACCTTTTCCATGAGCATCCTTGCAAGCCAGAATTGTTTTGGCTTTTTTATCCTGCTATATCTTGCAAACTTTCCTGCTTTTTCTGAGTTAGGCTCCAATACCAAAAGTGAGTCTGACCAAAAATTACACTGTTCTAAAATTACTACATTGTGGGAAGATGTATTCTGAGTGGTAAAATGATCCTTCTCCACACACTGCTTTTGTTCTCAACTTTCCCCCATCTCTGTTTTATGAAGGACCAACGTATCTGTTATCCTACGTAGTTTATCCTGTGGAAGAAGTGCCATATAAATATTAAATAGTCCCTGTGGAATCATTCCTGTGAAATATTTCTAGCCTCTCTTTTTTTTTTTTTTTTTACTCTAAAGGGCAAAAATTTCCCAAATCACTGGAAATTTCTCTTACTGGGAGTGTTGCTTTTGGTCCAACGAATCGGGATCAGCCAGTAGATGCTGTTTGTACTGGAAATACTGCATATGTCAAAGTAAGTTGTGATATTTAAGAGAAAATGGGGAAAACTAGGTCTTAGCTATCTGGCTTTGCAGTCAGTGGAAAATGGTAACTGTGTGCTCAGAGGATGGAAGTTCCTAAGAATCTTTTCAAGAGATCTCATTTTCAGAATCAGAAATGAGAGTCACTGCATCTCTTTCTCAGTGTTCTTTGCTTGATTGTCTTTAGCTTTATTTTAAAATCTTGGATTTCACACTTACTGGATGTTACACAGACCAACATTCCATCCAGGTCTTTTCATCAGGCAAAGCAAAGATCAGTACAGGTGAGCATATTACATCTTTGGCAATTTAAATTGAAGCAAATACATTTAACTTCCAAACATTTATGTCTGTTTATTGTGTATTGGTCTGAAAATTTGAGTTTCGAATGAAGCATGTATCTCTATGTTAGAATATTCTGCCCCTTTATTATGTCTTATGAAAGCATTGCTTTTTAAATAAAAAAAAATGAAATGTATTTTGTACATTAGGATAAAATCAATCTAAGAACTTACTTTCTCAATTTCTTTGAATTTTAGCTCGTGAGGTACTTTCATCAGATTACTACATCTGGAATTCCAAAGCCCCAGCACCTGTTGTATATAGAACTTTACTTTTCTAAATTTTCTATTCAGTTTTGTACTAGGAAGAAAAATATTGCCGAAGTATTTTACATCAGTTCAAAGCTTCTGTTTGAGGTAAAATAAAATATTAAATGATCATTTATCTATTATTTAAAATGTCTAAAGTTTTTCTGTGAGTGTACTATTAGAGACGTTGCATGATATATAACTCTTAGGGAATCAAACTTACCTGGTGCCAAATAGATTACTTGGAAATTAAAATCTTTCTTGTGGGTATTGTTAATTTTACTGTCACATTTCTCAACCTTAACTAAGTTGCTGAACATCATTTCTTCACATTACTGGCCTTCAAAAAATGTTTTGAAGAAACAGAAATTTAGAAGTACCTCTGACTATATACATACTGAAAAGTATTTTGCTTTTTACATTGAGCAACCACAGTCTTTTTCTATCAAATTAGATGTACTCCAGATGCATTGGATATATGAGTTTAAACTGTACAAAATATTCTTGAATTTGTAAGTTTAATCTTGTTATACATAAGTTGCCAGCTTTCTTTGCTGCTTTTATTTCTGAGAGGGGCAGCAATTTATGCTGACAGCTACTTCACTGCTGTCCTTATACCGACATAAAAATCATTGGTATACTAGTTTCACAGACAATTTTTAAAACTCTAGTTTCCAGTCAGAAGTAGCTGAATTTATTCGTGTGATTTGTATTCCATACAAATAGAGCTATCAAGACAACTTACAATATAAACCATATATACAAACCATATATACATATATATACAACCATATATACATAGAGGGAAAGATTGAAGGCAAACGAGGTCCAGGCAGAAGAATAACATCATGGCTTCAAAATCTAAGGGACTGGTTTGGACAAAACTCAGCAGCACTTTTTCGTGCGGCTGTTCATAAAAATAGGATCGCCAACATGATCGCCAACGTCCGATGACAGATATGGCATAAGAAAAAGAAGCCTATTGTTAGAATAATTTTTAAAAAGCCAGATTTAAGGTGTGTCCTAACTATTTTCTTAAAAGTTAAGTAGTACAAGTACAGTTCCTATGGAAGTTCATTCCATAGTACCGTATAGGGATGACAAAGGAAACAATCTTCTGTATCTGAAGAATAGGCCTTCAAGAGGAAGAATGTATTTAAAACGTTTGCCTGAACATAATGATATCCAGACACTTCTTTAACACTGTTAGTCATTTGTCTGTTAAAGAATAAAACGGAATAAACTCTTGGTTTAGGACAAAAGAATTGTTTTTCAAAAGAAACTACTGCTGTGTTATACATAAAAACTACTGTTCCGATTAAGCTTGGGCAAGAAATCAGAGCTGAAATCGACATCTTTTAATTAAATTAATTTCAATATTAATGTTATGAGTTCTTAGTAAAATGAGTTAAGATCAAGAAACCTGTGTTCTGATCCAGGCCATTTGTGAACAATGACATTTCAGTCCTGTATCACTGCCTTGTTATCTCCAGTCTGCCACCCAGCACGTAGATGATTGTCCTCCAAAAAATTTGAAGTTGGCCACACAAAGGCTCAGTGCTATAATTTAACTCTGTAGTTACACTGATAATGGCAGCTCCTGGTTCAGTGAGATAAATATTGAATATGAACAAGGCTACAGTAGAAGGGGGAAAATACCAATTATTGCTTTTATCACATTTGAGAAATTAAAAGGTTCATCTAGAACACACGCACACACACACACACACACACACACACAAGTAAGGCACTTCAACATAGTAGCTGCTGCAAATCACTCCCAAGTAAATGGAAAAAAAGATGCATTATAAAAAGCAATATATCCAGATGGTCCAAAATGAAAATGTGCCATCAATAAATAATGGCTCCAGTTGTGCCTTCTGAAAGAAAACCTGCAAGTCTGCAAAGTTCATTCTGAACTATTTTATCAAAGTGGACAAACCAGTATTGACTAAAAACACAAGGGAGAAGTGAAGCAAATCCATGCCTTTGTGTCCTTTTCTTTTATAAATTGTTTAGACTAGGGGTGTCAAACTCAAGGCCTGGGGGCCGGATCTGGCCCACGGGGTATTTAGACCTGGCATGCGGGGCCGCCCTGGAAACAGTGAAAGACCGGCCTGTGGTGCTTCTGCCAGCGAAAACGGGCTCCTGAGCTCCATTTTCGGCTGCCACGGCCTCCTGCAACTCTCTGCCAGTGAAAACGGAGCTCGGGAGGGCTGCACGCTCGGGCCACCACAGGCGCCCCCGACAGGAGTGATGTCGAGCTAGCCATGCCCACCCCGGCCCCGCAAGATCAAACACAACCCTGATGCGGCCTTCAATGAAATCGAGTTTGACACTCCTGGTTTAGACACGATGGTTTTCCTCAAATCTCGATAACTGCCAGTGCATCTGTGCCATCACTGGCAGTTTTTCTAGACACCACTCTTACGTTAAAACTACATTCCAAGACATCAAAATACCTTACAGCAGAACATGGATGAAACAGCTGTGATGGGCAGTCAGAAATGATTGTATCCAGCCTCCCGCATTCTCTCATCTAACATTTATATTAACAGCAACGTGTCCATATCATTGTTCTGAAAAACAAGAAACTGACGTTCCTATATATTTTGGGTTTCCTCACCTCACTATATTCTTCAGTGTAATTTTTGTTTGTTTTTTCAAATTTGTTTATGGAACCTTCATACAAAAAACTCTGTTACACACCAGGAACAATTCTTAAAAGCTAGAACGCTAAAAAAGAGGAATGCCTTTCCTAACTCGCATTAATATACTCATTAAGTTGATCCTCTTTTGAAATAAGCCAAAGACCACAGATGTGATGTACTAATTCTGTTTTTTTTAAAAAACTGGTATCTTTCTGAAGACAGGAAATTGAGGTGCAGTGAATTATCAGAAAATGAACAAACCTCACAAAGTTATTAGAAAAAGCCTTTGGAACCTGGAGAATAGCACAAAAGAAAGACAAATGGCTTTTTTCTCAAATCATAAGATATAATGACACAAGTTTTGTTTAACAGTATGCTAGGTGATAAATAATATTCGTGTTTGTATGTAGTGGAAAATTTTTAAAAGTATGATAATTTTTTAAAAATACCCCAGGTTGAGATAGTAATCTAATAGTTGGTTAAACATAATAAAACATAGCTTGATTAGCACAAACCATGCTGCTTAGCTGAAACTGTTTGGCCAAACTTCTAAAAAGACAACCAGGGTGAACTGAAATTAAAAAATCTGTCTTTCTCAAAGATAACATCTAGGAGATACCACCTGTGCAGATGTTAGTTGCTTCTTGAAAGAAGGAGGGAGGGGGGCACATAGACAAACATGTGTACTCCAGCCTAATCCTTTGTTGTGCGTAGATTCACCTACTGCATGTTACATTCAGTTAATTTATGTAAAGAGATATATTTGATTCTGGATTGGACCACTGGAGTTCATGTAAGCTTTTCCTAGTTACAAGGATTCTCTTCTCAGTTATAGCCTAGCTTCTGTATTTAGCTACCTTAGTTTTATATAGAGAGAACGGTAATGGTGCACGAAAGGCTCAACAGATAAAGGGAGAGGTTTCCTAATTATGAGAGTACATTCAAACAAATGTTCCCTTCTGCATTCTGAAATGGGAGAGCTGAACCATTGGATGGTTTTCAGTTCTGAAAACAATGGCAGATTAATAATAATGTCCTTATACAGGAGATAACTAATGGTCAAAGCAGACACAATATAGGAGATATTTCTCTCCTAAGATACTGCTCAGGAAAAAAATTAAAAGCAGTTATGAAAAAGTAGAATTGGATGAGGACAGATGATGGGTTGATATGTTTTCTCCTATTCATTGTTCACAAAACTAGGTATGGGCCTAATAACTATAGAAGTAGGTCCTTGTTTGGTGACTGACTCGTTTGGCAACCATTCACAATTATGACAGTGATGAAAAAGTAGTGTGATAATCCTTGCGTTTACAGCCTTTGCAGGACTGAAAGTTGAAGTCAAATCATAAAATCGTGATGTTTCACTTAGTGACTGCATTGCTTAGCAACCAAGTTCCAATTTTGGTCGCTAAATAAGGACTACCCTTGGCTCTCTGTGGAGCTAATAATTTCTAGCAGGAAACTATTTCAAAAGTTAAATTACTCCATATAAATTTCATTACCATAATCTAGACTGTCTTGCCAACAGCTGTTTCAGTTCTTTTTAATTATTACATTAGAGCAGGGGTGTCAAACTCGCAGCCCACGGGCTGGATGCATCACGTGCTGGCCACACCCATGCCCGGTTTAGCGAAGAGGAGAAAAGTCGTGATACGTCACGTGACAACGCCGTGACGACAGAGTTTGACACCCCTGCATTAGAATTACTTTCATTTCTGTTTGGGCTCAAATGTGAAGTGTTTTCACATTTCATTTCAGCATCTCCCTATATCACTATTAAACTTTTTTTTTTTTTGACTGCCTAGTACTTTTCTTCTCTCATGGACCTATGAAAGAGGCTTCCCAGGCACTCTTTCCTCCCTAAGAGAATTACCTTTACTAATACACTTTAGCAAAATATTTCTATTATGAATCTCTGGGTTCACATGTTGTCCTAAGCTATAGTATAGTTGCTTTCATTTTGGCTTCCCTTGTGGGAAAATTCAGTAACAGTGGGCTGAAAACTATGGTTTATTTCTTAGTGTGGATTGAACCCAGCCCCTGTGAGTTATTTCACAAATCATGATTTCACACATCACAGATTGTGACTTGCATGCAACACAGTATCCACCATCTAGCATGCTGAACCATGCATGCAGTTGGCTGGGAAGCAGAAGAGATATTTGCTTCAGTCAGTAATACTAGTAGAACATTTGAGTGTGTGAAAGTTACATTAATATTATGAGCATTTATCAACGTGATCATTCCATCATTAACTAATGGAACATACGTCCCCAGCTTCTGGTGTTTTCTGACTTTTTTTCTTTTCCTTCTCTGTCCAATATTCAATTAAAATACACAGAGAAGGGGCTTATTCTCTAATATCTAATGACTACAGGTATTCCTCAAATAGTATCAGCCTCACTTGCCATTCTGTCTAACTAGATACTGTTTTAAAATAATCATTTCAGCATTCAGATGTTTGCGAAAGACAATATCCAAGAAAACTAATCTGTGAAAGTCTAAGGGAAGAAGAGTTCTAATCAAAATAAAGTCGGTAGCCGACATTTTCTGCTTCAGTGATACAGACAGTTCTTCCCCTCAGAGTTAGTGTCATATCCCTCAGTAATTCTCCCCACTGTCTATGCCACTCTCCCTTAGTTGGTAGCATGTGAAAATTGACCTTGAAAATAATTTCTTGTAAAGGGTTTTCTGCATGGAAGGCACTTCACTATTTTGCTGTTATCCCTAGAACCTCCTCCTCTGCTATACACAATTGAGTGAATGTTGGGGATGAATAAACAGCTGATCTTCAGGAAAAGACCGAAGAAATAGAAGACGCCTGGTTGGATAACACCACCCAGAGGGAAATTCTGACATTTTGTTTGGGGGAGTGTGTGCGTTGGGGGAGGGGGAGAAATATCCAGGGCCCTCTTTAGGGAGGTCCCATCATATTGCAGGACAATGCTAGCTACGCCTGTATGTATTCCTTGCAAATCAGTTGGTCATCCCTAGGCTGCTTTTGATTCTGTCTAGAAACCTATCTTTTCAAGATAATTTCTTTCACAAAACAAAAAGAAAGGGAGGGGGGAAGACAAAAGTCTGTTGCCCGTTTGGTAGGTGACCTGTTTAATGTTTTCTCTGTGTCTGGGAACTCCTTAGTGTAATTACCGACCTTTGAACTCCCCAACTAATCCTGAGCTGTTTTGTATTCCTGACTCATCTTGAAGGCTGGACCTTTCTTTTCTTCCAACTCCACTGCCACAATTAAAGAAGAAACAGCTGCATTTCAAAGGGATTCCAATTCCAGAAGCTTAATCGTGATTGACATGTTCTTATTCTAAGCTATAAGAAACTCTAAGAGTCCTCTCTTGGGTTAAAACTTCAATCATTTTCTAAAAAATTATCTCAATATGGATTTTGTTCATTTTCCTTTAGCCATTCTTTGCCTTTATTCTATTTTATACACATATACATAAAGATACTTTGCACTGGCAGTGAATATGAACTGCGAGAATAAGGGAGTCTCAACAGTTGTCAAGCATTTTCTAGAAACAGAAGTGGGTAAATTCTATTTAATGTCAAAAGTATGCTTAGGATATCTGTCATATAGTATATATATAATTCATATATATGAATTTCCAAAAGGCAAAGTTCTTGAAATTGGCTGGCAATCGGGTAAGTTTGTCATGAAGCTTCGGATAAAACCCAGTTATAAGAATTTACTTTTTTTAACCAATTAAAGAAATATAAAATATGGTTCCAATTTAGCAGTTCTTTAACAAAAAAAACAGTAGTTATTGAATAACAGTAGTTATTCAAAATAACATTTTCTTTTTACTTTATAAACTGATGAATGTTTTTTGGGGGGGGGGACAATGAATTATATGAATTGGATGATGTAGTTTCGAAGGCAAGGGTAAGTAACTGAGAAAAGTTTTTTTTTAATCTGAAAATATATAATGTAATTGAAGTATGGGTTTGAGAGTAACAATATTTCCAATACTGTGGAAATAATTAGGCTACTGATGTAGATAACATAAATCTAGTAAAACGAAATACTTCACAAAATGGATGGCTAGCCTCCAAAAATCACTCAGTTCAGGTTAATGTTTACATTTATTTGGTCAATGAATCTACTAATTTGGAATTCATTCAAGGGATAAATGTAGTTACCTGCCTTAATCCTTCCACATTGCCTTGTGCTTTTTGATTCATCTAGTTCCAACTCAATCTTCCATCATGTAATTTCCCAGAATTGCTTCTACAATAATTCCACCACCACACGGTCTTCTCCGTAATGCCTACTACAGTATGCTATTAATAAGAAAGATCTGATGGATTTTTAAATTTAATCAAATTCTTCAGCCTACTTTGTGTTGGGACTTCAGTTCCAGAACTTCTTTGGCAGCATATCAGAAGGACACAGAGAAACAAACCATGTCTACATACCATTCAAAAGGGACAATAAAAAAGCTAAGAAGAAACCAAAAAGACCAGAACACATCCTCACCAGCAGCCAACACTCGGATAAGCAGGGATTAACACCAGGCAAACAATCAAGCAGAAAACAATAATCAAGGAACCACCAAGGAGAAAACCACACCCCCACCAAAACTGTCAAGACTAGCTACTATATATAAACAGGGAGTAAACCCCACACTTAACTTGCACTGATGATGTTACCTACTTGCTAATGAAATATCTGCAAGCAAACAACCAAATTCAGAGAGTAACAAGGACTCCACAGAAGGATGTAGGCCTGAGAAAGATTAAATTAGATAATACTGTACTCAGAAAATAAGATGAGTGCTAGCAAGATGTAATGACCCTCAAAAGCCCACAGTGCATCCTGACAATACAGATGAGGCAGAAATCTGGAGTGACATTCATAAGCAAGAATAATCCTTCTACATCTAAATTAGCTCCATTGATGTGAGACTCCTGCAGCTCCAAGTTAGTTCAGTAAAGACTCACGGGACATTTATGAAAAGAAAAAGAAATTGAATTCAACGAATAACACCCTTATCAGTGTGAGTGCTTTGGATTCAATAAACATCGCTTATTTGTTTTTCCACACATTATTGAAATCCATGGAAAACAATACAAAGGAAGAAACATGAAATCACAGGAGTAGCTCCAAACCTGAGCATAATTGCTCAAGACCTGATTAATAAGCCAGGGGTCCCCAATCTTTTTTATACCACTGGAATTTGGAATGTTGAAATGCTATGTAGTAATATTTGAGGGATTGATGGATTGAGGATGAGATAGTTAGATAGAGTCATTGATGCAAGGAACATTTGGGCAAATTGCAGGATACAATGGAGGACAAGCAGAACTTTCTTACCTCTTGACTATGTGAGAAGTCAAGAATTAAAATCAATAATATCCAGTAGCCAACATGAACCTTCTAGAACTCCATCAAGGGAGCCCAGATTATCTTTGTATCAGGCCAATAATCATCAAAAGAAGATGGGAAAGCAAAAAATGTAAGCACTTATATTTATTTTCAGAGAACATTATTTCTTCATACTTCATATTTCTAGATCTCACAGTTATAAAAATGTTTTTAATGAACAATACAAAATATTTTTTTACTGTTTGACAAAAAGTATGCAAATCAAGGAACTCTATAGAACCTTTTTAAAGCCAAGTAGATCAGTAAGAAAAAGTAGCAAAAATGATTTTTCCCCCTAGCTTCATGATAACATTTACATTGAAATAATATGAAGATAAATGGGTAAGTGTATAAATAATGGAGTACTTAAGGCCATAGAAAAGTTTGCAATTTCTCAGATAAGTGATGTTTGTAATCTGATAACAGATAGTTTGCCTGAGCTGCTTGACATATAAATTTAATAAATAAATAAAATAAGCATGTGCAGCATTGCAAACTTTCTCTGCTAAGACAAAATTGATTATTGGAACATACAAAAGCCTATAGTCTTTCACAGATTTCTCTCAGAATGGATGACATCCCACATATTTTGGTTGTTCATGAGGGTTAGGAAATTGGCTTAAAGAAATGTATATATATAAATACAAATTTACAGATTCAATATAATAATCAAAATATAATCTCGACATATAGACACACCTATATATTCTAGAACACTGTATGTTCTCCACATTAAGTTAATAAATAAATAAAATTAAGCAGCAGCATTTTTATTTCTTGTTGATTGGAACCAAGAAAGACGTTCACCATCAAGTGTTTTCAGCAAGTCAGAATGGACATTATTTTCTTCACATAAGGTTCTTTTCCTTTGTACCAGGGGTGAACCGGTAGCGACGGCAGCGCGAGGCTCCGCCCACCCACCCGGACATCGCCATTTTCTTTGTTTTTTACCCTCTGCGCATGCGCAAAGCATTCTGTGCATGCGCAGAGGGTGAAAAAGCCCATGCGTGAGCAGAGCATGGGCCAAAAAGCGTGCGAGCACGTGAGAGAAGCATGCGCACATATGCACACGCAGCAAGCGCTTCCGAACCGGTAGGGAAGGTAAGTAGATTTCACTGCTGCTTTGTACCCTTCCTTTCACTAGCCAAGAATCACATAGTGTAAGGTGGGATAACAAAAATCAGTGAAATAACTAAAAGACTTCAGAAGCAAAACATTAGAAAAAGAGAAGAGGGACACCCTAAATCATAAAAGTATAGCATGGATCACTAGAAACTTCCTGTGTGATCTAAATATATTACTAATGTTTAATAAGATGAGAAATCCCTAAACTGTACTATATTTCTACGTTTTTCCAGTTTGTTGTGCTCAAAATAAATCATTCTTTCTTTTGCATCCAAAAGAGTTGTCTCATCTCAGGGCCACTGTTCTCTCCCTGGACTTGAACTAGTCTTCCAGCACTGCATAGTTAATCCTTTAGCCACAACTGCTACAGAGGGAAACTCTTCTGAGGTTTGCTGAGCCTCCCCAGATGTGAGATGTATCCTAATAATATAAGTGTGGCATGCAGAATGCATAGCATAGTTTCAGAGGTCTTCAAACTTGGCAACTTTAAGACTTGTGGACTTCAACTCCCAGAATTCTCCAGCCAGCATAGCAAGTTTGGGGACCCCTGGCATAGTTGAACCATTTGAAGCTATAGTAGACCGTCTATCAATGAGAGCAGATGAGGGAGAACGTGTCCACGTTTCTCAAGCTGCACAGCCAAACATCTGCCAGGCTGTGCTGACCCCAAAGCTTGGAACAAGCCCGATGTCCCCCACACTCAAAGCAGAACATTTGGATGAATTAGACGAAGATGTGGATTTAAGGGGGAGGGGGTTATGGGACAGCTGATATCCTACACACACAATCTCTGCATTCCATTTAAAGTGAAATGGGTCAAGCTGTTTCTGCATTGCGTTGTTTGGGGATTTTTTTTAAAGCAAAAATAAGCAAATATGCTTCTCAAAAGGCTGAGCTTGGGCAAATAAAGTGCAGCCAACCCTATAGAATTGCCACTCTTGACACACCCAAACCACACTTAGACTGATTCTAAACTACAGGGGTGGGGGGGGGCGGGACATGCAGCTGTGTAAAGCAAAATTAAGAAACGTTCTTAGTGAATATTCTCGTATGGTAGAATTGTGGTTTAAATGGTCAGGTTAGGACTGGCAAATTTATATGAAACATCTAAGTGATTTTTAGTTCATCAGGATTCCTAAGGCTGCTCAATAGTTCTCTAACTGACCTGTTTGACAAGGTTGTTGGGATTATAAAATAAGCAAATGAACAGGAATCCTTTATAGCAGACCTCTCCACAAGTCTAATAGATAACAGCAAAGAGATAAAATCCAAACATATTTTTTTAAAAATCTAGGTAAGATTTTGAAGAGGAGTGTGGAGATTCCATAGTTATAAACAGGCTGTTATTGTTATGTTATAAAGTGCAGCTGGAACAATGTTGGATGTTAAAAAGAGAATATAAACAATAGATTCATAGTAGATTTGTCTCGCCAGTCTCACAATCCACTCAGAGTTACTTAAGATCGGTACCCATATAAATTATTTATTTATTTATTATTTAATTATTTATTAAATTTATACGCCACCCATCTCTTTGTCCAGCTACTCTAGGTAGCTTAAAAGCACAATATAAAACAAGGAGAGCATTAAAAACATTCAGTATTAAAATGAAAATATGAAAGATGTATTTAAATAATGTGTAATATTTAAACATTATTTTAAATAAACACACCTTTCTGGACTTCAACCGTTTACTCAAGAGATGGCTTCCAGGAGTTTGACAATCTAATCAGAATAGACGTTTCCCCCCAATAATGGTACAATAATAATAACAATTCACATTTTGCACCCTTTGAATTGTAACCTCTGAAAAACTACTGTGTCTTAGCTTTTCCCTTCTTGCAAATTTGCCTATCTTGCTTACTTTACAAGCTATCTCTGAAATATGACTTTGAATGTGGCCATCACGTAACGGGCGGGCAAATGAGTCCGAGTGGGTGTTTCTAAGACAAAGGTCAAATAAAAAGGGGGGGAGGGGTGTTAATAAACAGCCTTTCAGTTTAAAGCGCTTTTTTTTCCTTTTTTTCCTTTTTGCGGATTACATCTTAAATTCCAACAAATCAGATTTAGAAGTTACTGAAACTGAAATTGATCCATCCCTCATCCAAACTCTGAAATACTTGCTGTCCTGACATCATTTAGATAGTGAGCTGTATTATCAGATTAGGGTAACCCCATTGTACCCGGCTGCTGAATGGGAAAAGGAAGGCAAAGAACTCAAAAACCTTGGATGGATTCGGAACCTTTTAACCTGGCTGAAGTATGTTGGGCCCTGTTATGCAAATGCCTCCCCAATCCTCTGTTAAGTTCACTGGAAATAATTTTCTTGAATGACAGGTTTATTCAGCAAGGATTCAGTTGGTGATTAATCCCCCTTTGATCTAGGCTATTTCACTTAACTAGCAGTTACCTCGGTCTGACAAAGTGCAACTGAGATTAGGGGAACAACCAGGATGCGACCAGGGTGTGCGTTTCGTTTTCCCAAATCTTCCCCCACCATCAAAAGAAAGAAAGAAAAAGAAGAAAAAAGAAAGAAAGAAAGAAAGAAAGAAAGAAAGAAAGAAAGAAAGAAGAAAGAGAAAGAGAAGAAAAAAGAAAGAAAAGAGAGAGATGAAAGAAAGAAAGAAAGAGAAGAGAGAAAGAGAGAGAAAGAAAGAAAGAAGAAAAAGAAAAAGAAAGAAGAAAGAGAGAGAGAAGAAAGAGAAAGAAGAGTGAGAGAAAGAGAGAAAGAAGAAAGAGAGAGAGAGAGGGAGACAGAGATAGAGAGAGAGACACAGAGAGAGAGAGAGAGAGAGAGAGAGAGAGAGAGAAGAAAGAAAGAAAGAAAGAAAGAAAGAAAGAAAGAAAGAAAGAAAGGCAGGCAGATACGGGGTTGCTGTCTGTTCTCAGTATTTGAAGTTGGCTTCTGACCTAGAAAGTCAATCCAACGACCACTGAAGCTGGGTCCTTCTGCAAGGGTTGCTTTGCTTAGGGAAGAGCCAGGATGCGAAAGGGCCCTCTCTCCTGATCTTCTGAGAAGAACTAAAAAACCAAATTCTAACTATTAGCCTGAAATACCAAGTTCTTCAAGCATGGCCAGAGCAGAACGGATTATAACACAGATTTTGAACGTTTTATTTGCTTTCATGTATCAAACTGACTGTTGCTGATGACATTTCAATGCCCTTCTGCACTGTGAGCTAGCTATTAATGTCTCCCTCTCCCTTTTCCTTGCCTTGTTAGGTTAAGAATTATTATTTTATTATGTATTCGTTTATTTATATTTTAGTCATAGACCAGTATAGAACTGATAACATAACAATCTATCTACAATAAAAATTAAAATTAAAAAACACATATGGATAGAATGAAATAAAGCTAAACTTATTGCCATTTTAAATATAAGTAAACATTATTACTACTAATAAAACAAACAGCATGCCATTCCGTTAATCTGTCAAAGTCGTCCCATAGGATTTCAAAGGGCTAAAATTAAATCTAGAATAAAGAGGCCCTAAACAAAACCATAATTTTATGGTGAAACTGCTTTACAAGGAATTCTTTTTGATGGGTTTTCTAAAAGAGGCTACCCAAGTTTGCTAACAAGAAGAAAAACACACACACACACAAAATGGTGTAAATAACAATCTTGCTTTTTGGCGGTTATCTACAACCGGTTTCTCAAAATGAGGTTCCTCTCACAAATCTCTTGCCAACCATTAGATAATTACCATGGTTAGAAAATCTTAGTAAACATATTCTCAGTAATAGGTTTTGTGAACATGGCACACCCTGGGAGTGCCAGAGATCCTGCTTGCATAGGTTTAATTCCTTGCATCTGGAATTAGGAAGATCAGATAGCAGGAGAGGGAAAGACCTCTCTTTCTGCCTGACAAGGGAGAGGATTAGGGGTTAAATTAAACATGTTAGGGAAGGTCGGTATCTTAACAGTAGATCATAAGCTATATAAGCAAAGGATCCTAGTTTAATTGCTCGTATTTCCAACTGCAGATGTGAAAAAATGTTAGCCTCAACCCTGGAGCTCCTGATGCCTTATAGAACAGCGAACGCCAAGTTAAGTCTGGTTTTGTAACTGTGTTCCCCAAATATGCAATGGCTGCATCTCCACTTACCTCTTGTCCCATCAGCCAGCCAGTTCTCATGACTGAACTAAACTTAATCAGAAGGCCTTTTAACAAGTAGGCACATACATTCCTCTTCCAGTTCTTTCTGATTAAAGTTTTGGCTAATCACGGGGCAATGTGCAGCTCTTTGAGGCAAGTAGAATTTGTAACTCATGGAAACTTTGGCTTCCAACTTGCATCTAGATCCAAGATGGTGGTTCTTTTAACAGAATAACAGAGTTGGAAGGAACCTTGAAGGTCTTCTAGTCCAATCCCCTACTCGGGCAGGAACCCTATGCCATTTCAGACAAATGGTTGTCCAATCTCTTCTTAAAAACCTCCAGTGTTGGAGCACCCACAACCTCTGGAGGCAGGTCGTTCCACTGATGAATTGTTCTAACTCTCAGGAAATTTCTCCTTAGTTCTCGGTTGCTTCTCTCTGTGATTAGTTTTCATCCATTGCTTCTTGTCCTGCCTTCAGATGCTTTGGAGAATAGGTTGACCCCCTCTTCTTTATGGCAACCTCTTAGATATTGGAACACTGCTATCATGTCACCCCAATCCTTCTTTTTACTAGACTAGACACACCCAATTCCTGCAACTGTTCTTCACGTTTTAGCCTCCTAATCATCTTTGTTGCTCTTCTCTGCACTCTTTCTAGAATCTCAACATCTTTTTTTATATCGTGGTGACCAAAACTGGATGCAATATTCCAAGTGTGGTCTTACCAAGGCATTATAGTTCCAATTACTTACCAAGGCATTTTAGTTCCAGTGACATGATAAGCCTGATTTTGATTAACTGACCGCAACTTCGTGTGGTTCCCTCCCCACTGCCTGTCATTCCATGTTGCATCAGAAACCCAAGCAGATTTCAGTCTCTCTAGCAGCTGGATGAGCTCTGGATTGACACGCCAGGTGAGAAAACATTCACAGGGCCTGTTGCTGTCTATTGGGTCAATAATACATAAACTAAGAAGGATTTAAAGCTGAGACAGCCACAGCTTAACACTTATTACAGTGTAGTGGGTTTTACAAACAAATCCCCTTTTAAGAAATGGCCAAATCCAGAGTTATGTGACAGTTCGTAGAGAGATAGCCCCTGGTAGAAAACTAGGCGATCCCATCATCAACGTATCCACCATTTAGGCTGCTACTTTCCTTCCATCAAATAGAAGCATAATTGGCTGCTTAGATGAGTGCTTCCTGCATTAGCCCCTGAAAAACTTTATCTCTGGCTGAAGAAATTTATAGTAGATGCCAAATTATATTTGTTAACCTTAAAGGGAGCAGAGGATTCTTGTACTAAAATGGTACACCAATTTCCTTGCTGGAAACTCAGGCATCCATTCAGTGGTGGGATTCAAAAATTTTTACTACCGGTTCTGTGGGCGTGGTTTGGTGGGCGTGGTGTGCCTTGGTGGGTGTGGTTTGGTGGGTGTGGTTTGGTGGGTGTGGTTTGGTGGGCGTAGCAGAGGAAGGATACTGTAAAATCTCCATTCCCACCCCACTCCAGGGGAAGGATACTGTAAAATCTCCATTCCCTCCCCACTCCAGGGGAAGGTTACTGCAAAATCCCCATTTCCTCCCGATCAGCTGGGACTCGGGAGGCAGAGAATAGATGGAGGTGGGGCCAGTCAGAGGTGGTATTTACCGGTTCTCTGAACTACTCAAAATTTCCGCTCCCGGTTCTCCAGAACTGGACAGAACCTGCTGAATCCCACCTCTGCATCCATTCCTCAGATGAGGACCTCTGGGTCCACTGTAATTTGCAGCAGAGACCTTCAAAGAGGTATCTGAGGAGTTTTTTCTTCGTTCCATTCCCAATGGTCGTTTGATGAAGTTGGAAAACTCTCACCTGTAATACTGCTTTTTTAAAAAACTTTATTATTTGTACTTTAGTAGCACTAACCATACCAAATTGTTTTGCAATAATTACAATAAATACAATAAAGGTCAAATAACAACACATTAAGTAGAAATCATAAGATCAGCAATCCCTAGTAGAAAGCAGCTGGTAGAAAGCAAGCAAAAGCTTGAATGAACACAAAAGTAAAACCAACTTGAACTAAGCTCAGAACTTCCTAAATGCATTTGTGTTGTTTTCCTGGCTACACAACAAAATGATTTGCCACTGCCGCCTTCTAGTAATGTTTGCTATTTCCTACAGTCTTGAGATTCTTAGAGGTCTCCATTCAAGTACAATGTCTATTCCTCATCCCCTCCTCCTCCTCCTCCTCTTTAAGATCAGCCAATATCTGCACTGGGGCCTGCAGAATCTTATAGGATGGGCACCAACAGAGGAAATATAACACCACCGTAGCCCTTCACAGAGAAAATGTGAGAAAGGTATGGAATACCAGGGCAATCTCTCAAGAAAAAAAAAAGATGTACTGTAGGCTTATGTATCACAGTAAGACTTCATCACACAGAAGGAACTCTACTATGCAGTAATAGTTAAAATAAAGAGATCTCATTTTCAACAAAGAGCAGAAGTCATTACTGATCTTTGACGATGATGTTGACGATTGTTACTACTACATGGTCATCACTTCATGGTGTGGTCATCATGTGGTCATCCCACTGGGGAAAAAAATCAGACCAGCTTGCAAAAATCAAAAATAGTCCCTGCCTTGAAGGTTAAATGAAGCTAGAAAAGAGCTTAAGAAAGACAGGGAGAAATGCAAAAATTATGGATCCATTTTTAGTTGCAAAATGTTTGTATGTGACCTGCTTGGCTGGGATGACAGACAAAAGCTCTATAGCTGCTAATGAATGGGTCCAGGTTAAGTTTCCCCATTATTCAGACAGAGAATCTAGCAATAGCAATAGCACTTAGACTTATATACCACTCCATAGTGTTTTACAGTACTCTCTGAGCAGTTTACAAATGTCAGCATATTGCCCCCAACAGTCTGGGTCCTCATTTCACCAACCTCAGAAGGACGGAAGGCAGGGTCAACAGAGTTAGTCTGCAATACTGCATTCTAGTCACTGTGCCACCATAGCTTCTCTAGCTTGCCTCCTGCCCCATGGCGAAAGCCAGATTGTGCCTTGGCAAAAAGGGGCAACAGGGAACTCGCAAATGAAGAAACTACTTCACCAGCCAGCCAGAGGTTGCATGCGTACAACTGCTATTTTAAGAGTATAGGCTATTTTAATGCTTTGTAGGAGAGTTTACGAGCAGCATTATCAAAAGTAGTATTATTGTTTCAACCATGAAAATTTAAAAACAAGCCCTGTCTTTCCTTAGCAGAATTGTTGTCCGTGACTCTTAGGGTGACTCCACCCTAGCAATCTTTTTTGATGGATGGATTCACTTGGATTTTTGACAAAGGTTGATGGTATTGTTATAAAATGGCTGCTGGAGGTACTTGTCAATTAAAAAAAAAAGTTACACTGGGAGCCATAATCAGTTACAACCAACTCCTTAGCGTATGCAGAATAGTTACTCTATAAATTATGTATTTCATATCAAAATGTAATGTGAAACACATTTAGTCATCTGTTCAAAAACAAGTCATTGTATTGTTTTCGTTTCCTCCAGATTAACATTAACTCTGTGAGTTATAACATGCATCTGCCTCATCACTTTTGTGTATCACATAGAACACTAATGTCTTGTTATTTCATGTTCCTTCTAATGGCTAAAGGGATATTTGCTGAGTATATGTGCTCTGCTGCCTTATGCTGCCAATAAGACTCTAATACTTGTCTTCTCCCCGATTCCGAGAAAACTGATTGAGACCACTTCCACATGAGGATTCTGGGCCACTTCAAAACCAGCTTCAGATTTCTGTGATCACTCAGCAGTGGTTTACTAGAGCTGAGCCAAGTTATTGTGGCTTACTTCAGTGGTGGGATTCAAATTTTTTTACTACCGGTTCTGTGGGCGTGGCTTGGTGGGCGTGGTGTGGTTTGGTGGGCGTGGCTTGGTGGGCTTCCTCACTCCAGGGGAAGGTTACTGCAAAATCCCCATTTCCTCCCGATCAGCTGGGACTCGAGAGGAGAGAATAGATGGGGGCAGGGCCAGTCAGAGGTGGTATTTACCGGTTCTCTGAACTACTCAAAATTTCCGCTACCGGTTCTCCAAACTACTCAAAATTTCTACTACCGGTTCTCCAGAACTGGTCAGAATCTGCTGAAACCCACCTCTGGCTTACTTGAAACCAAAATAAAACAGATATTTGAAATGGCACATCTCTGTGACCTTAGAAGCCCCCACCCACCTTCTTTTCAGGAATGCTTGTCTCCCCCTTCTCCTCATCTCTTCAGCATCAGTATTCAGCAGGTCTTCCAAGGAGAATGGTGACTTGATGGCTTTGCAACTCTTCTTCATTGGACCTGCTCAGATTTTGTTTTGTTTTATTGATTTTTGCAAAAATGAAATAAACACAATGTGAAATAATGATTTTAGGAGAAAGGGATCAAACAATCAATTTCATTTTTGCAGGATCCAATCTGGGGTGGTCACCAGGACCAGAGGTTTTGTCTTCTGAGCTTTTGGACACTGCTGGAGCCCATCCTGAGGGAGTTTCTCTCTAGTCAAGTGTGCCAGAGAGACATTCCCTGAGGATGGGCTCCAGCACAAGTCCAAAAGCTGGGAAGACTAAACCTCTGGTCCCGGTGACCGACCCAGATTGGATCCTGCAACATTATCCTGGGATACATATATTCATTTCAATTTCATTTCTCTTTTGCATGGAGTGGACTTGAGGGGTGTGTATTTCTCTAGAACCTGCAGAAGCTGTAGGCTGGTCAGTTATTCTTTATTTCTTGTCCTCAGTGCTGTCAAATCAGTCAAAGAAAAGACAACAGGGATTCTTGTTTTCAAACTGCTGTGAGGAATTAAGGGGTAGAAGCAATGGTACTGTGAACATACCATCTGCCTATTTTTTTTTGTCACTCAACTATTCTCTTAAATAAAGCACTTTGAACAGCAAAGAAATATACCATTTCAGATAATGTAGTGTGCCAGCATATCCTGTATTATTTGAGACACACTATGCCAGTTGCAGCAAAGGCACTTGCTTGGATTGCCTTCTCACAATTTCTAGGAGCCTCCAACACCCCGCAGAAGATGCCAGGGCATAGTTATCCGATCATGAAGTGTTTTTTACAGTGCAGCAAACATGATACGAGCCGCACTGCTCTAAATACTCAACACATCTCATCCTTTTTGCATAGTGTGCTTTATAGACCATAACAGGTTAATTTAATGATCTGGAAAACAGCAGTTAGGAAAAGTGGAAAATACCCTTTTAGAATGAATGCGAATATTGTTCAAAGACCATGGCTGCCCTCTAGTGGTCAAAGGCTAGCCAAAGCCAAAATGTTTCTTCTATTTCCAACTTGGATATCTCCATAGTTAAAGCAGAACCCATAACATAGAAGCATCGAAGTATTTGGGAAACCTCAGTATTTGGCATAATATATTTTAAATATGTATGTTATATATATTTTATCTAAAAAGGAGGAGGTCCAGAAGTAGATCCCGAAGCACAAGTGACTAGTGCTACTGACTGTAGCATACAGGCCAAATGTTGGGAGGAAATTTTCTAAAATTATGGGCTTCTCCATAATGCAGCTCCAAGTTGCTGCACTCCCGTGCATAAAACAGCTGAAAATAAGGCAGGATTTTAAAAATCCTTTTCTGAATTCCTGAACTCTAATCAGAATTCCCACTCTTCTTGGTTTTCTGAAGTTTCTTAAGACCTGACTCTGTTCCCAAGCCTGAGGTTAGGGTACATTTGGAACCTTTCTTGAGGCTTGTTTGTTTGTCTGTTTGCTGTTTTGGTCTGGACAGTCATAGATTTTAATATATGTACCGGATTTATTGTACACCACTCAAGAGTCTTCTTGGAGCTGTGTGTCCTTAACAAATCCAACAACATTATTATATAATAGTAGTAGTAATATACATGCAACAGCATGAAGTCACAGTTCATTATACGGTGTTATTATTATTATTATTTATTAAATTTGTATGCCGCCCAACTCCCAAGGGACTCTGGGCGGCTCACAACAATATAAAAAAAACCATTAAAAGAAAACATAATAAAAACAGTTAAAAACAGTTAAAAACTCATACATACCGTTTCATGGCCGGACCTCGCCAATTACAGAGGCAAGATCAACGGCCCCAAGCCTGCCGGAAGAGCCAGGTCTTCACCGCTTTCCGGAAGGCCAGCAGGGTGGGGGTGGTCCGGATCTCAGGGGGTAGCTGGTTCCAGAGGGCCGGAGCAGCCACAGAGAAGGCCCTCCCCCGCGGGCCCGCCAGCCGGCACTGTTTAGCTGATGGGACCTGGAGGTGTTAGCCTTCATTCACATCAAGTTCTTCCCAAAAAACTCAGATGTCGTAATGTATCAGCGTAGTATATATGCAGATCCAAGCAGAGCAGCCTTTTGTAATTTATTGATAAAAATTTTTGTCAATGTGCAGTTTTTCTAAGTGCCATCAAAGATTTTTTGGTATGGCACCCAGCATGCCAATAACCACTGGGACCATCTTGGCTAGTTCAGTATACCATAATCTTTCAACTTCAAATTTCAGATCTTTTATTATTATTAACTTAGGGCTTGATTGATGTGCTCCCCTCCTCCTTTACCTTTCCTGGATCACTAAAAGAAAGAAAACAAAACACTTTATCAACACAACAGGTAAAAGAGGAAAGTGGTAGAGTTCTTGCCAATATCAAACGCTTTAAAAAAAAGAAAAAAGAAATGTGAATGTTTCACTCTTCTATCAGTGAAGAGGGAGGGAGGGAGGGAGGGAGGGAGGAAGGAAGGAAGGAAGGAAGGAAGGAAGGAAGGAAGGAAGGAAGGAAGGAAGGAAGGAAGGAAGGAAGGAAGGAAGGAAGTTCACTGTTTCACTGTTTCATTGATGAATGTGTGTTTAAAAAAAAAAAAAGAATGACCATGGAGGGCAATGATTGGCATCCACAGGGGGAGGGACATTCCTGCCAAGCAAGTAGTCACACAAATGGAAGAGAAGTTTGCCTACGACGTAATGAAGTACATTTCCTAGAAGTTCGAGAGTTCCCTTAGTCTTTCCCTCCTCTAGTCTTTCCCATAAAAATTGGATTCCAAAAATTGGATTCTCCAAGAATTAGAGTGTCTAAATTTTATGTCAAGAAGTTATGAAAGATTCAAAGAGAATCTCCTGAAGGAGTGATACCTTGCAGGGAAAGCATCAAGGGCTAGGTTCACCAGCATATGTACAGTAGCTTAGGATAAAGTGATGGTCCAGCATGTTGTGTGTACCTGCTAATTTAATAATGTGACAAAGCAAAGACAAATTTAACTTCACACCACACCAAAGCAATTGTGAACCAATCTTCCAAGGAAAGGAGGTGTAATATGGCTCAAACTACAAGGTGCTCATCTTCAAGGCCAGAAAGCAAGTAATAGGCTTCCCCACCATGACCAGCTGTAGCACCAAAGCCATGTCTGGCCAATGGGAAAAGGATCATGGATGTAATGAAAGATTATGAGTAACCCTCCTGCTGAAAGAGCCAATAGGATACCAAAGAGGACTGGGGTGTGACTGGTTTGATGACTGACTAGGTTAACATATTATGCGAACCATGCCAAGGGATAATGTTTCATTACCAATAAGTCACATCTACAGCACTAGAGTTCAAATTATCTGCCTCCCCTTCCCCCCACCCCCAGGCACATATTTTTAAAAACACTCTGAAATCTCCATCCAGTTAGGAATCTCAGATTTCTCAAACTGTCCAGGATTTGTTTGAGAGGCTGAAGCAGCTTCTGAGTACATCAGTGGTGGAAGAAGTCAAGATGTAATGGGGACGGCACTCCCTACCAATTAGGGAGATGTCTCACTGATTCAGCCAATCTTGGAGAGAGAGGAGAAGTTAGATAAAGGTAGGGCTAGCCAAGAGACGACTTAAAGCTCTGTCTGGATCTGGGACATTGGAGTGGGTCATTTGCATTCCCCAGAGATCCAGGTGCCTTCTGATTTGGATGTTCCTCAGAAACCTGGGTCAGGTGTTCAACTTAGCCCTGTTGGTGGATTCTTTGGTTTATATGGATTGAAACTGGATGTTTTTCAAATTGGGCATATGTTATATATTATTATTATTATTATTACTATTATTCAGGGCTTTATCTGGTACATTTTGTTTTTGGCTTTCATCTTTCATGCACCACCAAAAGTCAATGGTGTGAGATGGGAGGTTATATAAATTGTTTGAATGAATGAATGAATGAATGAATGAATGAATGAATGAATGAATGAATGAATGTCATTCTACAGATTTTTATTTTTATTTTGTTTAAAGCAAGTACTACTTTATAATAGAGAGGTTTGAATGTTAAACCCTGATTCAGCTGTAGCTAATTTATAGTTTCAATGTGTTTTTTTTTAAAAATGATGCCTAAACTTAAAACGTTTTGGGCTACTTAAGGAAGAGTGGGAAGATGGAGGAGGAGGAGAATTTAGAGAAACACTGCCCCACAGAACATGGCTTCATCCCCTGATCCTACTGTTTTGTTTTGTTAGATTTCTTTCTTTAGGATCTGACAAGCAGAATCAGCCTGTTTTCACAATATGAATGACTCACCATCACACACTAGAAGCACATAGTTCATCAGCTGTTGCAAAGTACACCAGAACAATTCTCTTTCATTTTTTTTTAATCCTCAGCTCAGAATGAAAAAGGAAAAAAAATTCCCACAGTGGAAGGACCATGATTGGCATCACCGTGAGCAACAGGTTTGAGGGAGACCTTTATCTCCCACCCACCCATTCATCTTCTCTTAGGATCATTCTATGGCTTTCTACTAATCTTAGGAGAAGTAAGTATCAGAGATGATAAAGGGTCTGGAGGCTAAACCATACGATGAACGGTTGTGAGAACTATGTCTAGTTTAATGAAGAGAAGAACTGGAGTGACATGTGGCAGTCTTCCAATAATTGTCACAGAGAAGGGTCAGAGGGTCAGCCAAAGTACCTGAGGGCAGGGCTAGAAGAAGTAACAGGTGGAAGATCATTAAAGAGAGATCCAACCAAGAATTAAGGAGAAATTTCCTGATAGTGAGAACAATCAATCAGTGGAACAACTTGCCTCCATAGGTTGTGGGTACTCCATCACTGGAGGTTTTCATGAAGAGATTGGACAACCATTTGTCTGGAATTGTATAAGGTATCCTGCTGAAGTAGAGGGCTGGAGTAGAAAACCTCCAAGATCCCTTCCAACTCTGTCATTCTATATTCTAAGGGTTCGCCCCAGATTTATGTGATGGAAGTATGATAGATAGATAGATAGATAGATAGATAGATAGATAGATAGATAGATAGAGATACCCCTATTTGCTCTTCTAGGAGAGGGAGAGAGAGAGGGAGGGAGGGAGATGGAGGGAGAGGGAGAGAGAGAGAGAGAGAGAGAGAGAGAGAGAGAGATGGGAATGGGAATGGGAATGGGAATGGGAATGGGAATGGGGATAGATGAGAGAGAGAGAGAGAGAGAGAGAGAGAGAGAGAGAGAACTAGATAGTCATGCTGGCCATATGACCACAGAAGAATCTTCAGACAATGCTGGCTTAGAAACTGAGATAAGTACCACCCCCTATTAAGCAGTGGAACAATGGCTTGCCTCCCAAAGTTGTGGGTGCTCCATTGCTGAAAGTGTTCAAGAAAATATTGGTCAACCATTTGTCTTAGATAGTACAAGGACTCCTGCCTTGGGCAAGGGGTTGGGTTGGATTAGATTAGAAGATCTCTAAGGTCCTTTCCAAACCGATGATTCTATAAATATTGAGTCTCTTTTGTGTCCTTATTTAACAAAATTCAAGCAGGGTAACAAAGGAGGGAAGTGACAACACTTCATTTTTAAAAAAAAAAAAATCCCTGACCTAATTGATAATGGAAAGCTATCTCCAACTTTCCTGTTTTCTGTTTGTTTGTTTATTTATTTGGTTTCTATGGTTGCTCTTCTCAACAAGTGACTCCGGGAGGCTATAGAACAATTAGACCTTTGTTGATATTCACTTCTCAGCTCCTCCCCACCCATCAGAAAGAAAAAAATCCTAAAATCAGCAGAACGTCTGGAAAATGTTGCATTAGTACTGGGGAAATTTGAGCCAGGACCATATTCACCCCAAGCCATGGCAGCTAACTGGGGAACCTGAGGCTCTCATTCAATAGAGAGTTGAATCCTATATGAAAAAAAAAGAGGTTCCACATGTTCAGCTGGTTTTTAAAAAGACCAAGGAGAAGACATATTTTTGCAGATACATCAGCTAATGTCAAGGAATACCGAAAAGAAGCCAATGTGTATTTCATTTATAGAAAGTCCTTTGATTGTATTGACCATGACAATCAATGCAATATCCTTAAGAAATTGGGAATTCCAGAACATCTCTTGTCCCCGTGTGAAAGGAAGCCTCAGTCCAGATTGAATATGGCAAAATAAATTGGCTCCAAATCGGCAAAGGAGTGAGGCTAAGCTATATACTGTCTCGTTCATTAAATCAATATGCTGATATTCAAGGAAAATGAGTTGGAATAAGATGAGGATAGTTTAAAAAATTGGAGGAAGAAATATCAATATCCTATGTTAGACTGATGACACTACTCTAAAACAGGGCTGTCAAACTCACAGCCCGCAGGCCGGATGCGTCACGCACTGACCATGCCCACACTGTTTAGTGAAGGGGGGGAAAGTTGTGATACGTCACGTGACGCAGCTGTGATGATGCGAGTTTGACACCTCTGATCTAAAAGCTGAAAATGCAAATGAACTGCAAGGTTCAGTAATGGAAGTCAAGGAAGTGAAAAGTGGTATTATGAACAAATTAATCTACAGTTCTCCTTTGAGGCGCAAATGATGAGGGTCAAATTACCCTATTCTGGACCCACATTATATGAAGATCTAGCTTTCTCTCTACTGATAGGAAAGAAAGAAATAGAACAGAACTTCCACTAATATGTCTCTGTATTTCTCTCTTTTTGTTCCATTTTACCAGTTTACTCTTTTTGATGTTTAGCTGTATATTTTGCTAGTTGCAGTGTGTGTGTGTGTGTGTGTGTGTGTGTGTGTGTGTGTGTGTGTGTGTACAGGAATTGACTTAGAAGATGCTGGTGGCAAACAAAGTGAATTGGAAATTACCCAGAGTAATTTTTCAGCATTCCCAACCATCACCACATAAAATCTAGAATATTAAGGATTCTTTGTCTCCCACTTTTTTTTTTTTTTTTTTTTAGTAATCTGGTCTGTTCTCCGGTTCCATACCAAAAATGAATTATACTTCTCTTTTCACATTTCTCCAGATGTTGGAATACAATCTCCAAATAAAAATAAGGAAAAGAGATTTAATAAACAAAATGTGTATTTATATTAAAATATAAACAGGTACAGACTTTGTAAGGACAAATATTGTTTGAAACAGAAACAGAACAGAGTTGTGACTACAGGCAAACATAAATGGTTGTCTATTTCTTGATTAACAAACTGGATTTTGGGGTAATGAGGAACATAAATTCCAAAATCGTCTTTTGGGCACTCTCATAAATTACTACCATTGGGGTGCTTATATACTTACCCTTGTTCTGAACTCTTCTCTAAACTCAAACATGAGAAAATTTATTTAATATTTATTTTATTTATTTAATAACATTTGTATGCCGCCCAACTCCCGAAGGACTCTGGGAGGCTCATATCCCATCTTGATCCCTACATTATTATATCATGATTGGGTTTGTTCTGTCTGGGATCAGAGACGATAATGATTGCCGTGGAACCATGTTGGGGAGAAAAGTGGGCACCATTTTTCCAGATAAAAATCCACTTACTCTTCTTAAAATTACAGTCCCTTATTTAAAAAAAAAAATCAGTGTGGAATAGTCCACATTCCAAAGTAAGTTTTAAAAGAATTTCAGTCCTGTGCATGTTGTAGAAAAAGGGCCATCTTTTTCATCTCAAAAAGAACGTCAAGACTGCCATTATGAACCAGAATGGAAAAATCCCCCCCCCCTTGCCACAGTTCCTCACCTCTTCCACAGGTGCTGTGGCAAAGCACAGCTCAAAGTAGACATGAAACACTAGACCTGCACGTGGCACTCTGGGTTCAATTAGCTCATCCACTGGGACTACCAGGGAAACTAAATAGGACTTAAACAAGAGGAATGACCAAGTCAAATTAATAGAACTAGATCCTTTTACAGGCTCCTTTCACGGTCCTGATCACCGGCCCTAAAAAGCAAATTGGAACAAGCAATACACTGTTGAAAAATCCTTTCACCACTAGTTTGAAGTTACTCATTGCTGGGAGTTAGAGGTTGGAAAGGGACAAAAACTCAAGTTTAGCCTTAACAAAGGCAGCATTCTTGGAGGGGGAAAAGCCATCTATTCTGATCAAACCACCATGAAATGCATCCTTATGTTCTCAGGCTAAGAGTAACAGAGCTGATGCCAATAATTCAGTCTTTACTCAGGTTTATAAAACACATTTTGATATTGGTAATGGAGAATAGACAAGCTTATCAAAAATATGACCAAATGAAATGGTAAGAATTGAATGAGCATTCTCTGCTCAATATATTGTTAGATTATTGGGTCTCGGGACATAGTTCCCTAACAGATTCTGAGCCACTCCCAAGAACAGACAAACCATTAAATACACACAGAGAGAGTATGTATGTGCACATAAGAACACAGTCATATTTATTGTATTTAACTTAATGCAGATTTGTGTGTCCGTACATGTATGGGCCTTCAAGTCAGTTTTGACTCCTGGTGACTGCCTCATTCTGTTTTCCTGGCAACACTTTCGGAAGTGGTTTTCCATTGCCTCCTCTTTCCTAAGGCTGAAGGGTGTGACTGGCCCACAGTCACCCAGATGGCTTCTTGCCTAAGATGGAACTAGGACTTAGAATCTCCTGGCTTCTAGCCTAAATAGCAATAGCAATAGCAATAGCACTTAGATTTATATACCGCTTCATAGTGCTTTACAGCACTCTCTAAGCGGTTTACAGAGTCAGCATATTGCCCCCAACAATCTGGGTCCTCATTTTACCGACCTCGGAAGGATGGAAGGCTGAGTCAACCTTGAGCCTGGTGAGATTCGATCTGCCAAACTGCTGGCAGCTGGTGATCAGCAGAAGTAGCCTGCAGTATTGCACTCTAACCACTGCGCCACCTCGGCTCAGTCATTAACCACTAAACCAAAGTGTCTCTCT
This sequence comes from Thermophis baileyi, assembly GCA_003457575.1. Classification (NCBI taxonomy): domain Eukaryota; kingdom Metazoa; phylum Chordata; class Lepidosauria; order Squamata; family Dipsadidae; genus Thermophis; species Thermophis baileyi. The sequence goes on along the minus strand of QLTV01004082.1, from coordinate 1,718,204 downwards.
AATGTAAATATGTCCTGTTTGTTGCAAGTCCATTTGTGTTGCAGAGATAGAGCAATTTGATCACTGTTACACAAGTGGCTTCTGTCAACCCTGAAGTGAACTTGGCTGAGGCCAACTTGGAGGCTTCAGGGTTGCCACAAAGCAGAAGGAGGGGCAGGGAGGGGGGGGGAATAGCTAGATGAGGTTTTGTAGCCAAAACAAGAAAGTTTTCCTGTGAGAACCAAGGACATTCCGACATGCGGCTGGCCAGGGGAGGAGTGAAGTAACCAAGCAACCAGCCAGTACCTTGATTGGACAGCGTGACCAGTGACTTGGGGGAAAGAGGAAACTTTTACTTTTTAATTAGGTGAAAGCCGTGGGAACTTTCAGAGTCGGCTTTCACCAGTTGTGCCAATATGATGTATCCAATAAATTGTTCTTTGAGGAATTTGCCTGCTTCAGAGTTCTGCTTTCCATGGGTTTCATACTTGGAACGCTGACATCTTCCTTTCCTAAGGGAGAACCACAAGCCAGGTGTCCCTGACCCAACTGCAGAACCTTAACCATTACACCATACTGGCTTTCCCAGAAGAAAAAAAAAACAGCATAACAATTAGAATCCTGTTCCTCGATGTGTGTGTGTGTGGAGAAATTGCTTGCACATAGCAGCATCCGATTCTCTCTGCAACCTAAACTGATACACTCCTTGCACAGATTTACCATTTCTGAAAGTTTATTTAAGTCAGAAAATAGAATAATCTAAATCAGTGGTTCTCAACCTTTCTAATGCCGTACCTCCCCTACCGGCTTGCAAGTGTGTGTGCGCTTGCTTATTTGGGTTCTTTTACTCTCTGCGCATGTGCAAAGCATTCTGCACATGCGCAGAGGGTAAAAGAACCCAAATGGCGGCGTCCGGGCAGGTGGGCGAAGTCTCCCGCTTCTGTCGCTACCGGCTGTCCAGCGACCTGCAGGCACGGCCGAACCGGGAGCATTTCACCCCTGCAGTGACGGTGGCACCAAGATGGCGGGCTAACGCGCGCGGCGACCCCTGTGAAATGGTCGTTCGACCCCCCAAAGGGGTCGCGACCCATAGGTTGAGAACCGCTGATCTAAATGATCATTTTTGCATTAGGTTTTTTTTTCCATCTGATTTGCATTCTCCATTTTAATTAGTATCCTCAAATATTCAGCTGAGTGGAAAGGTAGGGTACAAATCAAATAAATACATCTGTAATAAGGATATTCTAAATTAGAATTAAAAGGCATGGCTCTGACCTGTGATACTGTCATTCCTAGCTTGAAACTCTAAGAGTTGCAGTCCAACACATCTGGAGAAGCAGATGTGGATGAGGAAGAATCTTTCACCTGTTCTCCTTTCCAGAAAAGGCTAAATAGGACTTCTGCATTCAGAACCTGGTCGGGAAAGGCTGCTCTAATATCTGTGACACTGCTTGAATTAACAGCCTCTGCAAACCGATTAATCATTTTCAGCATTTTGGATTTATTTTTAGTCCCCTTTTTCCCCCTTCACCCACTAACATAGCTGAAATAATTACCCTTCTTTTCCCCTTATTTTTCCCATCAAGCTTATATTTACCTATTTGTTAAAAGGATTTCTCCTGCTGGCATGCTGTTGCTGTGACAAGGCAACGTTGAGTGCACAGTAGGCAAAATAATATTGTATATTGCACAGTAAACCCCCTGCAATTGAATGTTAATTTAACCAATAAAGTAACGGTATAGCAATTAGGAGAATAATCATTTCTTATCTCTTAACAGGGTTAAAAGTAGAAGACAGATTTACCCTGTAGTGCTCACCAGCTCAGAAATTACTTCAAGAGTTACCAGAAGAAACTAGCTCCATCAGTTGCTGTGGCTGGCTAATTTTAAAAAAGGGCAAAATAGGAGCCCAAGCATGATTTAGCTGCCCTTGCTCCTTCTCCCCATCTCATCCCAGGGCAAACTCTTGTTTTATGAAAGACAGGAGTTAACAATGGCTCAAAGGCTTTAGGAGAGCCAGTTTGGTCTAGTAGTTAAGGCATCCGATTAGAAACCAGGAGACTGTGAATTTTAGTCCCACCTTAGGCATGGAAGCAAGCTGGGTGACTTTGGGCCAGTCACTCTTTCTCAGCCCAACTTATCTCACAGGGTTGTTATTGTGGGGGAAATAGGCAGAAGAAAAAGTATTGTGTATGTTTGCCACCTTGGGCTGTTTATAAAAATAATAAAGGCATGATAAAATAAATAAATAAATAAAATGTCAGGTTAAAATGTGTGCATAAGGGGCTAAGAGCCACTCTCTATGACGGATCACATGCCTGAGCCAGAAAGTTTGAATAATTCAATAAATTAAGGCTCTGGTTTGTCCAATCTGTAACTGGGTCTCTATAGCTTCCAAGACAGATCATCCATAAAATACAATATTTGTCCATCTCTCATTTTTAAATCTTTACCTGTAGAAATCCAGTATATCAGGAACAATTGTTAAACTGTCCTTTTGTTGTTATACTTGGTTGAAGATGAAGAAGTTATTCAATCCCACAGGGCCAAGGTAGCCATCCTTTTGGAGAGGACTTAGTGGATTCCTGCACTGAACAACGATTCATACATTCTATATGTCTAATCAATGATCAGATCAAATTAAATTTAATACACCCCTAAGCCCAGATACAAAGAAAGTACCTAATAAAGCAAGAATTCTGCATAATATTCTAATGAATGGCACTACAATTTTTTAAAACTGTTGTTGTTCATCTCTTTCATAACTTTTTTTAAAAAAATAATGCTCCAGGAATTAGGATATTTCTCGACATAGTCACCAATTAATCAGTACACAGCAGCCTTTTCTACTTCAAACATGCAGAATCTGTTAGTTCTTTTGGGGATGGGAGATAGTACATTTCAGCCAAACACAGCAAAGATGCTTCTAAAACAGACTTGCCTACATACGCCTTTTCCCTTACAAACATCCATTGCTTTTACCCAGCACTCAGCAGGAAACCTAAGAAATGGGGTTACAAGGTCCAAAGCTGAAAATTTCAATAATCCTTTTTAAATCCTGAGATACTAATGCTAGAAATACAAGTTTGATCGGAACAATGCTATTAATTTAATTGTATGGTAAATTACAATAAACACTTCCTGAATGCTTAAGAGAAACATTTGTGATGGAACCAACAGAGAGAACACGACAGAGGTTCACAAAAGTACACTAGTAGATGCATTCTGCAAATCTCCCACTTGAGACCATTAAGTCATTTCAAATATAAAAAAAACCCACATCCACACAAGCAATCCTTGTGCGCCTGGTTAGATGCAACCTTAAGAAAATATGATCAGGTCTAAACATTACACTTTCTCAGAGCCGAACATACTGTACTCAATTCTTTCATTCAATTCTACTATTCTGGTCTGTCCATTTAACTTCATTTAACTCTATTATTAACTTCATTTATTATTCTGTTCTGTTATTCTTTCTATGATCACATGTATCCATCCCACCAAAGAAAATCCAGACTGGTATAGGATCTCCTGCCACGGACAGGAGGTTGGATTAGAAGATCTCGAAGGTTCCTTCCAACCCTATTATTCTAGGTCTGGGATGGGGAACTATGGCCCTTTTATAATCTGTGAACTTACCTCCTGAGATCCGGACTACCCCCACACTGTTGGCCTTCCGGAAAGCGGTGAAGACCTGGCTGTTCCGGCAGGCTTGGGCCGTTGATCTCGCTTTTGCAATTGGGTGAGATCCGGCCAGGAAAAGGTATGTATGGGTTTTTAATTGTTTTTAAATGTTTTTTATTATGTAAGCTTTCTACATTTTATTATGTTTTTTATATTTGCTGTAAGCCGCCCAGAGTCCTTTGGGAGTTGGGCGGCATAGAAATGCAAAAAAAATAAATAAATAAATAAATAAATAAATAAATAAATAAATAAATAAATAAATAAATAAATAAATAAATAAATAAATAAATAAATAAATAAATAAACAAACTTGCTCAGGAATTCTGGGAGATGAAGTTCACAAATCGTAAAAGGGACATACAGTAGTTCCATACCCCTGTTCTATGTTCTATGTCAGTGGTTCTCAACCTTCCTAATGCCGTGACCCCCGCCCTGCTGCCGCGACCCCCGCCCCGCCCCCTCCCTGCGTGTGCGCGTTGCCAGGTGAGAAGTGATGAGGTGACAAAGGGGGCGTGGCACCAAGATGGCAGGCTAGCGCACGCAGCCCTTCCGTCGGTGCCTGCGCATTTGAGGGCCGCCCGTGCGTCGCACCGTCCCCGGGTACTCGTATGTGGACGGATAGAGGAGCGGTGTCTCGGTTCCTAAGACCATCGGAAATATGTGTTTTTCGGAAATATGTGTTTTTCGATGGTCTTAGGCGACCCCTGTGAAAGGGTCATTCGACCCCCAAAGGGGTCGTGACCCACAGGTTGAGAACCGCTGTTCTATGTTCATTTACTTAATTTTCTTAATAAACTTAATTTTCGGTCCTCTAATTTTTATCACTGCTATTCTCTGAACTGCTCTACTTTATCTTTAGTGTAATGTTCAGACCTAGTCATATTTTCTTCAGATTGGAACTATTTCTGAATTTCGGTGAGCTTCCCTAAGATGTTCATTCTTGCCTATAGAATGACGTATGGTACTAGATGTTGAGTTAAACCAGGTAAAGTCAGTAGTACCTGTGATTTACTGCCAAGTCTTAGTTGGGGAGTCTCCAATGATAGATTATGTGCCTTTGGTTCAGAGTAAGGGATAAGTTAATATTTTCATATTTGGTTCCTTTTTAAAACAAAATATCTTGGATTACAAGTGTGCAGGATTTCTATTTTCTATTGGTTATAGTGTAAAAATATTTATGTCTCTTCTTTCCAAAGGCCATAAGCAACTCATCTGCAATATGTTGAAAGTCACAAGGGAAAAGAAATCCCAAATATTTTCAAAGGCTTTGAAAATATCCTGCTTGTCAAAAGTACTGATAGTTCTCTCATTTTTATTTAACTTTGCCCTTAACAACAGTGTCAGAGAATCAGATCTATGACATCACCATTTTTCCTTCAAGCTAAGACTGAATTATATGGAAACTGTTGTGAGGAACAATGAGAGGTGTGGTGGCTCAGTGACTTAACAGACAGCGGAGAAGGTCTATACTCCGGTGGTTCAAACCCTACCCACACATGATGGAGTGAGCTCCCATCACTTGCCTCAGCTTCTTCCAACCTAACAGTTTGAAATGTCTATGGAGATTCTATCATCCAGGTCATGGTTGTCCCAAAGGTGCTTTTTGAAGAGGCACCTGGACTTTCTTGTTTTTCTTTGAAGATGTTTTGCTTCTCATCCAAGAAGCCTCTTCAGCTCTGACTGGATAAATCCTTCCATTCCCCACCATCCAATCAGAGCTGAAGAAGCTTCTTGGATGAGAAGCAAAACGTCTTCAAGGAAAAACAAGAAAGTCCAGTTGCCTCCTGAAAAAGCAACTTTGGGACAACCACGACCTGGATTGCTGAGAATCTCCATAGACATTTAGCGATGCACTTTGGGATGAACACCCTTCAGAACTGAAGAAGCTTCTTGGATGAGAAGCGAAACATCTTCAAAGAAAAACCAGAAAGTCCAGTTGCCTCTTGAAACAGGACATTTGGGATAGCAGTTCGAAAGCATGTGGATGAAAGTGGATAAATAGGTACCACTTCAGTAGGAAGGTAACAGCACTCCATGTTTCGCCATGATGTTATGCCAGCCACATAATCATGGAAATATTTTTGGACAGTGCTGGCTCAATGGCCTACAAATGGAGATGAGCACCCCCCCCCCCTAAAAGTTGGCTACGACTAGCAGAATGAAATCCACAGGAACTCCTTTGCTTTTTTTCTTATTCTGAGGAAGAAGTCCATAAATTATGTAAGTTAAATGGCACTAAGATCAACAATTGTAGCAAATTAGGTGTTGTGTGTGTGTTTTTTTTTAAAAGAAATGCACAATTTCAGTTTTTCTGTTTGTTTTAAGAAAATAAACTCCCCCCCCCAAAAAAAGCACTAATTATAATACAGAACTTGAAACAAAGATATAGTGATTTCCCCCCCCCCTCCTCCCACTCTAGGCACTCTAAATACTGTCTTCCTTTGGCTTAGCAGCCTTAATATTTGCTCCAGACTTATGTTCCTAGTGTTGTTTTTTTTTTCCCCATCAGAAAAGTTAATAATAGCTTTTGGGTTGCCCTTACTCAACCAGAAAGCAAAGCTAATGCAACGTTCAGTGTATTTCTGCAGTAGGCTAGGAATCATCTAATAGGTCATAAATAAACCTACCCCCTTGCAGCAAAGACAATGGAATTACTCGTACTCCTACTACCTCCAATTACTGTAAGAGCGACAATTATAAGGTTGCACTCCTACAGCCACCCTAAGGAGAAAATGGGAGGAAAGTGTTCCATTAGCCGGAGTGACAGTCAAATTTTCTCTCCATTAGCCCCAATGGTGTGCCACTATCACACAAGGGAAGCCGGGGTCATAGGGGAACAATTAAAGATTCTGACAATTAGCCCTTGTGATGTGCACTCCTTCATCCTAATGAGAGCATTAAAATAAAAAAGAAAGAAAAAGTCCCAGATATATTTTCACCTGACTTGCTTATTCAAAGTATAAATCGGTCATAGCATAAAGGGACCCCCACAAGCCTACATACTTAATATTTGAGCATCCAGAGTCATCATATAATGCTTAGTGTATTTTCCAATGAACTCATGCACACACACACACACACGCACGCACGCACATGCACAGGAATACGTCTGCAGCAATCAGTTCCAAAGGAAGAACCGATATGACACCTAGACAACTTTGTGGCCAGTGGGAGGCTTCAAGAGCCGCATTCTTACCTATTACTTCTTCCTCGTTCTCAGAAATGGGAAGTTGGAGTCCCTTTGTTTTGAGGCCTTGGTTCCTGAAACATGTCTTCAAGATTCATGATAACACTAGAGATGTTCAGACCTGACCACGGTTGTTAGACTTTAGGCTCTTAAAGCAATATAGAAATCAGGTCCTGAAGGTGTAACATAGCTGGCTATTTATACAGCAGCTGCCAATTTTTGAAAGTCAAAAATCTGACACAGGAGGGGGAACATGGTCAGTGCTATCTTATTTTGAAATCTCTAATGCTGCAGAAATGGTGTATCTTCCTTCCTTCCTTCCTTCCTTCCTTCCTTCCTTCCTTCCTTCCTTCCTTCATTATTTCAGCCCAGTTATTTTAAGGCTCACTCATTACTAGGATACTGGGATTTATTTTTTTCATTCTGAGTTGTGACAACACTACTCAACAATGTTACTGGCTGTTTCAAGTCTAGTTAACTCTACAGGGAGTAACCAAGTAAAAGTATTATAGTTACACTTTGCTAGTTTTGTCTGGAATTTGTTATGTGATTTGTTGCTTTCTTTTATCTCCCCCTTTCCCAATAAAGTCATTTTTAAATATAAAGATGTAATGTCATTGTTTAAAACTCTCCCCCCTTACAGATTTGCACAGTTGTATTTGATGTCTACAAGGTCTTGTTTTGTGCTGTTTCTGGATCTCAGTCAGAAAGATCCAAATCCATCAAACTTTCAGGTTTTCCTTCACCTCACCTGAAAGCAGCCATCCTTCATAAAACAGCTAAAATGGATAATCTGATATAATCTGATGTCCCTAGCTGGATAATCTGATATATCAAGAAATTCAGACCGACTATTGGCCAAAGTTGTCATTTATTACTAGGATACTGGGATTTATCTCTGTGTTTCTGCTCAATGTTGAACAATACTTAGTGAAGCATCCCATTTATTCCCACGCTCTCATTCTTTCATCATATATTTATCTCACAACATTCAGCAATAACCTTCAAATCCCTGTGGCCGCAAAACACTCCATCATTCAACCCTACTCATTTTTTTAAATGTACAGAACAATAAAATCTCTTGCATTCATACATTTCTCACTGATGTCCTGGAAAGCAAAAATCGGGTGTACACACCCTAGGTCTAGTATAAAGCCACCTTACACTTCTCAAATATCTTCCATTCTCATCCTTCATTCCCTTTCAATGAGAATTCTGCCATATACTTCCAAGGCACACTTAAAAAAACTAATACTCCTCTCATTTTTGCATGAAGAGCCGAGGTGGCGCAGTGGTTAGAGTGCAGTACTGCAGGCTACTTCAGCTGACTGCTAGCTGCAGTTCGGCAGTTCAAATCTCACCGGCTCAAGGTTGACTCAGCCTTCCATCTTTCCGAGGTGGGTAAAATGAGGACCCAGATTGTTGGGGGCAATATGCTGACTCTGTGAACCGCTTAGAGAGGGCTGTAAAGCACTGTAAAGCGGTATATAAGTCTAAGTGCTATTGCTATGTATTTTTGCACCTTGTCCCTTTGCATATAGGAACAAAATGGCATTCTTCTAATTATCAAGCTCAGATGCACTCTTCATGCAGACGTTGAACCCGTCACAAAGCAAGTCACCTCCATAAACAAACCACTTGCAAACAATTACAATTTCTCCACTGATATCAACTTCACAACCCTCTAAGTAACAACTATTTAACAATTATTTTGCAACATTCTTGCAGTACACTATTTATGATTTCCTTTCATCAATTTCATCTTGGACATTAAAAATTACATCATTTGTTATATTTCTAGTCTTTAACGCATCATTATTAATTCTATATACATCTCAAAACTATTTTCTAGCATACTTTCACTTCAGTTTCAACCCAACTCATGTAACTGCCTGCACTTGTTTCACTTCCAAACCTTTTTTTTTTTAATCAATCAAAAATTTTCTGCATTTTATCTGCCCTTTTTACATCTTACCTGTTTCTTGCTTTCTTCGGCAACATTTTTTGCAATTGCTTTTTCTATAGATACACATTGTTCAAACTTCTGGTCATCCTCATTTTTTATTTTATTTTTTGCAACAGTGGGGCAATAAGCCAGCTGCTGCTGCCAGCTCAAAGAGCTTCTCCATACTTTAGAGAGGCTGGACTGGCACAATGGCGGCCAAATCAAAACGCTCCCTCTCTGGCCTTCTTAAATTTGTATTGGTGCAAAGCAACTAACTCAGCTTTCTCCCCTTGAAAGGCACCTGAGCAACACAGCCATTCTGCTCTGTCAGAAAATGCACAGAGGGTAATCCCAACCTTCCCAGCCTCTTAAAACAGTTGCAGTGGGCCAGATGGACCAATCCAGCCTACCTCATCCGCATCCATGCCAGCATTCCCAGACGGCTGTATGAAGACAGCTGTATGACCACAACCAGCCTTTTGTGGGATGCTACCGCATCTGTAACTGGCTAATTTATTCCACTTTAGGGCAGCAGTGAAATCTACTTACCTTCCCTACCGGTTCAGAAGCGCTTGCTCCGCTCGTGCACATGCGTGCTTTTTCACCCGCGCTCCGCTCGCGCATGGGCTTTTTCACCCTCTACGCATGCACAGAACGCTTTGCGCATGCGCAGAGGGTAAAAAAACACAAAATGGCAGCATCCGGGTGGGTGGGCGGAGCCTCACACTGCCGTCGCTACTAGTTCTCCAAACCACCAGCAGGTGGCGCTACCGGTACGCCCAGACCGGGCCGAACCGGGAGCATTTCACCCCTGCTTTAGGTTCTTTTTAAGACCTTGACTATGTCCATCGCTTCACGCTACCATACCAAACTCTTTGGACAAAAAGGGGTCGAGGGGAAGGTGTGGGCAATTTTATTTATTTAGTTTTAGAAAGTTTTAATCCCGCCTTTATAATTTTTATAAATAACCCTTCCTCCTCCTATTTTTCCCAAAACAGCAACCCTGTGAGATGAGTTGGGGTGAGATGAGTGACAGGCCCAAAGTCATCCAACCGACTTTGGTGGAACTAGAACTCACCGTCTCCTGATTTCTAGCTTGCTGTCTTAACCATTAGACCAAACTGGCTCAAATGGAGGAGAACAGAAAAAGGCTAAAAAAATTATATTGAGGAAGCAGGGGCAACATCAAAGCAAGTTCAGTACCAATAGCAACAACTGCTCAAACCCTATCTGCAGTTGCCAGGATAGCAACCCTGCTTAAAATCCTCTTGGATCTTGGCTTGGGAACTCAGTTTCATGCTCAGGACAGCAGCCCCCTTGGCTAGGGCTCAGTTTGGGGCTTGACTTGGAGCTTAAAGGCTACTCTGCCTCACAGCTTGATGGCAGCATGCTGGGAAACAAAAGACTCGATGGCTGAAAAGCCAAGCCTATCCCAAACTTACTCCTTTAATTTCCGCAAATGTAATGCCATAAATTAAATTCCACAAATAATCATAAGTCTGGTCCCTCACCAGACAGAAGAGTTCACGCTCACAATAAAATTTGTGGAATTTAAAGGGATAAGTAAGCCCAAGCTGAAGGGCCCGGTTACTTGACCAAAATCCTACTAACTGTAACTGGATTCAACCAATCCAACACAAATTGCACTCACAAGGGACACTTGGGAGAAAAAAAAGAAGCAGCTAGAGATCGGTACTGGGGAAATTTTGAAGTATAATGAAGTTCTTTAAAAGCCTCCATTCAGCCTATGTGTTCTTCTCTAGCCCAAATTACACTTGCACATTAGCCATTCTCTTATGTGCATTTTTCTCATCCAGAGCTGCTTTCACTCCATCCTTTTTATATTTCCTATTTCTGTGGCACTCTATTAAAACATTCTTTTCACTTGCTTCTAGGCGGCTCCTACATTCTCTTTTTTATGTCCATTTTCCATTGCTTCTGTTGGGAGATTAATCTTTTAATATCATGTAAGACTGTGTCAGCCCTCCCAATAAACCAGACAGGAAATGCTACTAAATGGGCTAATTCTACTTTATTGTAAGGCTACATTAACAGAATCTTGCAGGTCTGAAAGTATAAACTTCTTGCCACCACTTTCACTGCGTGATCCATTAGGGTGAGTCCTTCCTAAGATTTTTTTTCTCTGACCATTAAGCCACTGAGAGCTGCTGCCCCTTGTCTGATTGTTTCCTAGGCAGCACCTCTTCCCCTTGTTCCACAAGGTCATCAACACATTCCATCACAAATTCATACTTCTGCTTCTTACATTCTACTTTCACTCTTATTTTTCACTTCTTTCAATTTCTTTTAGATACATATTTTTCCCAGGATGGATGTTTGACACACACAAAAACCAGTCTGTCTCACATATATTGGTGCTCCCTGAGTTTATAATGTTCACTATTTTTCTCATTAAAAAGTTTTCATTAATCAGTTGTGCTGTTAGATGTATATCCATTGCCATGTATATAAATGAACAGAATGTTTAATTTCTTATTCAAAAGAGACTTTTAAATAAAAACCACCACAGGTAACCAATAACACTACCTTTATCGTAATAGAATATTGCAAATCTGAAAGCACTTCTCCCCTCTCTTGCCTTTATTTTCTAGAGAAATAGGACAGTCACTTCCGATATGGTTTTTCCATCCCCATTCCTTCTGTGGGCTGAGATATCTCTTGTCTGACCATTGCCCTGCTTGCAGCTCTTCCTCCTGTCCCCCAAGGTTTTTCTTAGTCCACACCTGCCATATTTTCTACAATTTAAGTCTTTCCGTAATAAACTAAAGCCGCATTTTCACTTCCCTGCATGTATTAATCAACTTCACCAAGAGCAGACCATCTATTCAAATGTTACACCCTTTTCTTTTCCTTAATTTGATAAGACTGACAAGCTATCTATTTTTATTTCTTTTCATCCATTCATTAATGCTGTTTATCATTTATTCTCTTTACATTCCAAATATCCCTATGCCCTATCACCACCAGATGGGTCCATAGACCTCTGTCACCCATTACAGCTTTGGTCTATCAAGTATTCTCCATTAATGATAAGTTATTAGTGGTAAGAGGTCAGTTCTGTGATACCTTTCGCCAGTGTGTCAGAAATGCAAACAAAATTTAGCGTTGTTCCAAGCACGTTCATGGCCTTCTGTGTTAGCTAGGATCTCTATTTTGTAAGCCAGTATACAGATCCTCAGATATATGCCACATAGAGACCTTCATTCAGGTTCCACTAGAAAAATGCAGCATATTAATAACAAAATAGATCCTTTGTTTCCCAGCTTCTTTAGTAAATCACTTTACTAATTCAGAAAAAGTTTAATGAATTTGGGGTCTCTCTACCCCTCAAAAAGTAATTACTTTATGTTACCAATGTACTCATTTAAAAAATTCATTAGATTTCTGTTTTCATGTAAATACCTCTGCCAAATTGTATTAACAAAACCTAACCTATTAGAGTTCATGGTCCACATAGTATCTGAAAGGGAATAATTGCATAACTGCTCAGTGAAAACAAAGTAAATGTTCCTCTTGAGCTTCTGCAATTAAAAACCAGGAAATTAGAACTATTCAGGCTCAAAAATGCAAATATGGCATGTTTCCCACTAGCAGGAAAATAAAATGATAATGTGCAGCAGGAGATGCAGAAGGTCTTGTATTTCCTTTGAAATGGTTCCCTTTGTGAGCTGCTGGGACTTTCAGAATTGTAGGACTTAAATATAGGGTTTTAGCAAAGCTGGCTTTGCCATTAGGTGACAACTTAAGCCAGCAGTTTTGTAAGATACAATTCATCAGGAATTGTATCCTACAGTAAGTTTTTCTATGCAAAGTACTTTGAAATTCAAATTCTCTGCTCCTGAGAATTTTTGAAGTAGCCCTTCTTTAGTTCCCCATAAAGCATCACCTTCTACTGGTTAATTATCTTTTGTTATCTTAGGAGATGCCATGAGAGACACAGCTTGCAAAACCACGTGTCTTCCTTATCTTGTTGTGCATGAATCATGTTATTTCTTGGTATTGTGACGTGTAACCCCCCCCCCCCCCGAGAAGGCAGAGCCATACTCAATCTGATGTTGGCATGCCTTGTGAGGAGGCATCCTGTTCAATGAAATATTATAAGAGAAATAAGAGATGTTAGTGGAGTAACAGCACTATGTCTCTTATTATTACACCACTAGGAGCCGAGGTGGCGCAGTGGTTAGAGTGCAGCACTGCAGGCTACTTCAGCTGACTGCTAGCTGCAGTTCGGCGGTTCAAATCTCACCGGCTCAAGGTTGACTCAGCCTTCCATCCTTCCGAGGTGGGTAAAATGAGGACCCAGATTGTTGGGGGCAATATGCTGACTCTGTGAACCGCTTAGAGAGGGCTGTAAAGCACTATGAAGCGGTATATAAGTCTAAGTGCTATTGCTATTGCTATTACGTTTGTACAATGATCTTAGTACTCGACTGCTTTGAAACTCGTTGAATTTGGTACTCAACACATTTTGACATGAACATTTTGTCCCGGTATACAACATTTTTTTGATACTCAATGCACAAGCCAGAATTTATCGATATTGGCTGCCCTGTGACTCACTACATTATTCCTTATGGGAAAAATTTGTTTGGTACTCATAGTTTTTGGTATTCATCACACCTCTCAGAACCAATTAAGGATGAGTAGCAAGGTACCACTGTATTCTCACCTGTCTCTTCAGCCAAAAAGCACCCAGCATGGCTTATAGAGTATAAGCAGAGCAGAGATAAAAGACATCAAGCTAACTAGGACCCTGACACAATACCCATTTTCTCCTAGTAGATCCAACCCAACCTAGACCCAGAATGTTCATGTGATGTTGCCGAATCTGTCTTTGAAATCCCCTCAAACTATTTTTGTGTGAAATCTTTGCCTTGTACACTCTCCAATTGTACTGAAATTTAAGTCAAGATAACTATATTTACTAATAGTTGTCCCTTGATATTCTTGTCATGTGCCTTCTTTACTCTTGCCCAACCGCTAAATGTTAGGTAATAAGCTGCTTAGATAGGGATTTTTTTTCCTTATCTATAGGGCCATGGACAAAAAGAGCTAGTACTGATTACAATACTATGCTTTTATTAGCCTCATTTATTAGGAAGTGGTTGTTGTTCCAAGCAGAAAGGTAGAGTCTGAAATTTTTTTTATTTGCTTTTGGTAAGGGGAATCATCTTTATATATATATATATATATATATAAGCTTTCCTTAAAGACAAGACAAGCTTTTAAAGCTTATTGGTACACGATTTTCAGAGAATGGAAAGAATAGAGAAATAGTTTTGTGT
>QLTV01004082.1:1681914-1696800 GCA_003457575.1 Thermophis baileyi | reverse complement strand
AATGATTCAATTTGGATTATTAGCATAACGAAGAGAAGCAATACTGAACTGAAGCAGGAGCGCCATCTACTGCTAAGAGGAGAACTGTGCAACTTTGGGAATTTTTATTTTTGTTGGACAATATTGCTGAGCAAATAAAAAAGATTGGAAGAGACATGGATAATCCCCTGGATTCTTCTTTTAAAACTGGTTTGACTGTAAAATGGACATAAGTGGAGATAAAGATATGGAGCAGACATACCAAGACATTAAGGATATCATAAAAGAACAATGTAAGGAGATGATGGAAATATCTGGCTGTATGGATCGTATAGAGCAAAAACTGGAACATATAATACAAGGAATAACAAGTACAGACCAGAACGGTGAGGAAAGAATGGAAGAACCTGAAAGAGTGGAGGAGACAGCAGAATTGGTAAATCAACAAGAAGATAACGAGAGGATAATAGTAAAATTGATGGTGAAAAAGGGATTAGAGCAGAAGGAAAATATTTTAGAAGACATGAAAAAGAAATGGGGGAAACAGGAAAATAGTTGGAGAGAAGAAGAAGAGGCTAGAATAGGTAGTCATAGAACAAAACGAGGGAAAAAGACAAGGGGAGAGAAAGCTAGAGATTATAGTCAAAATACAGATTTAAAAGCAGATGAAATAAATGATCTAAAAGAAGTATATGGGAGACAACCTAAAAAAAAAGATTAAAAATTTGGATGAGGGTGAAAGATGTGGGATAAAGGGGAATGAAAAGAAAAGGAGTATGAAGCAAAACGTTTTATGAAAGCTTTTTAATAATATGTATGAATATTAGAATAATACAAGTTGAACAACTGTATGTGGTGTAAGAGATAAAAATTATTTTTGAATATTTGTTAGGAATGTAGCAAAGTAATTTATATTATTACTAGAATTGTATAAGTGGAAAAATTAGCTTGTATTAATAGTAAGATTGCAAGAAATGAAGAATTGGAGAAAATATATATATAAAAATTGTGAGCAATAATGAAAAGCTAGAGAATAGATCATGATTGATATATGGAAAAATTGAATAATGAAAAAAGGAAAGATCACGTCTTTGATTATTAGAATGATAGAAGAAGGGGGGGAAGAGGGCTAAAATAGAGACAGAAATATGAGGGGGGAAAGAGTAAAAATAGATATTAAAATGATAGGAAGTGTGGTAGAATTATGAGGAGGATTAGAATTGAAAGATGATAGCAGACATTATGTGTTAAAATCAGAAATGAAAATGAATTGTAATTATTAAGAATAATATTATGATTATTTATATTGATATGTATGAAACCCAGAAAACAAACCATTCACGACATGAGATGTATAAAAATAAAAAACTTTATAAAAAAAAGATTAGCTGTTAATAAAGTTCACAGTCCATGAACCTATCTAGTTTCTTTTTCTACCTATCTAATGTAGTGGTCATTGCCACCATCTGATGGAGTGAATTCCATACCTGAACTCTGTATTTCTAGTCCTTTTTGCACAATATCACTGACCTCACCCAAGAAGGTCATTTCTGACATCACTGCCACCTTTATGACTTCAGACTGAAAGAGCATGGCCATTCCAAGCTGAACAGATGAGGCTTTCTTAGGGGGAAAAAATCCACACAAAATGGCCTGTGTATTACTTGGACTATCTCAAGAATGCCGTAAACACTTTGCAAGTCTCAGGACTATATAAAAAGAGTGAAAAATAGGTAGGTAGCTTTCTCCTAACTGGTATCTTCCAGGTATGTTGAATGGTAGCTTCCAGACCCACAGGAAAATTGTAGTCTAATATTCATGATAGTCACCTGACTGGGAAATTTCAGTGGAAATAAGAATGGAGGAAGCAAGGACTTAATAGCAAATAAATTTACTGAATAGCCAAATTTCCCCATCTCAACTCTCCAAATCCATTGAGTGTAGACCTTATCACTTCAGCAAACACCATTGGTCATTACTCCTTAGAGGATGCATGCTATAGCCGGATTAAACCAAATGATTGACCTCAGATATTTTATGAAATATCTGGTTCATACACCTGCAAATTAGACTGGCAGATTTGAGCACAGATTGTTTATTTGAACGTTCCTCCACAACCACAATTTTTCCTGGCTGCTTCCAGTTACATTCCATCCAGTCAACCTTAATTCCTGGTGACTACAGGAACAAGCCTCTGCAGTTTTCTTGGCAACATTTTCAGGTGTAGTTTGTCACCCTCTCTTTCTTCCGAGGGCTGAGAGACAGGGACTGGCCCAAAGGCACCCAGCTAAAAATCACTAGCCTGGTGCCTTTCGCCGTTGCACCAAACTAGCTCTCTGTTCATCAGAGTGATATCTTCCCAGTTTTGTCTGATGAAGCGGGAATGAGTGACCGCACCCAAAATATGGAAATAATCTTGCATGTCTCAGCTGATTCATATTAAAGAATCTGATCATTCCAAATACAGGGTTTCCCAAAGTTGGCAACTTTTAAGATGTGAGAATTACCAGAATGCTGGCTGGGGAATTCTGGGAGTTGTAGTCCACACATCTTAAAAGTTGCCAAGTTTGAAAAACGCTGACTATATTTCGGGGAGCGGGAGGAGCCTTCCTCCATATATAAGGCACAACCGCTCTCCCCTGGCTGCCTTGGTGATATACTCCAGTCCTTGTCTGGTAGAAAATGCCTTTCATCACTCTTTCCCCCCCCCCACCCGCCTCACTCAAGTTTTGTTCCCGCCTAGTCGGCGCTTCATAACAATGTGCGCTTGCGCCGCTCCGCCGATGTCGCCAGAGCCTTCCATTACAGGAAGGTAACCACATGTACGGTCTCGTTCTCCTTTTTCTGACCATAGAGTCTCTGACTACCACCGCAAGCGGAATGGAGCCAGTGACAGTACAGTACCAACCCTAGCGGCAAGGCCAGCCGTAAAGCGAGCTGCAATCAAATGTCGCGCGCGGTCGCCTCGGAGGGAAAGGAGGTCGTGAGAAGCCACGCCTCTGACCCCTTTCTCCTTCCTCTCCCTCAGTCCTTCCTCGGGGCCAGTCATAAAGTAAAACGACGCGAAGTGTCGCGCCTCCTCCCTGATTCTAGAGCCGCGGCGGCCAGGCCTGACAGGAAACCTAGTCGCGCTTTACGGCCGCTGGATGAGGAGGAGCGGAGAAAGGGAGCGGGAGGTGCCGCGGCTGCTGCTGCTGAAGGGACTTTGGGGTGAGGAGGAGGAGGAGGAGGAAGAGGGAACACGCGGGTGGGGTTGTGTGAATGGAAAAGGGAAGAGTTGGGCGTTTTCTTCTTACACTTTCACTCTTTTTCTCTTCGCTTCCCTCCTTCCTTTTGGTCTCCTCAGGACATGGCCGAGGTACCGCCCGGGCCTAGCAGCCTCCTCGCTTCGCCGCCGGGAGCCGCCGCTGCGCTCCTTTCTCCCTTTCCGGGAACTGCTGAAGAGGAGGAGGACGAAGAGGAGGACGAAGAGGAAGGAGGAAGGCGTTCCTGCAGGGAGGAGGAGGAAGCTGAGGAGGAAGGCATGCGGGAGGGGAGCCTGCCCCGCCGCCGCGTTTGCCAGCCCCATCGCCACTACCATCAGCTCAACGGGCTCATCGCTGGGTCGGACTTGCGGCACTTGCGAAGCTCCCTGAAGGACAAGGTTTTAAGCAACAGCAACGAGAACCAGTGTCCGCCCAGTAGCAAGAAAAACAGCAAGGCCACCATCACCACTGGTCCTGGCAAAACAATGGGACACGGGCAGGAGCCCCAGCATCCCTGTCAGGGAGGGGAACGGGGGACAAGTCCATCTTCACTCAACCACCACCACCAGGTCTCTTGCCCCCAGGCAAGGACTGCACAGTCCCAGCAGCAGCAGCAACACCACCACCACCACCACCACCATCGTGATGCTTCTGCTCCCTCTGCTGGGGACAGGAATGGGCTAGTTGGGGGAGGAGAGTTGGAGGAAGGCGAGGATCAGGAATTGGAAAGGGAAGAGGAGTCCTTGCTACTTCTCTCCAGATCCTTGGCCTCTACCTGCAGTTTGCAAAAATGCTCCATGGGTTCCCATACAGACACTTCCTGGGCCCCCCAGCAGGTGAAGGAGGAGAAAGGGGACTTCACAATACGATATGTCCGATACGAGTCCGAGCTACAGATGCCAGACATCATGAGACTGATCACCAAAGATCTGTCTGAACCCTACTCCATTTACACTTATAGGTATTTTATCCACAACTGGCCTCAGCTTTGCTTTTTGGTAAGTTGGGGGTGCAGACATGATTAAAAATGTGTTGCAAGGTTGAAGGGTAAAAGGAAAAGTGTTGGAGATGGATGGACAGCAGTGGGTGATATGGAGAAAGTTAATAGGGTAAGCAAAATTCTCACATCTGTCATTCACCAGTAGTCAAATTGTGAAATAAATCATACGCAAACTAGGTAATTGTGTAAGTGTAGTTTGAATTATGCAGAATTATTCATAAACTTTGCCCACATGTACAGTGTAAATTGAAGACCAATCTCTATAATTTTGTTCCTAAGATAAAGGAAATTGAATTGTGCTTGGTGAATTTGGAATTACGTATGCTTATTTTTAAATGGTTTGGGGATGCTGAGTTATATTGTCATTATTTTATTATTTATTTATTAATTGTATTTCTATGCTGCCCAACTCCCAAAGGACTCTGGGCGGCTTACAACAAGGTTTACAACATTAGTTTGTTTTTAGAGAGTGCTCTATCATGTCTGCCCAGTTAAAGTCAGAAGTAATGTCTTAGAAAATATTTGAGTTGAAATTCGTACAAAGTTTTTTTATTTATGGAGCAAATGTTTGAGAAGTAATTTAGGATTAATACAATCTTACAATGCTTTGAAAAACTCATTTTGGGAATTTTAAATATGAATATTCCTTGGTACTTCCCGGTATTCAATTTTAACTTGGTACCATTTATGTAATTTTAATGTTTTTGTATAAAATTTAAATTGCAACTTATTTTCAGAGATGAAAGCCTACATGTTATGTGCAACATGCCTCTTACCAAATTGTATGTCTTAAATAGACATGATTCTATATACAGAAAGCAGTTCATTCTCCCATAAAAAGGTGAGCATAGATCTTGAACCATAATTGTAAGGAGAGGGTAGTTTGAAAGGAAAAAAGGATTTCTTAAATGATTCTACCATACTACATTAAATATTTCTTTTTAAAAAGATAATTATGTTAGTGTTTCTTGTTATTACTTATTAGCAGACTAAACTGCTATCTACTTAGTCAAATATCAGGTTAGCCAGCTTTCCTTTTAAAACTCTGCATGTATCATACAAGCAACGGGGAAAAAGAGTATGTTTACTTGAAAGTTCTCTTAAAATATCTCTAAAATATTTTACAAATTGAAAGAAAAGTTTCTAATGGTTTGACATCTTTATTTGTGATAATGTCTACAGACCCTTAATACAGTCATTTTTAAAATTTTCAGTGTGAGAAAATATTCTGAGGATATTTGAGGTATTGAAGCAAAGGCAAAAGGAACAATAAACATGAAAACTTGCCTGAGTTAGATAGGATGGCATGAGAAAGTGAAGATTTGTATAGTAATACATCAGTGTAATATAAATAAATGCTTATAAGGAGAATCTCTTTGGGGAAGCTCTTGCCCTAGCTGGATGAGCTATGTCCAGATTTACAGCTTTCATTTGAAATCTATTTTCCTTTTTGCAAAATAATGAAAATAGGTAGCAACTATTATGTAAGAATAAGAAAGGCCTATTTCTATATTTCTGTTTGTTTAACTAATGAATGGACAGTCTAAGCAATGACTGGCTTAGACCCTACAGAAAAGTGTACAATTTTTTTCCCTATACTGTCTCATGAAAAACAATTCAGAAATCCAAACTTTGCTGTACAATATTTCAGTACTAGCCTAATATCTCTACAGCAAACTAGGAACAAAAATAGTAGTTGGAAATGTAATAAACACTATTTTTATTTTTAAATATAGTCCTGACTTCTTAAAAACAAAGTGACATGACAAAAAAAAGTTACAAATGGTTATATATGTTTGTCTACATAGCAAAAAATTAGAAAATAACTGAGAAACATCATGCCAGTCCTATTCTTATTAGTTTAATATGAGTGTAGGGATATAGTGATGTTTGGTAACCTTCAAAGTCTTCAACAATGTTATCTTGATGTATTGGATTATTAATGAATATTCTAGTATTGCAGGGTGTTAAAGGTTAACGCAGTAGCATTGCAGTTAATTAAGAACCGGAAGGGTTACTTCTATATGCTCTGTTAAGCAAGGCTGCAACTTGTCCTTCTAGGTAGGGACTATCATCAAACCAGGATGCAATATGAAGGAATATGGTGTGTTGCTGCTCAAAATTATTGTTTTCCATATATTATGAAGAACATGTTTTGTGAAAATACCAATATCCCTATGTGATATGAGGAGAGCTTATAGATTGCCTGCAAACTAGGCCAAAGTTCATTACATACTTGAAAGAAGTTAGAATATTCGTTTATTAAGTTTTCCCTCCAAAATTACGTTCAAGGCAACTAGAAATTATTTACCTTTTGATTGCTCAGGAACATCCTCATGTTATCTGAATTAAACATTATTCAAACATTGATTAATAATATATTGGTAATATTGGTATTTTAGTATTTGAATAGCTAGCTTTGATTTTAACTTTTAAGGATTTTAACATAGTCGGAAAGCTCAAGAACATCCACATATTATCTGGATTAAACATTATTCAAACCTTAATTAGTATTGATATTATATTGGCAATAATATGTGTATTATATTGGTAATAATATTGGTATTTTAGTATTTGAATTTTAATTTAAGCTTTGATTTTAACTTTTAAGGATTTTAGAATACTTGGAAAGTTACTCTCCCAGATATACTCATTGGAATAGAAGAAGTAAAAGTCCTAAAGGGTCCTCCCTAGAACTGATTGGAACACAGTTCCTCAATTCTTTAAATCTAAAAGCATACCTTTTGGTAAACAAAAGCAAATCTGACAAACCTGAAATCAGTCCGCTCTCAGTTTGCATTATTGATTCAGTCTGATTTTCACATGGCATATGCGATTTCCCCCTCTTTCATGGATTCGCCAGCTGTGTTTTTCTATGGCTGGGCTAATGTAATAAATTATGGTTAATGTGCCTTCAAAAAAAGAAAAAGAAAAAAGCTAAGGACTTGAAGGTGCATTGACAAACATAAGCCAAGAGGAGGTAGTCTGTCGCATATACCTGCCTTTATTTGATTTGGGTAGTGAGGTATATAAATTGGAATGTCTAAAAAATATTTAGGAAGCAATTCCAAAATGCTTTAACCAAAATGCTTTTTTAAGAATTGTCTTCTCGGAAGGACAAAAAAAATCCTCTGATTTCCTAGGATCAGATACTGATCACTCACAGGAATAGGAATAGATGATCATAACCCTGGTTTGGAATACTCAGGCATTGATCTTTCCAGTTATTGCTGCTTCACTGCCCTTTCTGTCTTATCAGAAATTATTGCAGGATCAGTCTAAGTTTGATCTAATCTGAATCTAATGCTCATTACTTTAATGTATCAAATTTTCTGCAAATATAATTAATTTACCTACATAACTTAGACCTAGCTTCATTTTTAGGTGAAAATACGGATTCTGACATTTGTGATTGCCTGGTGTTTTAGAATCTTAAGATTCTAAATGAGATTCCAGAATAAAGTTTTTATTCTTGACTTGCATGAAACGTGGTCAATAATCTTGACTCATGGTATGAGCAAGATGCTCCTTTGCAGCAACAATCAGTTCTGTAAGCATTATAAATATTGTGTAAATAAACATATGCAAGTAAGAGGGTACATGCTTACCTTGAATGCTAGCATAATCCTATTAAAAATCATGCAGGTTGAACAGTTGTGTTAACTATGTATGTTTCTTGATCTTACTGCATGTACCTAATGCAAAAAATAGATCAGGAAAAAAATGAAAGTTAGGTTTCAGCTAAAATGTCACCTACAGCTGTAACTAACTGTAGTTACATCTGTAATTTTGTCAGGATTTATGACATTTTCTTTTTCAATTCTTTCTTTTTCCAATCTCAACATTCTAAGTTATGTATTTTTATAGGAGGATAAAAATTGATGTTAGTACTTTTTGTCAGATCTACCAAGAGAAACATATTTTGAAACTAACAACTGTAAAATATAGATAAAAGTATATATCTCGCAATATCTATGTATAAAAGAATCATGCAATGGATTTGTCAGAAATAACTTTATGAAACCTAAAAATTTTAAAATGTGCTCACTAAAAATTACATTTTAAAATTGATCTACATTTCATAATCTTTGACTATTGAAATTACAAAGGCTATTTCTTTTTTCATGTTTCAGTTATTTCAGCTCTAATATAGCTCTTATTAGAATTGCTGATTGATCAATATTTCAGTTATGTACTTTCTACTTGGAATTTAATCATTCTGTTCCTCATAAAAATAAAAGATCCATCCTCAAAGAATAGAAAAGTATCACTGAAGAATAATTCAAACTACACTGAGATACTGGATAAAATACTGTGTAAGGTCCAGGCCAAACAGGCTAAAGATAATGTTTAGAGTACTAAATATTATAAACAGAAGGTAGTTTGCACAGCTTCCTAACTTGTATGCCTCTTACACAAGCCCCTTAGAAGATTTGTGAAGCTTTCTTATATAGCATAGATTAAAAAAAAGCAACAAAGAGAAGAAAGGCACCCTGAGTGCTATCACGCCATACATAAAAGATGCATCTACCCATTCTGGAGCAGTTTCTTATTCGCTATAAGCCCTTTAATACACTATGCATGTTTCTGGGCAGATACCGGTATTTGTGCTCACAACTTAACATCCAAGCTAAGGAGTATAATATTACTTTTCAAAGAAACTAATTTAAGCTTCTGTTAATAAAGTTTTGGGGAATTTCCAAGATGGGATCTTTTTTAAAGTGTGTCTATAAAATTGTGATTTTATGGCACTGTGTGTTAGCCTTAACCTACAAGATGTGTTTTGTTTGGTTTTTGTTTTGTTTTTAAGGCAATGGTAGGTGATGAGTGCGTAGGTGCAATCGTCTGCAAGTTGGACATGCACAAAAAGATGTTTCGTAGAGGTTATATAGCCATGTTAGCCGTGGATTCCAAATACAGAAGAAAAGGCATAGGTAAGAATAGCAGTTGCATCTTTTTGAAGCCTTCTGAAAGTAATATACTTTCAGTTAGCTATTGCTTTGAGGTAAATATTTTTGCATACAATTGCCTTTCTTTGTGGCAATTAATCAATATTTTTTAAAATGAAGCACTCTGCTATTGTCATATACTTATGTGCAGCTCATGAGTCCTTATTCTGTAGATATCCACTTAGAACTCATCACCGACCCTATTTATACAGTTCTGCTGCAGTGAAGTTGACAAGACAAACATGCCTCATATTTGTGAAATATATTCTCTTTAGGTTGGCTGCTTTCTCTTGTGAGCCACCGCTGTATATAAGAGATTCACAGGTTAAAAGGAGACTGGGGACAGAAATGTAACCCATTAAAGGAAAGGAATATGCATGATTTTATTAGCTTATTCTGTACCCCATTGGTTCCCTTACTTTACAGTACACTATGTTGTGGCAGGCTAAGTGAAACTGCCTCTGGAAACTGCTATGCAAATTTTTGTAAGTCAATGCTGAAGAATAATCCTAAATAAGATCTTTGAATGTTGTGCCATGATATCTCATTTATACTTAACATAAAAAACGTGAGTGTTTGGATTGCCTTCCCTCTCCCTTACAAGACAATTTTTTTAAAATATGTAGACTATCATATTACTAATTGTTACTTCTTAAATTATGCATGTGTTGGAAGATCAGGACACAGACTAGTTCATACTGTAATAATTTGTACTTGAAGTTTAAATTTTCTGTTTTTTATTTGTATTCCAGGTACAAACTTGGTTAAGAAAGCTATTTACGCCATGGTAGAAGGAGATTGTGATGAGGTAATTATTTTGTTTCTTTGAAGGAACTTTGTTTTTCTCCCTTGCTTCACTTGAAGGCTGTTTTTCCAAATGCAGTTTACTATGTTAGCAAGGCTTCGTTTTAAGTAAAATATATTCAGAAAAATCTATTATACTGAATGTTTTCTGGGACTCCAAAGAATGAATTTGACTTCTTTGGGCTGCGCAGAAAAATACATGAAATCTGTCTTTACATGAGCAAAAACCCTAAACAGATTTAGATAGTAATATAAGTGACCTAAAGTAGTGATTTGAGCTTGCATAGTATAGTAAAAGTTTATGATATTTTGGGGGTATAGCACATGAAAATGAGGTAGCATGTAAATTACAGAAACCCATACTGGCTCCGTTGTCACCTGGGTCAACAAGGACCATGCTAGGTGTTGGATTTCCTGGACATCTGGTGAAAAGTAAGCTACAGGACTCAGGATTGTTGGCTGAGCAACCAGGGCTAGCAGCTGCAGAACTACTGGAAGGAAAGGTGTTTACCCGTCACAAATATATAGTGATTGAAAAGAAAGAAATAATGATCTGTTATTATAGTTTAAGTCCAACAAGAGAATTTTTGAAATGAGTGTACTAGTTCTGGAAAGAACATCATCCAGAAACAGAAACAACAGAAGGCTAGAGGATCAACATCAGTTTATAATATGAAATAAAGTATTCACAGAAGCAGAATTGGAAGAATTGCAAACATCTACCCAGGACAAAGAAATCAAAGCCTTGCCAGAAGTAACTCAGGCTATAAAGGCAAACTAAGGGGAGTTGGTAGTTAGAGGAAGCCAGCACAGCTATAGAATTGTTTTCATTTGGAAACCAGGCACCCTCTATTCTGCCTCAGAAAGAACAAAGCCCTCTAACTAAAGAACTAGAAGAATTGAAACAAAGAATAACTGAGCATCTAGAACAGCACAAAAACAATAGAATAAGGTTGCCTGCATTGAAGCTTGTTCCAAAGAAACAGCTAGCATAAGCATTAAAAGATGCCAATGCTGCAATATTAAATATAAGCACCAGCTCACTGCATGAAACAAACCAACTAATATACAGCACATCTACAGTTATAACTAAATATCTGGGATGCAAAATCAACAAAGAAGAAAAAAAAGCCAAACCGTGCACCACCAAAATGGAAGATCAGGCTGGAAAATAAGATTAGCAAACTGAGATCAGATGCAAGTAAGCTAGAACAGATTTTAAAAAACCTGAAGAACAACACTAAATAATACCTAATCAAGAAATACCACTTAGAAACAAGGAAGCTCAAAGAACACTGGAAATAATAAAGTAGCAAATAACAGCCAAGAAAATTAGCAGATACAAAACTTGAATTGCAAACTATAGGCAGAACCTCCAATTTTAATCCAATCAGAAAGGTTTCTATCAGTCCATTAATGGAGATACTGCAGTGAAAGAGCAAATATTCTACATTCATAGAATTATAGTGTTAGAAGAGAACATTTAAGTCATAAAGTTATATCTCCTACTCACTGGAGGAATCCAAATTCCCTCATAGATGGCTATTTAACTTTCACCTGAAAGTATCTAAAGAAGAAAAGCCCACTACTTTTCTGGGTACATAGTTCCACAATTGAACTGCTCTTATGATTGGTGGTTTTTTTCCCCTAACATTTAATCAGAATCTGCCTTCTGTGACTTGAATTCATTATTTCATCTCCTGAACTCCAGACCCCTGATTTAATCTTCTAAAAATTATATATATATATATCCGGTATTTGAAGAGTGCCATCATATTCTTCTTCACTCCTGTCTTCTCAAGTTTAAATAAATCCATCTCTTAATTTTATAGGAATTAGTTTTCTAAATCTTCTGATCATCAACATTGCTCTTCCCTGAATCTGTTTCTGATCTGTTTCAATTCTTAACAGTGTGATTCCAGAATTTTACATAGTATTCAAGGCAAAGTCTTACAAATGCATAAAAAAGAATGATTACGTTCCATAATTGGAAAAAAATTGGTGTGCCAAAAGAGTTGCTTTTAGGTAGTACAAGCTCAAAACACATTCCAAATGATTTGGTTCATATATGTAATAAAATGGGGTTTAGTTGCAGCTGTGGGACAAAACATGGTGATTCCACGCAGAAATAGCTGTGGGGTTGGGTGAGGCAGGAAAAAGCCATGGTTAGCAGTAATAGCTGAGCAGAGGGAGGAAAGATCCTGCAGGGGCATGTTAATGGGATATTCTAGTCTTTGATGATCAATAGCAACTGAGGGAAGGAAGGAATAAAATGAGCTGGAAGGCTGCTCTGTAAGTTTATTAAAATCCTTAAAATTGAAGAGATGTGTTTAACTAACTCATCTTTAGTCAGCCTTAAAATTAAGAATGTTTGCATTACCACTTTCCCCCACTCTTTGTGCTACTTCCACTTTCTTGACTTGTATTTTATTTTTAAAAATCAAGTCAAAGGTAGTTTGTGTCTTCCATCTTTTAAAAAAAAATATTGAATACAAACTTATAAAATAAACTAGCCAAAATTATTATGAAGTGATTCTTCATAACAACTTATTTTTGTGAAGCCTTACTGGAAATTCACATTCCTTGGGTATCTAGAAAGCAAGAAATATTCAGAATACTATTAAACTTGAATGTCAGCATTGAATTGCTCCTTAAAGAGCAAGTGATTTGGCAGGACTTTGTTCAGAGAGTTTAGTTTTCTAGTAGCAACATCCAGAGTTTCAGGTCCTTAGGTCTAACTATTTTTACTAGCAAAAAAATTGAAATGTATGATGCTTTTATTTATACTCATGGTATTTTTCTTATAATACCACTTTTCTTTAGACATAAAATTAATAATTATGCTAGTAGATTTAATAGAACATTTTGCAATTTTTTGCCTTCAGATCAACTCCTAGCAATTACCTGGAAAAGTCCTTGTAGTTTTCTTGGCAACATTTTGGAAGTGGCTTTCCACTTCTGATTTGCTCTCAAGAATTTAAAGTGTACAGGTAGTCTTTGACCAATTGGGTCCACAA
Organism: Thermophis baileyi; assembly: GCA_003457575.1. Taxonomy (NCBI): domain Eukaryota; kingdom Metazoa; phylum Chordata; class Lepidosauria; order Squamata; family Dipsadidae; genus Thermophis; species Thermophis baileyi. The sequence goes on along the minus strand of QLTV01004082.1, from coordinate 1,683,806 downwards.
TTTAGGCTGCTAAATGATGCAGTCATTAAGCAAATTATCATGTGACTGGATTTGATTTTACAACCATCTTTTCTGTGGTTGTTAAGTGAATCGCATGGTCATTAAGTGAATTTGGCTTTCCCAATTGACTTTGCTTGGCAGAAGCCGGCTGGGAAAGTTGCAAATTGCAGTCCCATGACCACAAGATGCTGCAACCATTGTGAGTGTAAGCTGATTGCCAAGTGCCTAAATTGCAATTGCAATGACCATAGGGATATGTCGTTATAACTTCAAAGTCGGTTCATAAGTCACTTTTTTTGAGGCTGCAGTAACTTTGAACCATTGTGAAACGAACTATTGTAAGACTAACTGAAATAAGACTAATCATAAACTTTGTTATGGCTAAATGTAATATAAGCAGTAACATTTGTTCATGTCATTCAAACTTGTAAAAAAAACTCTTCAGTGAAGAAATCCAGTGACTACTAACAGTTATCTAATCACTTTTTCTTGGTTAAAACGAGATGCAAATATTCTGGAAACCTCACTCTCTTAAATCAATTATTAGTTTGCTCTTTTGTGGATAGATTTCAGAAATATATTTGATTTTTAGTCTTCCACACAATATCAGTTCCTTTTAACATGATGTAAATGATGTGTTTCTAGATTGCTCAGTAATACAGTATCTGAGTAGTATTCAAACATAAGCTCTATTAAGTATAGGATTTTTCCATATATTTTATTTCTATATAGTTCTCCCTGCAAATAGAAGTCAGAGCATTTTAGAAGAAGGTAACATTAAATCAAGTATTACAATGAAACCAACACTACCTACAAACAATAAATTCTAATTTTCAAATCAGAAAAGCAAACCCAGAAAAATGGTATAAATGGCTGGCAAATGTAAATACAGAGTCTGGTTCTGGATTAGTTGTCTGCCCAAGCAAGCATATCTTCCAATATTTTCTGCAAGAAGAATGGACACCAGGGAAACATTTCTTGTGAGCAACATCACTATAGTTGCCTTACTTTTCCTCACTGCATTGTGAGTCAAAATTATCAGTGGTAACACAAACTGATCTTCCTAACTGACATTAATGGTATGGTATGGTATTGAGTGAGATAATCACATTAAGTATTTATCAATTTAATTAGATTAAGTTTGCCATAGGATATTATCTGATTTCGTAGTTCTAAGAACGCAGGATCTTTCTTTGTTCTAGAAATCTGACTGCAAGTTTGTATATGCTAAAATTATTCTTTTAATTATTTTATCTTTACCCCCAACTTTCTTCTGTTCAGAAGAATTCTTCAAAGAATTCAGGACAGCATGCAAATTGCTTCCTCCGTTTTTATCCTCACAAGACATTACTCACATTATTAAATCAATTTTATTGCAGTCATTAACTAGCATAGTTGTGGAAAATTAAGCTGAGAGTGTAGTGAGCTAACTGTAAATCGCTTATAATTTATTTTCTTATTTATATCCCAATTTTCAGAAGGCTAATTCTTCCAAAATAGCATACAGTTGCAAGAAAAAGTATGTGAACCCCTTGGGATTACATGAAACTCCCCTTGGAGTTTTGCATGAATTGGTCATAAAATGTGCTCTGAACGTCATCTAAGTCACAACAATAGAAAAACACAGTCTGCTTAATATAATACTACACAAACATTAGATGTTGCCATGGTTTAATTGAACATAACATGTAAACATTCACAGTGCAGGGAGGAAAAAGTATGTGAACCTTTGGACTTAATAACTGGTTGAGCCTCCTTTGGCAGCAATAACCTCAACCAAACGTTTCCTGTAGTTGCAGATCAGACCTGCACAACGATCTGGAGTAATTTTGGACCACTCCTCTTCACAAAACTGTTTCAGTGTAGCAATATTCTTGGGATGTCTGGTGTGA
>QLTV01004082.1:1665440-1675610 GCA_003457575.1 Thermophis baileyi | reverse complement strand
CAGCCAACTGAAGCTCTGCAGAAAATGGCTGATGCCACAGGACAATGACCCAAAGCATACAAGTAATTCAACAAAACAATGCCTTCAACAGCACAGAATATGCCTTCTGGAGTGGCCCAGTCAGAGTCCTGACCTCAACCCGATTGAAATGCTGTGGCATGCCCTTAAGAGAGCGATTCACACCAGACATCCCAAGAATATTGCTACACTGAAACAGGTTTGTGAAGAGGAGTGGTCCAAAATTACTCCAGATCGTTGTGCAGGTCTGATCTGCAACTACAGGAAACGTTTGGTTGAGGTTATTGCTGCCAAAGGAGGCTCAACCAGTTATTAAGTCCAAAGGTTCACATACTTTTTCCTCCCTGCACTGTGAATGTTTACATGTTATGTTCAATTACACCATGGCAACATCTAATGTTTGTGTAGTATTATTTTAAGCAGACTGTGTTTTTCTATTGTTGTGACTTAGATGACGTTCAGAGCACATTTTATGACCAATTCATGCAAAACTCCACGTAATCCCAAGGGGTTCACATACTTTTTCTTGCAACTGTACACAGGCAATCTTTCTCCTTTAATAGATGCCATCTTTGATCTACAAAAAAAGCTGAGAGGCATAGACTTGTTTACCTTTCTGCCCTCTCCCCAAATTAGTTGCTGAAACGAAACTCTCTGCCTCTGCCCTCCGATCTCTATCCCTTTGAAAAGCCTCATTTTCTCAATCACTGCAAGCCTGGGAAGAGGATGACAAAATCTGTAAGTTACTTACCTTGACTCCATCCAGCTGGAGAGTAGAAGGAATGAAGCAAGCAAAGAAACTCTTTCTGCAGGTTTTTGCCTTGAGGGCCTGAAGAAAAAGTTCAGCTCAAAAAGTTTAGCTGGCTAGGGAGCGCAGCACGTGCAGCAAACGGGGGCAAAGGCTGGGTCCTTGCAAAGTGTTTTGCAGTTTGTCTAACTGCCTTCAGAAGCTAACTAGGACTCCCCTTTAGATTCCTAGTTGGGTCCTAAAGGCAGTCAAGCAAACAGCAAAAATCTTTTAAAGGCACCCTAGCTGAGTCCTAAAGGAAGAGCAAAAGCAAAACCCCTTTGCAAGGAGACATCTTCTGACTCCCTTCCTTTCAAATCCTATATTCCAGCTTGCAGGCATTCTAAGGGCCTCAAACTTTCTTTCCTTTTCTCTGTCACTGCCTATGTGCCTAAGCTGGACATATGACAATTAGAGCACCTCAGAGAAAACACTTTGACCTTGAGAGTCACACACAACATTTCCCCCCCCCCCCTGTTTCAGGGCAGTTCATCCTTCCATAATCATTAAGAGCTGTCAAATCTGGGCTGCAGATTTCAGGAACTTGCTGTGGCTCACGTTTAGGCTGAAGAACCACCTGCCTTCTATTTTATTTTCTTATTTTTTTGTACTGAAAAAAATCAGGACAGGAATAGACAATGTTAATCTGAGTTTAATTCATTTATTTTGACCTGAGAGGCCACAGGGATAGTGGCATAATGAAGGATGCTGGGATGCAATTCTCAGCCCAGAAATGATGATAATAATGATTAAGTTTCTGGAAAGAGTTGGTTTAGAATACCTATGTATTCTATTTGTTCTCCTATCCTTTTATAAGGGCCTAAAGACATGGCTCTGCCAGTTGGCTTCGGGCCCCAGTGGTTGAATCACAGTGAAGGTGGTTGATCAAGTAACAACAGATACCACCTTCGCCTGCCCTCTCCATGAGTCTTTAGGTTTTAATGTTGATTTTAATTATTTGGTTTTAAATGTACATGTATAGACATATTTTGATGATTGTAAACTGCCCAGAAATACCCTATGGTAAGATGAGCGGCCAATAAATTTTATAAATAAATGGATGAAAAAGAACAAAGAAATGAGTGCCAAAATCCTATGCCAATAAGTGCATTAGGAAAAATATAGACGGGACTGTCCAAGATTTTACAAAGTGCTAGAGGTTCTTTTTTTCACTTTGTTGCTCCTCTTCTTATTTAAACATAAGAACACTCTGTGATTAGCATTTCCTCTGTAAGGAAAGAATGTTTAGCTTCCCAGAGATAAGATTATAGAAAGATAGGAAGGATGCTAATCAAAACAAAGGTCTCAGCAATTAAATATTATTTTTTCATAGAAAGTTTCCTCCACTTCTAAAGATAGTGAAATCTTCATGATTTATTGTTTTTAATTTATCAGAAATCTAGATGATTTCCCCCAAATAATATGTAATATGCATAATGGGAGGTTCATCAAAAATGCATTGAGAATGATAATGGCAATTATCATTCAAATTTCTTCAAACTTATTTTAATATCCATTAAAAGTTTGTACATTTTCAATAACATGTTCATCATTTGTATATAGTTCAAACTCAGCTTTAACAATGCTCAAAATCAAAGGTTTTTATGATCTATTTTAAATCTTTCTAGTAACTGTACTTTTAAAAAATTGACAAGTGTGTCCTTCTGCCATCAAATCTTCTCTTGATTTTATTTTATATTCTCTTTGACAATATGCCACAATAAGTTAAGCCATTTGTGTTTACTTATAATTTCTTTTCTATAATATGTTTCTTGTGCTGAGAGTCACAAAGGTATTTTGGGGTAAAACCTGGATTTGTACCTACAGTATTTCATAATCTCAGTAAGGAACATGAAACATAATGGTTTTTAAAATCCACATTGTCGTCTATGGAGATTTTCAATCATCCAGGTCATGGTTGTCCCAAAGGTGCTTTTTCAAGAGGCAACTGGACTTTCTGGTTTTTTCTTTGAAGACGTTTTGCTTCTCATCCAAGAAGCTTCTTCAGCTGAGCTTCTTGGATGAGAAGCGAAATGTCTTTGAAGAAAAACCAGAAAGTCCAGTTCTCTTGAAAAAGCACCTTTGGGACAATCCACATTGACCTTAACTTTATTGTACCACAAATATTTATGCCACCCAAATCTCCGATCATATCCTAACTCTAAAAGCACCCACTCTTTCATCCAAAACAAACAGCCTGCTGCAAAATATTGATTTCAAATCAGGTAAACCCTATCCTCCTCTTACCTTTTCATCTTATAGCATATTTGCCTCATATTTTTCCCCTGCCACACAAATTTAGATAAACTTTCTGCCATTGTTTAAATGGCAGATCAGTTGTCAAAGCAGAAAAGTAACATTCTAGATCAGGGGTCCCCAAACTTGGCAACTTTAAAGTTTGAAGACCTCTGTTCTAGATGAATATACTGCGGCCATGGGAATAAAATTGTATGTTCAGATTAGGTCCCCTCGGATCAGGAATCAGATCTAACCAGATCAAGAACTCAGAGACAGGAGAGATTTCAGATAGCTTTTACACAGATCCGACATCCTGCAGTATCTAAGCCATCTAAACTATTTAACCTGAAGTCTCTTATCTGATATGGAGGAGAGGTTTGGTTCCATTTTCCTTCACCAGTACTGCATGACAAACACTTCTTGCCATGAAAGGAAATGTTTCCATAAGCTTTGTTCTCAGTTACTTGCTTATTGATTCTCTGAAATGAAACGCTTTATCTCCTTTCTCTGTTTTCCAAAAAAAAAAAAAAAGAGAGAGATGCTGGGTTTTTGTTCCTCTGACAGCTATTAAAGGAAAATAAATCCCATGTTTTCACTCTGGAACAGCTTCTTTTCATTTGTTCATGCAACATATATAACCTATCTTTCAAACCTGAATCTTGAAGGACAGTTCTGTAGTTTTTATTTTGAGCCATGTTCTGCTCCTGTTGTTGGAATTTGTTAATTACCTTTGGAGGGCTGGATCCTATAGATGTGCAGATACATCATTGCAAATACATACTGATGATATAAAATGTCATTAGATATGAAAATATTCCAGAATTCTTTGCGGAAAAAACTTCAGTGTATTACCAAGCTGAAACTTTAGTTACTAATTGTGGATTCTGTGTGCCGTATAAATTGAGCTATTTTCCCATAAAGAAACTTGAGAAGCTTTTGGTGAAGAACCACATCTTCTAAAAAATCTCTCACATACATTTCCCAAAACTACAATTCCTACACAAGTAGTCCTCAACCAGTTGTTTAATTACCAAAGTTCCAACGCACCTACCTGGGGGAAACTTGCAACCTGAATTTAAAGTTGTGATTGTTGCCCCTTCACAGTCATGTGACTTTGGGCACTCTGCAACTTTATGTGCATTTGCACCATCCTCTGGTCATGTGATCGCATTTTACAATGTTTTTGCTGAAAAACGGCCTTTAGTGTCATTTTTCAGCAAAATAATACCTGTAGTGAACCATTATTATTTAAGACCTCAGTGATCCCTTTAACAACCACCACAGAAAGGCTGTAAATCAGATCAGTCATGTGAATGACCTGTTTTACAACTGTGATGAGTTACGACCACGATAAGTAAACTCCACTATCGTCATAACTCAAGGACTATTTGTAAAGAATGAATATGACACTACCTATCTATAGCACAAATCTATAGCATGCACTTATGCAGAAGCAGAAGAGTCAAAATAATAGCCTCTAAAACAGGGGTGTCAAACTCAATTTCATTGAGGGCCACATCAGGGTTGTGTTTGACTTTGGGGGGCCGGGGTGGGTGTAGCCAGGGTGGGCGTGGCCAGCTCGATGTCATTTGTGTTGGGGGCGCCTGTGGTGGCCTGAGCCCTCTGCCAGCGAAAATGGGCTCCTGAGCTCCATTTTGGGCTGCGATGGCTTCCTGCAACCCTCTGCCAGCAAAAACCGAGATCGGGAGGACCACCCATGGCCCTCCCAAGTTCCATTTTCACTGGCAGAGGCACCGCGGGTCGGTCCTTTATTGTTTCTAGGGCAGGGCCTTGAGTTTGACCTCCTTGCTCTAAAAGATCTTTCTTGGCTGTTCTGCCAAAATTAGAAATTCCATTCAGTGATCATGACTTACTGAGCGATCTGCTCTCCATTATTTTGTTTCATTCTTCTTTGAAGACATGTGCGTTCAATAATCTCCAATTCATCTTGGGACAGGAAATTCTATCGTATAATTTGTTCATCTGTCCTGAATCTCATCCACCCATTCCAAAAGGATCCATAATATCATCACAACATACAATATGTCCAAATGTCATGCCTACAATTTCTGAGGAGAGGTTTTTTTGGGGGTTTGAGCCAGTGACAGGAACTATGATTTGCACCAAACCATGATAAATAGGTACACTTTTGTGGGAAAGTTATTGGGTTCCATATTTTCATGCCACATGATGATGGAAGCATCTCTCAGGCAGCACAGGCTCCCTCGGCTGAGAATTGGAGATGAGCACCATTCCTTTGAGTCGGTCATGACCGGACAGAGGAAATCTTTAAAATTTATAACCAATGCAGGTCTAAGTTTTAGCATCTCTGCTTTAAGGACCTCCTGGAGAAAACATCCATAGGGAAAGAGGTTAGAGGGTTACCAAACAACATTGGGTTTGAGGTACACTTACCAGCCCAGAATGATATAAGGCAGTTCCATAGGCCTGATCTGCTCCTTTGTGATATCAGATAAATAGTTTTCAACATTAGCCAAGTCACAACTGAATAAAATGTACTTTCAGATATTCTGTTTGGGTTGCTACTCATGGCCACATCAATAAGAATTCCTCCAATCTGAGTTAGCAGTAAAATATGCTTGCCTGATCTTTAAGGCAAGCAATTTGTAGATTACCCTGGCTTTGGATCTTACCTAAGCAGTGTAACCAGCTGGCAGAAGAATACTTTGGACAGAGCCTTTAGCTGTGTTTCAGGTTGCATGAGTGACAGTTCACTCGATTGGAGATGCTTTGCACTAGTAACCTGTCACTTGAGATATTTCTGAACATGAGTATATCTGCCTTCTGAAAGAGTGGTAGATCAGGTGTGGAGGAAGGAGGTGGGATGAAGGAACAGGGAGCCTGTGAAGTGCATTGTTGCTTTGTCTTGCACTATTCACCTCACCAGGGATGCGGTGGCTCAGTGGCTAACACGCTGAGCTTGTCGATCAGCAGGTCAGTAGTTCAGCGGTTCAAATCCTTAGCGCTGCATAATGGAGTGAGCTCCCGTTACTTGTACCAGCTTCTGCCAACCTAGCAGTTCGAAAGCACGTAAAAAATGCAAGTAGAAAAATAGTGACCACTTTGGTGGGAAGGTAACAATGCTCTGTCCGCCTTCGGCGTTTAGTCATACCGGCCACATGACCATGGAGACGTCTTTGGACAGTGCTGGCTCTTCGGGTTAGAAACGGAGATGAGCACCGCCCCCTAGAGCTGGAAACAACTAGCACGCATGTGTGTGGGAACCTTTACCTTTACCTTTATTCACCTTTATTCACCTTTAGTCAGCTAGATTTGTTTGGAGGTTTTTTTGGAAGAGTTTTCTCACTCATTCAGAAGAGTGATAATCTGATGGGTTTACTAGTCATTTGGTCAACTGCCTAGGAATAGAGACTAACACATTTTAATCAACTTCATCCCAGCTCTGAATCCTTCAAATCAATATATGTTGCAAGGGCATGGCAGCAAATGGCCACATCTGGAAGCACCTACAAATATCTGATACCATATGCAAAATGATGTAAAATTACGCAAAAGGTAATGATCCTTTCTTAAAGTAATAAAGGGGAGCAGCAGAAAATACCTCTGTTTCCCAATTAAAATTGACGCCTTCTCGGCCTTCTCCTTTTTATGCATACAGGTCTAAACATCTTTCAAAAGACTATTGAACATGTCATGAAATTACTTGACTAATCTGTCTTTTCTATGGGTGCATTACTTGGAATGCTGACACATGTCTTTAAAAAAGTCACCTTCAGAAGATCAAATCAGACATTCATATAAGAAGCCCATGAAATTCTTAAATGGCATTATATGAAGCATGGGTCAGACTTTATACAAATTGATACCTTTGTAGAATACAGAGAGTTCTTTTTTCCTGTAGTCCAAGCCAAAAATGGAGGTGAGAGATATTCCCACAACAGTCTGAACCAACCCAAGAGGAACTTGATCAGTATTAGTTCTTGACCATATCATCATCTAGATGATTCAAATGTTGACATTTTTGTTGGAATGAGATGTAAAACACTGGGAGCAGCTAAGGACAAATTTATATTGCTTCTACAGTGGGTTGGGGAGGACATGAAAGTTCTGTCTTAAGAGCACATTCCCTAAAAGTTATTAGTGTGATATCTGTAGCTCAATTAGCAAGTAATGTAAAAGAGCCTTTTGTGACTCTAGTGGCTTGGCTGAGCTGCTTGGATAAAAGGCTGGAGGCAGGGGTGGGTTCTAACTTACCTCGCTGCAGGTTCGCTTCCTCCCGCTCCGCATGGCCGTGCCTCATGGGCGCGCGCGCGCTTCGCACGTGTGCGCATACGCAGTGCCAAAAACTAAAAAAAAAAATCCCCCCCAAAAAAAGCCAGAAACAAGAATGCGCAGTGCCGAAAACTCGGCTTCTGCACATGCGCAGAAGGAAAAAAAAATTAAAAAAATTCCCCCCAATTTTTTTTTCAAAAAAAAAAATATTCCAAAAAAAAGATGGTGGCACCCATGGACCAGCACCGACTGAACCGGCTCCGTGACATCACCGTGACATCACCAGTGGATCGCTACCGGTTCGGGTGAACCGGTCCAAACTGGGAGGAACCTACCTCTGGCTGGAGGTCTTAAATCTCCAGAAGCTCTCTGGATCTGTCCAATCTAGTCTCACTTTCTTGCCTTGAAGTACAAGTGTAACTGTTACTGCTGCAACCACCATCTTTCCAGGAGTGTCTCACTAATGAGAATTAAGTCCTCATTACTTATATTACCCTACTGACAATTAGAAGTTAAAGGGAAGTGTGGAAGGACAGGCTATTTGGGTAGATTGCAAGCACCTGTGCTCCTTCCATCCCATCCCTTTTCAGCCTTTACCCAGTGTCAGGAGAGCTCAGCTGCCAATCACACAACACTATGTGCATATGGCTGTGTGGAAGAAGGAAGACAAGGCATGTTCTTTGAAGCTTTGTAGCTCAAACATCATGAGAGACAAAATTGAAAAGTTCATCAATGAAAGCCAAAGGCCTGCTGCAAAGGAGGCAATGGGAAAGGAGGGAGCACTGGGAAGGGAATGGGACAACTCACCATAGCCAACTCGCCATGGCCAACTCGCAACAGCCAACTCATCACAGCCAACTCACTGCAGGACAACTTGCCACGGGCAACTTGCCATGGGAAAACTCGCTGTGGGACAATTTACCAATTCTATTTAATTATTTAAGATAAATAAACATTATTTTAATGTTTGCCATTCACATTTCATTTTGTCCCTCCTTTTGCAGCCTTTCTTTAATGATTCTATCCCATCAATTCTTTGATATTAGTGTAACTCTTGTCTCACAGCGAGTTGTCCTGTGGCGAGATGATCGTAGTGAGTTGTCCTGCAGTGAGTTGGCCGTGGCAAGCTGGCTATGGCGAGTTAGCCATGGCGAGTTGGCTGTGGCGAATTGTCATAGGCCCCACTGGGAAAATTGAGGATTTGTGGCATTTTCCCACCTGCAACCTCAGGTTTAGAGGAGACAAAGGTTCTCTTGCCCCAACAAGAAAGTAGGTGCTTTTTCCCCAGAAGGAGTGGGCATTTCACAGAGGAACAGTAAAGAAACCAGTGGGGAAACAAACATGTTGAAAAGGAGTAAGAACTTTGGCCATTGAAGGCTACAAGAGAGCAGAAAAAGCCAAAGAAATCCAGGAAAAAAAAAAGAGAGAGAAATTGAACTCTGAAGGATGGGCGTGCAGACTTTTAGAGAGCAGCAGTAAGAACACACATAATCTAGAACCAAAGGAATATGGAGTTTAAACATCAAAGAGGTATAGTGGTTAGCAATAGAGTACTATACTACAGAATATAGAAAACAACAATATGATATAGGAAAGAGGACATTAAAAATAGTGTGGATATAGAGCTTATAGAAAATAGAGAAAGCAATAGACTAGCTTTAGCACTAAGAATATTGATTTAGGGATAGAATGACTAGATAAGGACACTAGGAATAAGGCATACAGTAGATATAGACAGAATGCTAGTGGTAATACATTGGTTTTATAACAGTTGAAGAAATGAATTACATTCTCTTCTGTAAGATATCCTTGTTTAAAAAGTCACTGTAAGGAAATGCAAAACAAATCAAATTTCTAATGCCTTTTTGTCTTTATTGAGTGGGTCATTCCGTTTGGTTGTGGTTTCAAAAGAATCTCTGATAAGGAGGGGAATTAATTCTTATAATGTGGTTTCCTTGTTCTATAATGTAAAGGAGAGGACTAGAGGTTTCTTCTCCCTTTTGGAAAATAGCTCAATCTCACAAATGGTGAACAAAAGCAAAGATTTTTTTTTTTAAAAGGTATATTATAATTCTTTTTAATTTTAAATACTCAAAATACAAAGCATCAATGTTGAAGCAGATACAGCATTTTTTAAAAAAAGACAAATACTCCAAATAGACAAGCTATGCTAATCTACCACAAATAATATTTCTCCTTCCATTCTTATTATTACTAAAAAGAATTTAGAGAACAAGACATAGATCTTCTAGAATATGCCTGATTCCAGGCTATGATAAAACACAATTATTTTTGAACATAAGCAGGCAAAGCAAAAGAAATTAGAATTTAATGCAGCTCTTGCCAAATATATTTACATATTTCTTTATCTCCTCGATAAGTTGTAAAAGAATCCCAACAAAAAGTCATCTGTTGCAGCCTCTTGTGGTAATTCCAGCTACTTATCAAAGCTGTTGGAGTGATAGTACATCCCACTTCTTTTCCTAGCTCAAGGACAATAACTTCTTGCTCTGTTTCCTGGAATTCACTTTCTTCTTTTAAAAGAACAAAGGTTTTGTTTCTCTATAAGAAGAAGCGGGGGTGGGGGAATAGAATCTCCCAAGAATCTGTGCTGAAGCCTATGTGCTAAAGCCTATGCTTGAGAAGGGTGTGTAGTCATACTCAGAGGCTGCCTAGCATTTAGACTGGCAGGGGGATTTCAATACTATGATGTAGGCTGGCTATTGACTACAATGGCATACACTGTTTTCTTCTCTGTAGATTTTCTAAGCCAATAATAAATATGAATGGAGATAGATGAGATACATTAGATAGATGATAGATAGATAGATAGATAGATAGATAGATAGATAGATAGATAGATAGATAGATAG
>QLTV01004082.1:1647753-1664171 GCA_003457575.1 Thermophis baileyi | reverse complement strand
AGATAGATAGATAGATAGATAGATAGAGATAGATAGATAGATAGATAGATAGATAGATAGATAGATGATAGATAGATAATAGGAGAATTAGAAATGGAAGGGGAGAATAATGTCAGAATACCATATCTAAAAGGCTGTCTTATACATGACTCATATAATTTAGAGTTCTTTATCAAAAAAATCATCAAAAAGGGTAATCCTTTCTGTCTTAGTTCTCACTAAAGCAGGCCTCCGATAAGGTTTCCTAAAGTTGTCATTGCAATCGCTCCAGTTATTGGTGTCAGTGCTGGAAGCATCTGAAGATGACTCCGTTGTTGCTTGTTGCTTCAACAGCCATGTCTCCACTTTGTCCCTCTGGTCCAGATGGGATTTAGGTGACCCAGATTCTTTAAGAAATTCTCTGTGCCACAAATCTCCTAACAAAACAAGCAAAGGCGGCTTCAATATTGTACAAACACACAGGAAGAACTGTGATGCATTAGCAACCTTGGATCAGTGCCGTTTGGTCCAGCTTAGTCCAACCTAGCACTTCAGAAACCATAATCCATTGATAGCATTGGCCATACTGGCCATGGATTATGAGAGTTGGGGATCAAATTCTCTGAAGGAGATCAGGTTGGCCCCACAGCATTCCTGCAAATAAAATGCTAGAGGTTGGCGCTTTGGCTTGGGTTAAGTCAGCCTAATTTTTTATTCTAAAATATTTTAACAGATCAGGCATCAGGAATTCTAGTAGACATATAAGAGCTCCACACCTGAAGTCTGAAATGACATTGCCCACCTCCGATATACTGCACTTGTATAAAATGAACTTTAGCTTTCTCCCAAAGGTATTCTTCAGAGACAAAAGGGCACACTTTCCCATCAATGTATGAGAGGCTGTTTTAGTCTTTTGTGGTGAAAATAACCAAGATTAATTTGTTAGCCTTTGAAGCATCACAAAATCCATCATTGTCTCCTTTTATGAAATGAGCACAATAAAAGAAAAGGCACATTCTTATTTCCGCTTAGGACTCATTTCCGTTTAGGAAGAGCTAATGGGGAAAAATTCTACAATCAAGTGTTATTCCCAAGGCATCTCTCTATAAATGATTACTGTACAGCTAGTGGGAGCAACTACTCTGGAACACATGCCTATGGCCATTCTTTAGGCATTTTTTGACCTAGTATTCTATACTAAGACTTTGTCACAGGTAGAAATGAATTCTGTGTTATTCCAATTCAGAAATAGATTGTGGCACCTGGAATGGAGTCTCTCCATTCCTAGAATTTCTAAAAACTTATGGCATGATACAAATTTTACAACATCACTGATTCTGTACCATACAAGTGGCTAAGGACTTTATGTCAAATCAAGTATTTTTTTATTACAGATGGGTATAGTAAAAAAGAGGAATGGTTTGATGCAACAATTTGCTATTGGGAAAGTGGAAAAAACAATAGGACAATAAAATGACATATCTAATTAAAAGTTTTGCATAGTTGTGTAACTTGGTGAAGGGATTTGGCCACTTGATGTGCAAGTGTGGGATTAGCATCCCTTAAAAAGCAATAAACACAACATTTATCAATGTGGCCCTCATACTTTATGTCATCTCTACCATACTGGAAGTCAATCAGCATGCAATCTGTAAGCCTAGTACAAAATAGAAACAATGACTCTATGACTGTATCCTTGGAATAATTTCATCCCAGTTGGAATATGTATTTCCTGTTCTAATTCTAGTTATAGGGGAGCTCACGGGCATCTCTTGTTCTGACATCCTCCTGCATCATTTAGTGAGCAACTTTGATTACTAGACTCAATATCCTTGTTTCAGTCATAGTTGAATGATTAATATTTAAGTATATTGGTCTACATCTATTGGCAGGTGGTGCAAGAAGATAGCAATAGCACTTACACTTACGGTATATACCGCTTCACAATGCTTTGCAGCCCTCTCTAAGTGGTTTACAGAGTCAACATATTGCCCCCCAACAATCCAGGTCCTCATTTTACCAACCTCAGAAGGATGGAAGGCTAAATTAACCTTGAGCCCGTCCGGATTGAACTCCTGGCAGTAGGCAGAGTTAGCCTGCAATACTGCATTCTAACCACTGCACCAAAATGTAGATGGATTTACAAAGAGTTCTAAGAATGAAACTATGAAACAAAGATGGTGCCAATGTAGAGATTAAAAGGTTAGGAATCACCTTAACCCTGTAGCAGCATCAACGATGTTGGCTTAAAAATTGATTGCCTTGATGATACTTACCATGGCTTCCATTAAATGTTTGTTCATGCTCAGTAGAGTGTCGGTCTTCATCATCAGAGCTTTGAGTTCCCCGCATATGCTCAAGAGTGCCCAGCACATGAAGATCCCTCATTTTTGGCTTATTAAGCCTAGCCTCCTGTTGCAGACGCCTTTTTAGTTCTGCCTGAATTGATAAATAATTCCTTATAAGTTACAGATACACAACGGTCTCAAAATGGCTTAAGAGATATTCTTCTTTCTGAAAGAAACTGGAGTTGTTTTCAAAAATGCCAGCAGAATTTTAATCACCTTAAAAAAAAAACCTCTAGACTTCTGAGAATTCTTGGTGGAAAATCATGGCCAGTAGTTTATTTATTTAAAAAAGAAGAAGAAAGAGGTTTGCATTGTTGTTATACTTTTAAAAGTACAGTATATTCTTATTTTATCTTAAAAATAAGAACAAAGTTCTAAAGTGCAATTTCTTAAGAAATAAGTTAATTGAGAAATAAAGTTTTAATAAATATGTACATATAATTGCTATACAAATGAATAAGTTTCATATGATTAGTGTAGTAACATATGTTTAATATGCTTCCAACTCGATGATTAAACAGATCAAACAACTACTGATATACATACACCAATAATACAAATTTCTACAAAACACAAACCATTAAATTGCTATTCAGTGCATAAAACAGAAACTCCTTCAATTTATTCTATCATTCACTTTTCTCCTTAAATATTCCAATCGTATTGCAATAGCACTTAGACTTATATACCACTACATAGTGCTTTACAGCCCTCTCTAAGCGGTTTACAGAGTTAGCATATTGCCCCCAACAATCTGGGTCCTCATTTTACCCACCTCAGAAGGATGGAAGGCTGAGTCAACCTTGAGCCGGTGAGATTTGAACCACCGAACTGCAGCTAGCAGTCAGCTGAAGTAGCCTGCAGTGCTGCACTCTAACCACTGCGCCACCTCGGCTCACCAGTAGTAAAGTATCTCAGGTTTACCTCTTTTCTTATTTCAAGCATCTTCATCTGGAGTAAATACTGCCTTCTTCCAGCGGGATGCCTAGCAACAAGCTCTCCTCCCTCTAGGTCCTTCCAGGTTAAGCGGAGGATTCAAAGACATAACAAAAACCTTTTATGAAACAAAGCCAAGATTGCATAACTCTTTTATCACTGCGTTGTCCAGCTTATATACTAGCTTATATAGTATACTTTTATATATAGCTTATATAAGTATATAAGTATTTTATATATCTTATATACTATACTTTTATCACTGCGTTGTCCAGCTTATATACTTTTATCACTGTGTTGTCCAACTTATATACCTTGTCCAGCTTATATACTAGCTTATATACTATATTCATCACTGCGTTGTCCAGTTTATATACTAGCTTACAGTATATACTATATTCATCACTGGGTTGTCCAGCTTATATACTAGGAGGTCACAAATGCCAAAATCCAGATGACCACGAGATGGCAGAAAACTAGTATCCTCTGGATTTTGGTAGCCAAAGGCCAGTGACACTGAAACAGTCTTCACCAGTCTTCTTTTAAGCTATTTAAAATCACAGATTCTTTATCAACAGAATTAAACATAGAACTTTTTGGGAAGATACAGAGAAGGTGTTACATCAATTTGAACTTTTCAGGGTCAAGAAAGTCAGGATAGCAACCATGATTACACAACTGTCCGTCCTCTTATGTGCATCATATGTACAGTAGGCATAATAATGGACAGGACTTGAACTGTGCCTATGTAGCCACCATCTTGATGAGTTTTTTTTATTTCCACCTACCGGTATAGATATCCTATTCCTACAATAGAACATAGCAAGTGAACTAAAGGCAGTCAAATCAAACATTTGTCTAGTCTAGATTGCCTTCTTCCATTTATATGGCCAATGCTTCTGTATTTCTAATGCCTGATATTTGAAGGACAGTAAATTGGAGATAAGTACTCCAATCAATTTCTTGATAAGTACTTCAAGACTTTCTGTAAGGTGACTCTCCCTAACTGATTTGACAGAGAATTCCCATTATCCCTGAGCATTTGCCACATGGTGATTAGATAGAAATAGTAAGCTTAGATACCTGGAAGGGCCCAAATTGGAATAAGTTACTTTAAATACAAACTAACTTGACAGATTGATTTCAAACTAACAACATGGAAATACTTGCACAGTTATGTTGTTTACAAATTGGAAGACTGGAATACCGGCTCATCTGGATGTTGTTAGGTTGGTGGCAATATGCTGTGTTGACAAGGCAGTTGCAGTTCATGTGACAGCCCTGCGGGCTAATTGGGACACTAACTCCATTCTCCATAAGGAGAGGTCACCAGTAGCAACTGATTGCAATTTTTAAGAGTCACCCAACTACTCTACAAAAATAACTCTACTAAGGGTAGGATTTATGTTACTTCAGCAATAGCTGGGTGACACTATAGGTCACTAACACACAAATGGCTTGTGTATCAAGCATGCATTTCTAAAATATGCAAGTAACAGAACTAACATATTGGGTTTTGCAAATAAAAATGTAACCATATTTATCCCTACTACCTACCTGGGATCACAAAACAGTGTTCTTTGTATGGTGGAGGAAGAGGCAAAAGAAGGAGCAGAAGGAAGAGGAGGCATGCCCAACATTTGTAGAAGGGTGTTGAATTTTAATTCCAAATTCATCTTTCTTTATTTCATAAATCAATTCTTGTACCCCCAGTTTTCTTTGAATATTTACCTTTTCCTTTTGTGCCACTGTCCCACCTTGCAGATTCGGGTATTTGGCTGCAGGGATGTTGTCTGCAAGAATAAATGGCTCCAATTTCTGCAAAGCCAAGAAAAGAGTAAAACAACACTCTGGAATCAGAGTGAGCTAATTTGATGTCTGTAGCAGAGTCTATTTAAATATGCCCTTGAAGAGCAGATTTGCAGTCCATGAGATTTTCATACATTTTGTACAATAGGGGTCAAGCTATTCTCAAAAGCACCTGAAGGCAGGGCAAGAAGCAATGGATGGAAACTAATCAAGGTGAGAAGCAACCTAGAACTAAGGAGCAATTGCAGGATCCAATCCGGGACCAGAGGTTTTGTCTTCCGAGCTTTAGGACTCACGCTGGTCCCAGTGACCGACCCAGATTGGATCCTGCAACATAATCCTGGGACACGTATATTCGCCTTCATTCCTAAGGAGAAATTTCCTGACAGTTAGAACAATTAATCAGTGGAACGACTTGCCTCCAGAAGTTGTGGGTGCTCCAACATTGGAGGTTTTTAAGAAGAGATTGGATAACCATTTGTTTGACATGATACAGGATCTTCTGCTTGAGCAGGGAGTTGGACTAGAAGACCTCCAAGTTCTCTTCTGACTCTGTTATTCTTTATTCTATTCTTTATCTATTCTAAATCTGGGACCAGACGAAGATTGTGCTTTTTCCCTGAAATGTATGTAGTGGCCTCAGAATTTTTTAAGAATTGAAAACTCTTTCTTTGTACTTCCTGGAATGACCACACTGTTTTCAGCATGCCCCAGTGATAATGCCGGTGTGCTGCTTTGTTGTTGTTTTAACATTTACTTAGATGTATATGTTAATAGCAGGTGTTTTATGCTGCTTTGATCAAAACAATCTAAAGAGAGAGGAGACGCCTTCAAGGTTTCACTCAGGGTGTCCATGGGGGCAAGGTCAAAAAAAGTAAACCACCATGTGATCAAAGCTCTCCCCCTTTTTACCTGGCCTGATCTCCTATATTTCAGAAATGAAGTACCATCCTCAATATACATTTTCCCAGAAAGTCTCATAAATCATCACTTGATAGATTTCACTCTCAAGGACATTTATTACATTTTATAACATTTTGTGACATTTCAACGAAGTTTCACAAGCAGTGGTGTCCACAGAGTAAGGGTAGAGGCAGGGAGGTGGATGACGTTAGCATAGTAAGCTTCACCCCTTTTCCGTATGCATCAAGATGGCTCATGTCTACTCAAGAGGGGTAGAGCTTAAAAGTGCAATGACGTTTTGGCATTCCGATACAGGAATTTTCAATGTTTCTGCCATTAGACAAGGACTGGCCAGGTGTGACAAAGGGCAGATTATTTACAGCTCTTCCCACCTAGTTTGGTACTCAGTGCCAGTTAGCCTAGAATGGGATATAGGTAGTCCTCCACTTACGACCATTCATTTAGTGATCTTTCAAAGTTACAACAGCATTAAAAAAGCGACTTACGACTTAGTCCTCCCACATGCAACCATTACAGCATCCCCATGGTCACATGATCAAAATTTGGTCTCTTGGCATCTGGCAAGTAATTTGGAGAGTTGCGGTGTCATGGGGTAATGTGATTGCCATTTGGGACCTTCCCAGCCAGCTTCTGACAAACGAAGTCAATGGGGGAAGGTGGATTCACTTAACAACTATGTGATTCACTTAATTGCAGTGATTCGCTTAATGTCCGTGACAAGGTCGTAAAATTGGATGTGACTCACTGAACAACTGCCTTTGCTTAGCAATCAAAGTTGTGGTCCCAATTGCAGTCCAAAGTCAAGGACTACCTAGAGCTGGCCAGGCAGCCGTTTCTCTTTGTAGTATATTTCCCAACAACCTTTTGAAGGATTGCATGTTGAACCTACATTTATTTATCCAAAATGCAAAGTGTTATACAGAAAAACAGTTGCATTCCCTTAGATAAAAAATTGTCTATCTTACATTGAACAGATTTAAGGACTTACAACAAAGAAGAAAAATCAAAAGAAAAGTTATAGCACATTTATAAACATTGACTTCCAAATCAGGGGTGGGTTCCTCCTGGTTCGGAACGGATCGCCAGAACTGGTAGCGACCCGCTGGTGACATCACTGAAGTGGATCAGCCGGTGCCGGCCCGTGGGCGTCGCCATATTTTTTTGTGAATTTTTTGCAAATTTTTTACTATTTGGAAGGTTTTTCCTCTTCTGCTGCTTGAAAAAGGGGCCCCCCCCCCCCCCCCCCGGGGTTGGGGACCCTTTTTTTTTCCCCCCCAATCGCCAGAACTGGTAGCGACCCGCTGGTGACATCACTGAAGTGGATCAGCCGGTGCCGGCCCGTGGGCGTCGCCATATTTTTTTGTGAATTTTTTGCAAATTTTTTACTATTTGGAAGGTTTTTCCTGTTCTGCTGCTTGAAAAAGGGCCCTCCCGCCCGCCCGCCCTCGGGTTTATACTGACCTTTATTCCTTCCCCCGAAGCACAGCTGATCAGCTCCTCAGCTGTGTTTCGGGCTGATTGCAGCCACTGAGCATGTGCGGAAGCAAAATTGCACGAGGGAACGCGCGCGTGCGCGCAAGTGTAGCATGCGCATGTGCGCAAAATGTTGCGATGCGAACCAGTGGGGAAGGTAAGTGGAACCCACCCCTGTCCCAAATACATCCCACATTATTCAGTGGAATTTTTCCCAGTGGAGAAACTTCTGCCTTTTGCATTTGTAAAGAATGGTTACTAATCAAGATACAGTCACTAGGTGGCAGCCAGTAACACTGCAAAACTAAAGATTTCCTTAAATGTTGCAAATGCTGTTGATGTGCAAAAGAGTGGCGGTACAGAGGTCACAGTCTTTCTAGCTGATAGACATCATCATGCACGATTGAAAATACAAAAGTGCAAAAATAATTGTTCAATTTAAAATACAAACAAAATGCTAAAATTATGTAAGATTTCATACAAGGAACACACAGCTTTTGGTCCATCTGAACAGATCCTATATTACCTAAGTCAATGTTTCTCAACCTTGTCAGCTTTAAGATACGTGGATTTCAATTCCCAGAATGCTCCAGCATTGCTGGGTTGGGGAATTCTGGGAATTGAAGTCCACACATCTTAAAGTTGACAAGGTTGAGAAACACTGACCTAGATCCTATCCAAGTTTCCATTCTGATATCTGATAGAGAAAGACAGAGGCAAAAAAATAAAAATAAAATAGGGCATTCATAAACTTGCTTAATATTTTGGGCAACCACCACAATATTCGTCAGATTTCAGAATTTAAATAACCCAAGGACCCTCTTGAGTGCTCCAAATTATTTTATGATTTTGGAAGAAAGTATAGAAGTGGGCTAAAAATAGCATTTAAAGAACTCCTCAAACCTTCAGTGATGTTTCTCATTTCATGCTGTACTGTAATAAGATGACCAGGTCTTCTGCTTGACCCAGGCTTGTTTAAATATTGTTCAATTCAATTCAAACCTTTATTGTCAGAGTACAACATGTGTACTATGAGATTGGCTGAGCCTCCCTTCGTGCACCCCCCCCCCCAACACAATACAACTCACAGTGAAAGACAGAAAATCCCTATCCCGGTGAATCCTGCTAACAAACACCCAATCCTATTGTACCATGTGAACTTATTGCACGTCGCGCCGGCCCTGCAAGTCAATTGTACTATGTGTCAGGGTTCCAAATAGCATCCAAAATAAAATCCTGTAAAATATGGCTTCGGCCTGACACTATGTTATTGTAGTTATTTTTCATTCAGGAGTCTGACAGCCCACGGATAAAAACGCTAGCAGTCCAAGCCCATTTTATAGCTTACTTGAAAAGAATTGTTGGTTCATTTATTTAGGGTTTGTTTTTTCCCCTTTTGTAAATTATGCGGGACTTATCTGGGAGGAAGAAGTGGAGCCCTATAAACAAGTGAAATGAATAAAATACGAGGTCATTGAATCCCCTGGGTGAAGACTTGGCAATAAAAATTACAGACCTGGATAGAATATAATCACCCTTAAGGATGTAACACAGATCTCATCAGAGAAGGCTTCTTCAGCTTCCATTGAGACAATATCTTTCATTGGTGCATTTGAAGTTATGTTTCCTCTCCTTTTTGCCTTATTGGCTAGTTTTCATTCAGAACCTTAGCACTTTGCCCGAAATTTGGAATGGAAGGTTCCTCATGAAACACCTCTTGCAGTTTCTTTTAATCTTGCTCATTGCTGAAGCATTCTAACTCTGCAAAACTAGGCCACATGAAAAGAATCAACAAGATAGCAAGATGCATCCAGCAGGATCTCATAAAGTATTCTCAACAAGAAGAGGGTGCTGGAGGGGATTGAGGAGAGTGAAGAAGGAGGCAGACCTTCAAAGAGATTTTAGCAAATTGAAGAACACTAACAAGAATTCCTTGGGGAGTGGATTTTTCTCATCGGAATTTGCTGATGTGGCCTGAAGAGGCAAGATGTCAGCAATTTAAATTCAGGTTCAGTGTGTAAGAGAAGGAACTAGGGATCAAGAGGCATCTTACCTGAAGCCTTCGAGGTGGATGTTGCTTGATGATGCTTCCTTCTCCTCCTCCTCCTCCTCCTCCTCTTCCTCCTCCTCCTCCTCCTCCTCCTCCACCTCCATCTCCTCCTTCTCCTTGTGTGGGGTCTAACAGATTTGGCCTGGGCACTTGAAGGAAAGGAAGCATTTTAAAAATCTGAGCTGATTATGCAAAATTGGTGATTTACTATTTCTTTGTCATGGAAGACTGATTATTTGATATTTTTTAAATAAAGAATGGGGAACCCAGCTCATTTTTATTCTTGCCTTTAAATTTTATTCATAGAAACAAGGAATGGTCCATGCATATAACCAGTGTTTCTCAAACTTGTCGACTTTAAGATGCATGGACTTCAATTCCCAGAATTCCCTAGCCAGCAATGCTGAGGAATCCTGGGAGTTGAAGTCCACACATCTTAGAGATGACAAGGTTGAGATACACTGTGTATAACATATCCCTTCTTATCAGTCCAAATCTATTTACTCGAGGAAGGGCCCTTTTTGTGAGTACGCAAAGCAGAGGTTCATGACAGACACTGTCCAGGACACTCACAAAACTGACACTTCCGCAGGATTAGTGTGAGAAAACGGCTGCAAAAGAATTACAAACTGCCTTTTGCAGGAAATCACTTTTCCATTATAAACAACAGAATCCATTTTTTAAATCTTTTTCATCAAACCCAGATGTTTATGCAAGTGCTTGTGGTATAATAAAACAATACAGGATCTGTTGCTAAATGACCGGAACGCATTTGTATTCTCTGTAGTCTTTCAACTTGTGAGAAGTGACTCCACTTAAAGTAGAAGTACATTTCCTTTCATCTTTAAAAGAGAATAATATGCTGCTAGATTATCCAGGAGAGGAGGAGGAAATATCCAGACAGAATCACATTATCATTATTATCTTTGGGAAAACATATTATCTTTTCATGGTATAGGTACAAAATGTGAAATAAATACAAGAAACAAAAACAAAGCATGACAAACTACCAACAATGGTGCATTGGCATATCTACAAGAAATATCACTTGTCTGCAAGCCAGAACTGGTGGAACCATTAAAAAAAAACAAAGTAAGAAATTTAAAAAGCTAATGTGCTCTGAGACTTTAAAATTCAAAGAGACAAGTATCTTGCCATACAACATCCCAGAATTAACAACTGTCGATAAGAAAAGAGAAAAAGTCTTGGTAGTGGAGGTGGCAGTACCTGGAGACAGCAGAAGAGAAGAGAAAGAACTGGAGAAGATAACAGAATACAAAGACCTGCAAACAGAAGTAGAATGACCGTGGCAAAAGACAGCAAAGATAGTATAAATAGTAATCGGCACCTTGTATACAATGCCAAAACATCTGGAGCACCACTTGAACACCACCAGTATTGACAAAATTTCCATCAGTCAATGGCCAAAGGCAGATTTACCTGGAATAGTTTACATCTGGCAATGATATTTTCAAAAGTATTAAATTATTATTAAAATTGTTAATTATAAACATTCAAGAAATATAAGGCAACTGGTGGTTCTGTCAGATTCCTTGAATGCTATCTAGCGTAGAAAGGCAAGTTAGAAATCATATCTTATTAATCAATCAACCAACCAACCAACCAATCAAGATTTTGTCTGCAGTCTGATCCACAAGCCAGCTGGGCCAGACCCAAAAGCCAACTGGTGCTGCCTTGTTTCCATAACAGTCAAGCAGAAGGTAAATCTACAAAGAAAGCTTAAAATGGCCCCATTCCTTGCTTTTTAAATTTCTCCTCTTAAGAATTGGTCTTTCCCCTTGACAAGGGAAGTTCTACCACTCAACTTCTCATTAATTTCTCTGAACCATGGGAATATTTACTCAGCACTTCGTTTCAAGAGACTTTTAAGACCTTATAGAGCAGTGATAGGTGATGTGACAATGCATCTACAAAACCTTCTTTCAGGCTCAAGACAGACTTCCTGACCCGTTTAATCTTTTTTGTTGGCTGGGGAATTCTGGGAAGTGAAGTCCTCATTGCCAAGTTCGAAAAACACTGGTTTAAGTCAATTCATTTTGTGTTTCTATGGTAATTGGTCTCTTGATTCTTTCCCTAAAAACTGTATTTCAAATGTCTGAATTTGTCTTGCTGTGTAATATGTCTGTCTAAAGAACCCATTCCTACTTGAATTTAATCAAACTTCTGTTATGAATATCTACTGTACGTTTTGCATGGAGTTGATCACTGCATGGAGAAGAAGAAAAGCACAACTGAATCACCGGTACAGTCAGCCTTTCTCAACCTTTTAGAGATAGAGATTTCAGTGCCCAGAATTTCTTTGCAAGTGTGAATACTAGGAATCAAATGAAGTGTTTCTCAACTTCAACTTGCAGAGCACCCTGGGAGTTGAAGTCCACACATCTCAAAATTGCTGAGGTTGAGAAATGCAGGTCAAGAGGATACCTCAGTTAGAGAATACTGATTATCCAACCAAAAACCAAGTTCATACAGTATATGTGATAGAATATATCAGATAAGCAGGCTCAAGTAAATACTCCTTTCCACAAAACAGTGGAAAAGGACAGACCCACCAAAGATTTGCTGGCACCAATTTGCCATACGTGGCCAAGAAACCATCTCATAATGGGGTTTCCATCCCTGAAACATATAAATCTCAATCTCCATGTAAAGAGTCTTTATTCCACTTGCATTTGGTTTTGGTTTGAAGCATTACAGGTAGTCCTCAACTTATGACTACATTTGAGGCCAGGATTTCCATTGCTAAGCAAAGCAGTTGTTAAGTGAATCACATCCGATTTTGCAATTTTTTTTGCAACAGTTGTTAAGCTAATCACTGCAGTTGTCATGTGATCATTAAGTGAATCTGATTTCCCCCATTGACTATTCATTGGAAGTTGGCTGGGAAAGTCACAAATGGCTACCATGTGACCCTGGGACATTGTAAATACATGCTGGAATTTCAATCATGTGACCTGGGGGTGGTGTGGCAGCAAGAAGTGTGAGGATCAGCCTAAGTCAGGGTTTTTTCAATTTTGATGGAACTTTGAACAGTTGCAAAATGAATTATTGTAAATTGAGAACTATCTGTATGTGCTACCTGGAACAATGAAGGTAAAAAGTGACACTACAATCCAAACTTCTTCAAACATTTCAAGTTCTACTTTCGATTCCAAAAACATCATGTCACATTTTAGATACGGGGGAGGAGAGAAAAAAAAACACAAAGAAGGCCTTGAAGTTAGTGGAATTTTTTTAAAGAAGTCAATTGTGTTCTATTTTAAAAAGATAAAAGGAAACGTTAGGTTACCTGTGGGATATCTTCCATAGCATGTCTCTCGCAAAGGTGGAAGTTGTCCTTCCAGAACTGGATTTCTCCCTGATGAGGAAACAAATGAGCTTGGCAAGGTCTGGAAGGAATAAACTGTCACACTACTAGGCTGTTTTGGTTCTCTTTCTTTGCATGGCATTGGTGTCACTTTGGTGACCTTCCTATGGGTCTTGGACGGATTCAAGCCCATGTTTCAGAGTTTGGGTGAGCTGCTTTGCACCACAAGAGAAAGAAGGAAGGAAGATGAAGCCCAGTCTTGGAGTTATTAAACATAGAAAGAGATAGAGAACCTCATTCCCAGCCTCAAACATAATACAATGCAGTCCTCATAATGGGGTAGCACTGAGAAAGACCAACCTCAAAGCTGGAGAACATTTTGTTATGCAGGCATCAGTTCTCAAGGGCTTTGCTTTAAATCAGGAGAAATATAAAACACAAAATGAAGTTGAAGGTATTTCCTTAGGAAGACAGATGCATAGAAGAGGAGAAACCAGCTTTGGTATTCTGTCTTGTTGATTTCTTTAGTAACTTTTTGAGTTGAATCTGGATTCCCAACGTATCCTAATATAGTTCTCCAAGGGCATTTTTCTTGCAGAATATCCCCATATGCGTATGTGCGCATGTGCCAAAACACACATTTATCAAGAGCCAAAGGCCATGTGTTGCTATGGAAACTCCTTTATAAACTCTTCCCATTACCACACTTGGTGAGTCCAGTTAAACATTGACCTGGTCTGGGAGCTTCCTCAAAGGAAAGAATGGGTATCTGGCTTACTCAACCTGAATATTAAATTAGCCCCAAGCATTCTGGGAATCCAGTGTAAAAAAATTACGGAACAGGAATTTGAGAACATACCCTTCTTTCTATTCACCAAAGAATAGTTAATCCCAAACAGTCAGATACGGTGGTTGCTTCTAGCATGCCCTTTCTACTTGGAATGCTATATTTAGTTTCCACGCTTTAAAAATGAGAAATCTAAATAGTACATACATTGTGTACCTTGGAAACAGGCTTTCTTGGACAAGACTTTAGAAGTAAGGTCTTACTCAAAAGGAGAGTTGCTTTATAGATGCTCTGGTGTGATGTTTCTCAACCCTTAGCAACTTTAAAATGTATGGATGTTAAATCCTAGAATTCCCCAGTCAACATTTCCAGTTACACCTTCTAAAGCTGGCTGAGGAATTCTGGGAGCTGAAATTGACACATCTTAAAGTTGCCAAGGTTGAAAAACATTACTCTACTGATTAAAATCTGGGACTTGCAAGAGTTTTGTTTCAGGTTCTAATACCGTTGCTGACACAAAAATGTCAAGGTCTTATGTGCTATATTGACTACATTTATTATTATCAAATTTTAAAACCACCCATGTCCCTCACTTCTTTCTACATTGCTAGATCTCTTCCTCTTTATGGTCTGGTTCAGTTGTCAGCCCTGGATCTTTATACTGCTTGATGGTTCACTTCTCCCTTGACTCCTGGAGTGACCTCTGATCATGCTTACAATAAATTGGGAATACGTGGCTCTTGATCTAGCTTACTGTTTCAATAGAAGAGAATATATTTAGCTCAAGACTGAACAGTGAAGTCCTTGGTGTTCTCTGAGTTTGGTTGTTTACTTGCAGATGTTTGATTACATAATTAGATAACATCATCAGAGCTGGGGAAGGTGGGGTTTGCCCCAGGGGTGAAATTCAAAAATTTCCCCTGCCGGTTCTGTGGGCGTGGCTTGGTGGGCGTGGCAGGGGAAGGAGACTGCAAAATCCCCATTCCCACCCCACTCTGGGGCCAACCAGAGGTGGTGTTTGCCGGTTCTCCGAACTACTCAAAATTTCCGCTACCGGTTCTCTAGAACCTGTCAGAACCTGCTGAATTTCACCCCTGGTTTGCCCCCTGTTTATATAGCTTACTGATGCCTGACTGTTTCTGCTGTTTTGTAATCTCAGCGCTCTTGAAGCAGAAAAGGTGCTTCAGCCACTCAGGAACTCTGGCAGGTAGGTCATGGCACTGCTACCTTAACAGAGGTGTTTTTGGCAATTAGAGCTGTAATCCCCATGGTACATAATACTAATAGCACTCATTATTGAGCTCAAAATAGCATAATTTGGTACCTCTGGGTTCTGGTACGTGGAATCTTTTGATTCTAATGAAACTAAAACCAAATCCTATGAGCTAGAAACCTGTCTGAGATGATGCACTTCAGCTGAAGAACATTTGAAGCGCCTTGCTGTTTCAAGCCAAAGTCCACTAGTTTTGTGTCTTGTGCCAGCTTTCCAGCAGGTATTAAATGATCTGCAAAGTTTGCCAAGCCTCATAGAGTCCTGCTGTTCTTACTTTGTTCCCAAAACATGAAAAATCACATCGCTGAAAATCATTGGTTGCCACTGAATTTAACTGGCATAATCTGGGTTTGTTCTGGGGGCTGCAAAAATAGAATTGTGGAGCATATGAAACCCCAAAGTTACCCAACTTTTATGTTGGCTAAAATTAAATTGAAGAAGCCCTATAAAATTTCCAAATGTATAATATTTCAAAAACGTGGGCTAGAATACATAATTCTTTGCTTTTTCCAGGGGCTAAACGAAAAATAAAATTGCTAGTACATCCCAAGTTTTGCATTAGATTGGGAACAGGTCAGGGGTGGGTTCTGGCTTACCTCGCTGCCGGTTTGCTTCCTCACGCACCGCGTGGGCGCGCAGGCATGCGCAGTGCTAAAAACCCAGCTTCTGCGCATGCGCAGAAGCAAAAACAAGATGGCGGCGCCTATGGCACCGCCGAGAGAGCCAGTTTGGGGGCGTGTCCACCCGGCCATCACTGCCGGTTCGGTGAGCAGGGGGAAATTCCAGCTACCGGTTCTATAGAGCCGGTCCGAACCTGCAGGAACCCACCTCTGGAACAGGTATCCTTTTTCAGTTGGGGACATCTTTTGAATTATGAGCAAATGTGATGGGTCCATTCACAAAGAACCTGCCTTGAGGGACTGATTCTTTACAAAGCACCTATTTACTGGTTATGAATGAACTCCAAATCTCTATTAACCTTTGTGAAGTCTGTGGCGTTCCTAAAGAATAGGAGATACTAATTGTTAGATAGTGGGTAGAGATGACAGGAGACAGACTTCCAAAGCAGCTCTTTATTTCAGCTCTTGTGTAAGCAACCAGCAAAGAGCAGTCTGACAGCTTGCCCTTTTATAGGGAGCTGTCAGACAGACCAGCCAATAGCGTTTGAGCTTTTTCCCGCTCAAACGCTGGACCTGGTTGGAACCATGCAACACAGTTGAGACAGTTAGAACATAACACCCCTCCCCTCCTGGATGGAGCTGTCCAGCATACGTAATCACGCAGGTAGGCGGGGCGCGTTGGAGCCCTACTAGACCTGCGCAATTCAGTTGGTGGTGAGGCAGCGGCCTGTGCGGACAGGTCTGCTGTCGCTCCTGGGCCCGAGCATGGAAGCTCCTGGAAGTTACTGGGTGTGGCCTCCATGGCCGAAGGGACCGGTTCGAGGGGAGGACATCGCTGGCTCTCGGCTTCCACAGGTAGGCCTTCCGAGACACCCGGGCTTGAATTAGCGA
>QLTV01004082.1:1597294-1644644 GCA_003457575.1 Thermophis baileyi | reverse complement strand
GGCAGGAAGATGTCTGCCTGGCTGGTTGAAAGTGCTGAAGAAGCTAGTCACAGTTCTCCTGGCCCAAGCCCTCGTCGCCACTGTTAGATAGTGGGTAGAGATGACAGGAGACAGACTTCCAAAGCAGCTCTTTATTTCAGCTCTTGTGTAAGCAACCAGCAAAGAGCAGTCTGACAGCTTGCCCTTTTATAGGGAGCTGTCAGACAGACCAGCCAATAGCGTTTGAGGCAGGAAGATGTCTGCCTGGCTGGTTGAAAGTGCTGAAGAAGCTAGTCACAGTTCTCCTGGCCCAAGCCCTCGTCGCCACTGTTAGATAGTGGGTAGAGATGACAGGAGACAGACTTCCAAAGCAGCTCTTTATTTCAGCTCTTGTGTAAGCAACCAGCAAAGAGCAGTCTGACAGCTTGCCCTTTTATAGGGAGCTGTCAGACAGACCAGCCAATAGCGTTTGAGCTTTTTCCCGCTCAAACGCTGGACCTGGTTGGAACCATGCAACACAGTTGAAACAGTTAGAACATAACACTAATGTCTGATGCACAGTTTTACATATGCCAGTTTTCTCTTTAAGTTCTTTTTTATTCTTAAGGAATCATAGAATCATAGTAATGGAAGGATTTTCCATTCCCCACTATCCTGTCAGAGCTGAAGAAGCTTCTTGGATGAGAAGCGAAACATCTTCAAAGAAAAAACAAGGAAGTCCAGTTGCCTCCTGAAAAAAACACCTTTGGGACAACCATGACCTGGATGACTGAGAATCTCTGCACTCATAGAATCATAGGGCTGGAAAGGACCTTGGAGGTCTTCTAGTCCAAATCCCCCTGCCTAAAACAGGACTGCTTATACCATTCCAAACAAATGTTGTTCAATCTTTTCTTGAAAACCTCCAGTGAACTTTTCCATTGACTA
Organism: Thermophis baileyi; assembly: GCA_003457575.1. Taxonomy (NCBI): domain Eukaryota; kingdom Metazoa; phylum Chordata; class Lepidosauria; order Squamata; family Dipsadidae; genus Thermophis; species Thermophis baileyi. Next base: position 1,643,738 of record QLTV01004082.1, on the reverse strand, counting down.
ATTGTTCTCACTGTCAGGAAATTCTTCCTTATTTCCAGTTTGAATTTCCCGCTGACGAGCTTCCACCCACTGCTTCTTGTTCTGCCCTCAGGTGCTACGGAGAGTAAATTGACACCCTCTTCTCTGTGACTGTTTCCCCTGAGCCTTCTCTTCATTAGGATAAACATACATTGCAGTGGGCAGAGCGGGGGGGGGGGGAGAGTAACATTAGCCAAAAAACGCTCCCAGCCCCCTTACTCACCTCCCCCCTCCACTGCTTACCTAGTTCCGTTAGCCATTCATTGTACGATTTAGCCTCCAGACCCATTATTATTTTTGTCACTCTTCTCTGCACTCTTTCTAGGCCAGCTTCAGCATTCTTTTTTTTTTATATTGTGGTGACCAGAAGTAGATTCAGTATTCGGGTGCGGCCGCCATGCACAATATAGTGTGGTCCTGTCACTTCCATAGAGTGGTACTATTGCTTTCAGAGGTAAAAGGTTAAATCTTTTCAAGAGTCAGATTGCACAGGGAGTTTGGTGGGCACTAAGGGAGTTATGTTAGAGAGGCCTTGCCTATGAACTCGATGGACAAATGATCAGTTCTGGTCTTAGGATGCTTCCTCTGTTCCATTGGCCTCTGTCCCCATCATAAATCTGCATTGGATGGATTGTTTCTCTGGCATTTTTGCCCCATAGTTCTGGTGCTGATGGTTAGGGAGGGCCTGGAGTGATGGCTTTAGTCATTCTGCAAAGAGAAAGAATGAACTGCACCACTCCGACTGACTTCCCCCAATATAGGTTACTCACCCACATAAAAACTCTCTTCACGCTTCATCGACTTCATAGTTATACTGCAAAGCAATGACTGTGTGGATAACTCTCCTTTCCCGATTGAATAGAAATTATTGCTGGGGAATGAGGGCAAAAAAGGGGGGGACTTCTTGGAGGTGGGAAAAGGGAGATGAAAAGACTATGAACCTCCTAGTCCTTTCACAGTGTGCTGGGCTCCAAAATTGAATGTTTTTGCCATAAGATCAGGAGCTTTCAGTGTGCTTTAAGCAGTGAGTTAGAGCTTAAACTACTCAGCTTTACATCTTTATTTTCAAGGGTTTCATTGTGAATGACTATTTTCTCTCAAATGTGTTTGACATAAAAGAAATGCTTTTTATTGTGCTGCTTGATCGTTCATAAAAGATTGTTCTCTTTACAGTCCAAAATTAGAAAGAGCCTGGAAGTTAATCTTTTCCAACTATGTAACAAATTTTATTAAAAGGCTTTCATGATTCATAATAGGTTTTGCCTTTTAATAATATTTGTTAGTCAGAAAAAATAAGCGAACTCCTCCTACAATGCAGCAAGCTAAATAAGGGTTTAATATTGACAATTCAAGGCTGAAAGTTTGATCCTATATCTGTTTTGAATTATGTCCTGCTGGATTATGTAGGGTTGATATAAAAGTGAAGAGATCATCTTCCTGATCCAACAGCCTATATATTATATGTGCATCCTTCCCTCTGCGCTTTCCATTTCAATGCTGAAATTCTCTCATTCACCTTTTGGGTGTACAACATTAAACCACAGCCTATTGAATCATGGCTTGCTGAACAAACACATTTAGCTAGGTTTACATACAACATAAGCCATGATTGTACCTTAATGGCTGCATCACAACAATAGCCTACCATATACTAGCAAACCACATCATGGTTTGTGATCAGTGATGGACTGGAAACAAGAGGATTTAGGACTCAAGTCCAAACTTTTATTCAGCCATGCAATTCCCTGCTGAGCTCTTAGTCATTCCCTGTCAACAAAAACTGATCATCAGAGATAATAACAGATTGTTTCAACTATCAAAATATACTTAAATGTGCAATTATCTATTACAGTTAGTCCCTGACTTACCACTGTTTGTTTAGCGACTGTTCAAAGTTATAACAACACTGAAAAAAGTGGCTTACAATCAGTCCTTGTAGCAATAGCAATAGCACTTAGACTTATATACCACTTCACAGTGCTTTACAGCCCTCTCTAAGCGGTTTACAGAGTCAACAATCTGGGTCCTCATTTTACTGACTTCGGAAGGATGGAAGGCTGAGTCAACCTGGAGCCGCTCAGAATTGAACTCCTGGAGTGAGCAGTGAGTTAGCCCTGCACTACTGCATTCTAATCACTGCGCCACCACAACTCTTGTACTTATGATCGTCACAACATCCACATTATCACATGATCAAATTTTGGGTGCTTGGCAACCAGCATGTATGTACGAAAGATGAAGCATCATGAGATCACGTGACTACAATTTCTGTTCTTCCCAGCCAGCTTCCAACAAGCAGTGTAAATGGGGGAAGCTGGATGCACTTAACAATTGTATGATTCATTTAAAATTGCAGTGACTTGTTTAATAACTGTGGCAAAAAAAAAATCATAAAATCGGGTGTGAATTATTAACAACCACCTTGCTTTGCAATAGAAATTCTGGTCCCAGTTGTGGTTTTAATTCAAGGACTTCCTGTACTGGGATGGTTTTAAAAAGTGAAAAATTGGAAAGTGATCCAGGACAGGGCACAATCTTGAATTTCAGCAGTTGGTTGTCTGTTCGGTATCAGAGCATAAGGCACCAGATTTATTGACAGGATTCTAATTTTCCTTACTTGCCACAGCCTCCCCTGGAGGACCAGGGCATGGGAGTTGCACACATAGCACTACTTGTGTATTTTCCAAGTCACTCCATCTCTGTGCTGCGATCAAACAAAGATGTATGGATGGTTGGTTTTGCAAGCTATTGAGACTGCTTTTTTAAGTGTTCATTTCAGGTTATAAGAATGCATCATAGCGACAGGAAGGGCATCCGGCCATTAAACACTCTGCTAGCTCCATTCAGTTGCCCAGACTCCACCCCGCAAGGGATTATGGAGTCATTAAAAGATGATGATGATTGTGAGGCATCATAGATTTCATTGGGTCTTCTATTTTAAGTTCAGTCTTATCAATCGTGTGCTTTAAGAGAAGATTCGTTTCAACAGCATGTTCATTCTTGTGCAAAAGAGTTACTGTTGCGATGGCTTCTTTCCTGCCTTTTCAGAAATGCATTAAGTCCTGGGATAGTTCTGCAGCTTGCATTATTCACGACACGTTTTGTTTTGCTTTCAGGGAGAGGCTGAGATCGTCCCTTACTGTGCCGAAGAGTGTAATCTCGCAGCTGCCTCATTTGTCAAACTGCATTTTCTTTCTCTCCTCTTCCTATTCTTAGAGCCCAGAGGCAGTTTTGTCTAACAAAAATTAAGTTAGCAGATTTCTGCACTTCTAGATGATTGAGTTTTGCCTGCACAAGAGAAGCTGTCTGGTTCTTTTCTCACATATGGGGCGAATCAGTCTCTCTCTGAGATCAGCCTTTTAAGACGGTAACCAGAACTGCAGCCCAGAGCCGGTTGCTGGAGACACTGGCAGGCGCCTTCCGGTGCACAAAATGCCGCAGGAATTGACAAGCCCTGACTTCCAGGATGCGTTTCATCCCAACCCCCATTTCTGTGGATTCCTTCCGAACCTAAGAAATTGTAACATGTCAGCAATAAACCACTGAGAAACAAGGTCTGATTTCCAATTGTTTGGGGGAAAGAAGAAAAGGATACATCTATTTGTTTAGGTTCCCCCCCCCCCTTTCTGTTCAATCATCTCTAATTCTGAGAGGCTCGGAGAAGTCCCTGCAGTTTTCTTGGCAAGGTTTTCAGAAGAAGTTTGCCATTGTCTCTTGTCTAGGGCTGAAAGAAACTGACTGGCCCAAGATCACCCAGCTGGCTTTGTGCCTAAGGTGGGACTAGAATTCAAGGACTCCCAATTTCTTCCCTGATGCCTTAACCACCACTGGCCCTAAAGTATTAGCAAAAAGAAACAAAATGAAAACAAAACAAGATTTGCTGCTTGCCCCAAAATTCTAATTCTCTTCTTTTGGAGCCCTGGCCATTTTAGGTGATGTTGTCAGCACAACCTTTAGCAGCCCACCAAATGAATACAAAAGAGATTCTTCTGACTGCCATCAGATGGCATGACATTGTGTACGTAGATCAGTGTTTCTCAACCTTAGCAACTTTAAGCTGTGTGAATTGCAACTCCCAAAATTCCTCAGCCACCATTGCAAGTTGAACTGAGAGTGACTGTCCAAGGTCACCCAGCGAGTTTCCACAGTTTAGGCTGGATTAGTAACTTATAATACTTGAGAATGTTTAATGCAACCTGTCATTAAGGAGCTAGAAGTAGGTTTTTTTCCCCCTTCTTCTTTGTCCAGGTGATCTTGAACCCAATAATTGTGCAACTCTAAGCTTTTTCAGGAGTGGTCCAAATGAGATGTGAAATTATTTGTATCAAATGTGGATTTTTAATTAAATAGGAATCCTGGGATAGTAGGTGTAGAAGGAAAGTAACAAAAAAAAACCCCATTCATATTAATGATTGAAGGACTATGATATCTGAAGTTGGCAAAAGGCCATAAGAAAAGGATTATTTCAAGAGGGAAGTAGTGCTGAAGTATGAGTTGACAAAGGCAATTTTAGGCTGCATCAACTCAGTTTCAAATCACCGTGAGAGTTTATTGTATCTTGGTTAAACCCTGCTTTGAGTACTATGATCAGTTCTAGATATTATGCCTTAAGAAGGATTCAGACAACTAGAATAGCCTGGTGTTTTTTTTTTTAAATCATTCCAGAATAGAGAACCTGGAAAGGTGTTTTAAGTTACAGGAAGGCAAAGTCCACTTGAATAAAGATAACATTTCCAAACAGTTAAGAGCAATTTGACAATGGAACTGATTGAAAGACATGGTGGAGTCTCCTGCATTCCTCTTCAAGCAGAGGCTGGATGGCCATTGGCCATGCTTTAATTTAGATTCCTGCTCAAAGCAGTGAGTCAACCGCAGTTATCTAAATGGCCCTTTTAACTCCACGATTCTAGAATTATTTACAAGATCTAAGGATGATCAGATTTGTTTTGATGTTTTTAGTTCAAAATGCCATTGCCCAACCTGTAAAGCTTAGTTAACAAAATTATTGCCATTTCATTCTATGTTGTGCACACTATTTTATGTGAGCTTTATGGCTTAGAATGTGATGTCCAAAAATGAAAGAACTGTCATGCTGTAAGCACTTGGAGTCCTCAGGATCATCTGAGTAGTGCTCCTGGTTCCTGTAGTCTGCAATTTTTCCTCTGGAAATCCATTCCTACTCCAAGTGCTTCAGTGACCCTCTAAAAGGATGCAAATGACCAGCTGTCTGCAAGGAATATAAATCCTTCCATTCCCCACTATCCTGTCAGAGCTGAAGAAGCTTCTTGGATGAGAAACGAAATGTCTTCAAAAGAAAAAAAGAAAAAACAAGAAAGTCCAGTTGCCTCCTGAAAAAGCACCTTTGGGACAACTGTCATGCTGGCTTTTTTTTTGAAACTGGAAACCTAGGTTACAAGAAACTTAGGTTACAAGAACTTGAAACTGCAACAATTTCATTTTGGATGGCATGTTAACCTAGAAAGCATGACCCAAGCTGTATGCTGGTGTTGGGGTGTGTCTGTGCATGTGTCAAAATTGCAGTGTCTGAAACTTAGCTTTGTAGCTGAATTAGTCCCACAAACATCTGCTACTAACCAGAACGACAAAACAAAAGCCAAATGATATTACAACACACATTTTGTCACTTGACCCTCCCTGCAAACACCTATGGCTAGTAATTGGACAAAGCTGGAGTGTTTGTGATTGTAGCAGAATGAAGCAACCAGAACAGGAAAAGCAACGATTTGGATCTTGTACTTTCCCAGAGCAGCCTTTCCTGACTTTACACCCATTTAGATCTGCTGTGATTGCATCTTCCAAAAATGCTGAAGGGTAATAGGCTGGATAAACCTGCTATGGCATTTGCACACACTACACACAGCTCAGCACATGATATACCAGAGGGAATTTTCATAAGACTCAATGGCTGAATCACCCAAGAATAATGAAGCTGCTGCCACCCGTCAATATCTATCTGCCTAATTCTTAAACTGAGTTATGGATTTGATTTAAAGACATTTTTTTTCCTGTGAATCCTCTTATAAAGTACAAAAAACATTTTGTTTTGCTTTGATTTTTTTTTTAAAAAAAGGAATTTATTGTGGTTATTTTCACCTACTGCTGGACAAGTGTACAAATGTAAATCATTTACATACCAATGTGTTGAGCATTAAATTTATAATCCATCCCTGGTTTTAACATTATCACTGTCCTTTTAAGTGTACAGGTGGGTGAGAAAAAAATTATTAAATCATATTCACAGAATATACATGGTCGTGCAATCAAGAAGTCACCAGCTCTAAGCCAGCGGTATAGACACCGTCCCATTCGCTCTACTCCTGCTCCTGAAGTGAATGTTTGAATCAGTAATGTCTTCGGCATGCTCTTCACTTTTCTTCTCTTTTAAGTTGTTGATGAATCTCAGTGTAATTTCATCCCATTCCTCAGGAAGAAGCATTAGCAGGAAACCAAGGCAGATGAAGATGGTGGCTCCCAATCTGACGACACTAAAAATCACCTCACGCTTGAGGAGATCAACAGCTATTGGGGGGGGGGGATGAAAAAAGAATGAATCAAAATATCCCTTCTCCATTTGTCAACTCAATTATGGGGAAGGGAGACAAAAGGGACAACCATTTTAATAATTTTTCAGTGTAAAGGACCAAAGGTTTTCAACCTAGTTATGTTATTTTTGGATGGTGCCCACAATTTTTACTGGCCACTATCAATCACCAGAAAAACAGTCTGCATGGCTGCCCTCCCTGAATGTAAGGGTTTCCCCAAGAATTGGAATTCAGCAGAAGAATCTTTCACTGACTTTTGGGTCCCTAATTCAGTTTGTTAAAACAACCCTTTTCACTCTCTCACACTGAATCTATAGTATAGGACACACTGGTATCATCAGTTTTGTTCACCTGAAATCACAGCAATGATAGAATATGACAGGATGGAATATGGAGTGTCCAGGAATGACTAGTTAAAGTTACGATAAAAGTCTGCCTGTCTCACAGAAATCTGTTCTTCCCACCAGCTGATTTGGGGTGACCACTGTGGAACATTCATAGGCATTCTGACTTCTTGGAGCTCCAGCGTATGAAGATCAGGAGACAGCTTAACAGGCTATGAAAATCAGTTTGGCTGAGGAACAGGCAAAACACATCTCAGCCAGGGCCTAAAGTGATGAGAGGCTGTTACATCTTCCAAGAACTTTAGAGGCTAATGGGCCATGGATCAAAGTCAAAGAAGCATACAGCCACATGTGTTTTATGTAGTGCTTAGGAGTAATTAGTTAAAGCTCAGTTTCTGTCTCCACTAGAATTTGCATATATGCTGAAGAGGTGTATATCTAATTAAATTCACTCTTAGCATCTGTTAGAATGTTCTCTGCTTGTCCTGATTAATCTAGATTCCTTTTGCATTAGGATGGCAATCCCTTCTCTGTGCTATTCCTTGGAAATTTTTTATGAAGAATCTAGTGTTTCCTCTGAAGAAGTACTGGAGATCTATTCCAGCAATACAGAAGAAACTAATAAAATGAATTTATCATTATACATTTTTTTTAAAAAAATCATTGCAATCCATCATTTGTACCTGCATTGCCAGGAACACTGAGTACTGTCCCAATAGATATTAAGATTGGATATGTAAGCACAACACCAACATTCACCAAAATGTTGAAAGCTATGAAAAAAGAAAAGAAAAGGAGAAAGTGAAGATGTCTCTCACACAATAACTAGATCTCAGCCTGCAAGATTGAAATTAACTCATTTAAATCCCAATAAACTTATCCAAACCATCCTCTTTTTGTAGTACCCAGCATCTAATCTTCAGATGTATGTATGTATGTATGTATGTATGTATGTACGGTTATGTATGACATACATAACCGTACATACATACATACATTGTATGTATGTATGTATGTATGTATGTATGTATGTATGTATTTTGTCAAGCACGTATTAGATAATATATATATAAGTATAAATATATGTATGTATGTGTGTGTGTATTATGAAACACTGAATTATATAATACTACCAAATTTGTAACTTCTAAGTTAAAAAGTGGCATTTTAGTACTAAACAAGAGAAACTGTTAGTACTAAACAGGAAAAACTGTTGATTGGAGGTGGTTGGTGCACTAACAGAGAAGGCACCCCAGCTCTCCCCCTCCAAACCCTTGTTTTTTAATTTATTTTAATTTTTCTAATTTTAATCTCTCTCTCTCTCTCTCTCTCTGTTATATATGATATATATATGTGTGTGTGTGCCGCTCAGAGGCATCTTGAATCATGAGATGGGCAGTAAATAAATTTGATAAATAAATAAACTTTCCTCCTCTAAAATTCTCTCCTATCTGAAAAAATGTCCAGAAATGTATGCAGTTGCATTTAATGAAAAGGCCAGATTTTCTTACAAACTGGCAAAGAGTAAACTAAAATTATCCAAAGATTCTGCTGCAAATAAAGTTGAAAGAAGCACTGGGATATTGAAACATTTGCTTTGGACACGTACCCAGCCAGAGGCCTGCAATTCCACACAGAAAGCCCCATGGCACAGCTGAAAAAGGTGACCAGTATTCCACTTTGGTAAAATACAAAATGATGGGAGTGATGGAAAGGAAAATCAAGTTGAAGAAGCCAAGGGTAGAGATGAAGTGAGCAGCTTCACCGAAGTTGGCAGTTCCAAGAAACATCTTAAACAAAACCTAAAAAGAAGAAAGGAGAAAAAAATGAGCATACCATGAGGTGTCTATGGAGATTCTCAGTCATCCAGGTCATAATTGTCCCAAAGTTGTTTTTTCAAGAGGCAACTGGACTTTCTGGTTTTTCTTTCTCTTGAAAAAGCACCCTTAGGACAATACCGTGAAGTATATGCAGAAATGCTTTCAGTGGAACCACATGGCAGGGATCCATTGTTGGAAAGTCCACTTTGACTAAGACTGTCTGTGTCCCTCTGGATTGGTTGGATTTACAAAAACTGATCTTCAGATACATCTTTGGCCCTGCACTTTCTCACTTGTTTCCACAATGATGAATCACTGGATCTTAGGGTGTTAAGAAAAGTGTATGTTTAGGTATGTCATACTGAAGTCCAGGCAGGGGTGAAATCCAGCAGGTTCTGGAGAACCGGTAGCGGAAATTTTGAGTAGTTCGGAGAACCAGCAAATACCACCTCTGGCTGGCCCCAGAATGGGGTGGGAATGGAGATTTTGCAGTATCCTTCCCCTGCCACGTCCATCAAGCCACACCACGCCCACCAAGCCAAGCCCACAGAACCGGTAGTAAAAAAATTTGGATTTCACCACTGAGTCCAGGGCTCACAGATCACTTGCCTGAGACAAAGACAAGATGAAAATAACTGAATTACTTTTATCATCTCCAACCTGGTACCAAAGACTTTGCCAGCTTGGAGTTATTGAAGATGTAGTCCAAACTACCTTGAAAACTCAGCAAGGGTCTGCTAAAGAATTATGTGACATGCACATAATGCCAAAACAATGTTTTCTCCAACCACCTCAACTTGAAGTGAGTTGTTCTCATTATAACTGGTCACTAGGGTAATTAAATCTTTAGTATATCAATTAAATGTGCTTATATATAGCATCTAGTTTGGGCCTCAGGGTTGGCAACAGCCAAGAGCGTCTCTTATGCAGTTTATTAAGTTGGCGATGGGCCTACTGAAATGTGATCAACATATGCTGCTGTATTATTTATATTTACATCCTTCTGTCTCTAAGAGGGCTGAAGGTTTGATTTGGTGTATTATCTTTACTGATGTAGAGCACTCTGGGCTGTGTGCGAAAGGGACACACATACAGTCAATTCGTCAGAAGAGCAGGATTTTGGCAACTGTTATTTCTAGCTTGCTAATCTCAATGATTGCTCACTGCCGAGTGCTTTTCATGAGCTGCCTCTGAAAAGCCTTCTGAATTTTCAAATGGTATAAGATTGTGGCAGGACTGTGGAGTCCTTGGTGTTCTCTGAGCTTGGTCATTTGTGGACATTTTATTACCAGACCAGGTACTAGTGCTAAAAGGGAGTGGGGTTTGTTCTCTGTTTATATACAGGAGCTTGCCCTGCCAGTGTTCATGGGAGTGTCGTTTTCTACTGGGTAGTTCCTTGATTAGAGTACAGGTAGCCCTCAATTTATGACCAGAATTGAGGCCCAAATTTGTGTTGCTAAGCGAGAAAGTTGTTAAGTTAGTTTTGCCCCATTTTACGACCTTTCTTGCTACAGTGAATCTGGCTTCCCCATTGACTTTGCTTGTGAGAAAGTTGCAAAAAGTGATCATGTGACCCCAGGACCCTGCAACTGATATAATTACATGCCAGCTGCCAAGCATCTGAATTTTGATCACGTGACCATGGGGATGCCACAATAGTTGTAAGTGTGAATAACAGCCAGAAGTCACTTTTTTTTAGTGATGTTATAACTTTTCATGGTCACTAAATGAATGGTTGTAAGTTGAGGACTACCTGCATTGTTTACTGCTTGTTGTCCCTGCTTATATGAGTGTTGACTGCTGCCAAGGCGGTGTTCTGGTGTTTTTGTTTCCTTTTTAGGTTTTTTTATGATCTCTTTTGAATGGTGTATAAATGGGGTTTATCTCTATGTATTTGTTGATAGCTGGTTTATTTGAATGCCAAGCTTCCAGGAATTCCTAGTGCTTTTGGATTGAGCTTGGTCTACGATGCTCAGTTTTCAAGTTGAAACTATGGTTAAGTTTATCTATGTGTTGTGAAATTAAGTAGTTTTCACTTGTCTTCTCACTGTTGGTTTGTGTTCATGGATGTTCTGCTAGCTTTTTGCCTGTTGGTCCTACACAGTGACTGTTACAGTCCTTACATTGTACAGTGTTGTACAATGATTAGGCTGTTGTTTACTACTAGATTGGTTTGTTGGTTGTTTATTTGATTAAGGATAAGACTGCCATACATCAAAGGCAACTCAGAAACAGCCAACAGAAGAAACAACACGCCCATCAACACTGGCGGGGTAAGCTACTAGTATAAACCAGTGGTGGGTTTCTACCTGTTCGCCCTGGTTTGGGCAAACTGGTAGCAGAGGCGGCAGGAGGCTCCGCCCACCCACCCGGATGTCATCATGGAAGTTCTGCGCATGCGCAGAACCATCATGCGCACGCGCTCCCGTTCCCGAACTGGTAGCAAAGGTAAGTGAAACCCACCCCTGATATAAACAGAGAGCAAACTTCACTCCCTTCTAGCAGGGAGATGTTACCTAGTTTGGTAATGAAACATCTACAAGCAAACAACCAAACTTAGAAGGCATCTAGGACTCCATAGTTCAATCCTGAGCCACATACATTCTCATCTATTGATATTGTGACAGGAGTTAGAACAGGAAACCATTGGAAGCCACAATCAAATCTGAATTAACTACCTTTTCTCCTTCAGGAAATATTTTACATTTTTATGGGCTTTTAGATATTACGGCTCTCAAATACATTCCTGATTCCTGCAATGTTTTGACGCAGTCATTTGTTTCATATATTTGTTTTCAATGAATTGATTGGCTGTGCATTTGCTTTTTATTTACAATTTTAAAATCAATGATAAATAGATTAGTATAACCTAGTAGAAAAGCAGTATGGACATTTTGTGTCACTATTTGGGCCATGATGTAAAACAGTTGGGACTACATCATGAATTTTCATTTGGTGAAGGGAATTCCCTCCCCCCTCTTTTTAAGAGGGCTTAGAGTTTATAATTCAAGTTTTGTGTGTGCACTGGTTTGAAATGGCAGAAAACTATAATGTCAATTTTGGACAGTTCTACCGTGAAATCAAATGAGTTTCTGAGGAGCACAAGAATGGAGCTGAACTTCTACAGTCTGAGTTAACTCACCTTTATTTTAGAAGAAAGAGTTCTGATTTAAACTAAAATATAATTGGAGAGATTAGTAAAACACAGAATCATTAAGAAATCCCAAGATCTCCTGGGGAATCTCAGCAGAGAGATCATTCCTGAAAACTCCCCCCTTTCATTGAAAATATCATCCTTAACTTTCAACATTTTCTTTTGCTTGTGTGTCACAGTTGAATGTCATAAAATGCTGGCATATAAAATAAGAGGAAACTCATGGATGCTAATCTTGCTGTTGTGGAATAATAGAGATTTCATTAAGACTTGATAAAGGGAAGCCAAGCCGAATCCTTGGAGGCCACCATGTAATTATCTAGCTGCAACTTTCTTCCAGCGCACATTGCTCAGAATGTGAATTAAGCAACCATGAGCATTGTTTTAAACCCATCTTGCTTTGTTTGTCTATGCATGCATTTAAAAAGGATTAAATGGTAAGAAAATGACTTACCTTATATAGCGCAGAGGTTGAGGCAGATCCAACTGCATATGCAACACCAATAATTGAATCGCCATGGAAACCATCTGCATAGGCCATCATAACAATTCCAGTGATGGCCATTATTGCGGCAACTATCTGTGCAATCCAAAAGGAAAGACATGTAGAAGGACTTTATTATCTGGAAAGAACCATGATAAGATGAGTGTTGCGTGTGACAGATATTAAAATGACTTGAGGACATGGAATGGGAACATAACACTACAACAGTTGTGCAGGTTATGTACCTCCCAGAGAGGGACTGTACAGCAACCTTGTTCTCTTTTCTTGAAAATCAAAAGGATTATTTCTTAGATTACTTTAGACTGAAGCCCATTCAAGCAGAATTGCTTCAAGATCAGATTAGTTTGTTTCACAGGTTGACAGCCATAAACTTAGCTTGGTCACTGTTGTGTAGTCAGAGAAATTATAGCTCTAGGGAGTAAGATTCAAAACACGAAACAGGCAGGTTCATTCATCAGCAAAATGCAACAGTGGAATAAACTTCAGCTTGTTTCTCGTGGTGAGTACTAGCAGACTGAAAAAAGTACCAAATCCCAATGGTTCTATTGCTATGTTAAATGACTTTTGTCCCAGTCTGGTGCCTACTAATACTTTGGGACAGTCTTTCTCAAGCTTGGCAACTTTAGGATGTATGGATTTCAACTCCCAGAATTCCCCAGCCATTATTGCTGGCTGGGGAATTCTGGGAGTTGAAGTCCACACATCTTAAAGTTGCTAAGGTTGAGAAACACTCCTAGAATTCTGAACAGGCACAGCCATTATTTGTGTAGACTGAGAATTCTGGGATTTGTTATCTGGTGAAATGTTCACGTTGGGAAAGCCTGCATGAAACCACAATTTAATAGTATACGAGTGAGCAAACTTCAGCTAATTGTGCCACTGGTGATGTTACCACTTGGATAACGCAACATCTGCAAGCAAATAACCAAACTCAGAGAGCATCAAGAACTCCACAGCCACAGAGTCCCTTGGGAGTTGGGCGGCATACAAATTTAATAAATAATAATAATAAAATAATAATAATTCTATTTCCCCTACTCAATATGTTTATATCACTGAGCCGTGGTGGTGCAGTAGTTAGAATGCAGTATTGCAGGCTAACTCTGCCCACTGTCAGGAGTTCAATCCTGACTGGCTCAAGGTTGACTCAGTTTTCCATCCTTCCGAGGTAAAATGGTAAAATGAGGACTCAGATTGTTGGGGGCAATATGCTGACTCTGTAAACCACTTAGAGAGGGCTGTAAAGCATTATGAAGCAGGATATAAATCTTAGTGCTATTGCTATTGCTATCATGTAGGGACCCTACAGCACACTGGAGGATGCTAAAATGAATTTGGGTAATTTATACTGTATACTATATACTGTATGTGATGAGGACTGAGTTACAATCTTAGCATGTTATGTGATTCTTAGACATAGCATACAGTATTTATGTGAATGAAGCAACTGTGTTCTAGTTTTAGAATTCAATATATTCTGTGAATTCACCCAAAGAGTACTGACCAGTTGGTCAAGTTCAATATAATAGTACTCTGTGTCATTAATTCAAATGCTCACACTCAATTAAACCCAGTAGTGATGGCAATGATCTTTAAAACAAAGCTTGGATAAGTTACTGCAGAGAGCTGAAATGGTAGCCTGTCCCTACTTCCCTTTACTGATCCAAGCTCTTACTATCTGTCATCATTTTATTTCTGGCAGAAACCCACGAGGAGGAAAAAATCATAAGGAAGGGTTTTTTTAAAAAAATCTCTAGAAAACCTCACTTGCCACCTTTATCCTCTCTCTCAGCTTCTATTTTATAAAATTTTGCTGCATACTGCCTGATACAATGCTTCTGTAATCTCAAAAGTAATACTTTAATACCCCAATTTGGTGTCAAACACTGATCATATCACCTAGGAAATGTTTGGGAATGAAGATATTAGAGCTGTTAGTGCTATTTACCTGCACTTTATCTATCAAACCTATCAGACACACTTAAATCATTTTTCAGCTTTACAAAAACCTTTGTATTCTGTACAATAGATCACATTTTGGAGATATTGAAGGATGTATGAAACAGCTTATGAATTGAGAAGAAAATATTATTTTCAGTCTTTAAAAGAAAGATCTAGCTTTAGATACTTGCACACAAACGACTCCTATTACAGTCACACACCAGCACTAAAATAAGCTTTAAGAACTGCTATGTATTTTACCTCCCAGCACTAGTTATTAAAATTTATACATCAAATTAGAGTTTGTCTCTACTAATTAATTAACTGCAGGTTTTGTTGATTAATCCACGGATGAAACCAATTCAAGCTTGTCCAATTTACTTTTCTCTTTAATGAACACTCCTATGAATTAGATGAAGGAGATACGGAAATGTAAGGTTTGCACTATGAACTGAAGGAACGTAATTCATACGCAGAAGGAACATATTTTCTTGAATTCTAATAAAAACGATGGAGATGGGATGAAAGCAGGTCCTTTAAGTTTGACTCTCTTCTTCCACAAGCAGATTTCCCTCATACAAAACATGGAATAGATTAAGTTAATAATCCAAACCACAGAGTGTCACACCTAAAGGGCAAGTGAGAAAGATGTAGCAAGTTCTTGAAACCTGCTACGTGTCAGGTGGGTTAAGAAACGGAACTAACGGAACTTAAACAGAAATAACTCATTTCAGTGGAGCCCAACAAATTTAAGCTGTTGTTTTCAATTTAAAAGATCCTTGCTGCTACTGTCACCATCCTGGTAAATCATGTTCCATGAACCTTGGATCACTTTTGTGCCCTACAAATGCTTCATCTCTGAGGAATGCAAAGCATGTTACTTTCAGTGTCAAGTTACAAGTTCTTGTGTAAGAATTTTGGTCTCAATGCTAGTTTATAATTCCCCACCTAGCTAGTTTCCGGATGGAAATCCATCGAACAGATTGGCAGGTTTATTTTGGAAAGTCCTCTGAGTACAATTTGTAGGCACTTTCCTGAAAATGGCAAATACTGCCCTTGGTTTGTAATTCATTGTGATGTGGGCTATACAAAATGGTAGCCGAGGCATGGGTTGTCTTCATATAGAAAACTGCCTCTTCAGCGTGAGGGAGTTGAGGGCAACTTTCTCATTTTGAGAATGTGGGTGCATTTCTTTATTGGCCTTATGAGCTGCCCTGATCACTAAAAAAAATGTAATAATGTGTGTCCATAATACTTCTTTCAAAATGTGGGGCTTTATGTGTTCATTTAATTGATATTTTGCACATACACCCCTAAGCACCTCCCCCTTTTTTATATGTGTGCCTGAGTAATTGCTGACTTCTGTCGACTGTCTGTCCTAGTCTCTGAAGTTTTCTTGGCAAGATTTTTCGGAAGTGGTTTGCCATTGCCCCCTTGCTAGGACTGAGAGAAAGTATCTGGCCCCTCCCAGCTGGGTTCATGCGTAAGGTGAGGTTTGTAGCCCAATAGCTACAAACTGTAGCCTTAACCACTATACCAAACTGTCTCTCTTGTCTGTCCCTAATTGCCCAGAAATCAATTAATGGAAATAACATAGGTATACATTTATTTATTCATTCATTTATTTATATCCCACCGTTATTATTTTCACAAACAACTCAAGGCGGCAAAACTATCCAACACACCTTCCTCCTCCTATTTTCCCCATAACAACAACCACCCTGTGAAGTGAGTTCGGCTGACAGAGAGTGATGTCTTTCATGGCTAAGGTAGGACTTGAACTCATAGTCTCTTGCTTTCTAGCCTGGTGCCTTATCCACTAGACCCGTGATGGCGAACCTATGGCATGCGTGCCACAGGTGGCACGTGGAGCCATATCTGCCGGCACGCGAGCCATTGCCCTAGCTCAGCTCCAGTGCGCATGTGCGCACCGACCAGCTGATTTTTGGCTCACGCGGAGGCTCTGGGAGGGCGTTTTTGGCCTCCAGAGGGCCTCCCAGGGGGGAGGGCGTTTTCACCCTCCCCAGGCTCCAGGGAAGCCTCTGGAGCCTGGGGAGGGCAAAAAATGGGCCTACCGGGCCCACCGGAAGTTGGGAAATGGGGGAGCGGGGGGGCGTGCGTACATGCACAGGGGGTGGGGAAGCATGGGGGGTCATCCGCGCATGCGCAGGGAGTGGGGTGCGTGGGGCGCATTGAATTATGGGTGTGGGCACGCGCGCACATGCGATAGCGCGCGCGCACGCACTTTCGGCACCCGAGGAAAAAAAGGTTTGCCATCACTGCACTAGACCAAACTGGCTCCCTTATTAATGATTAATAAAATAACAATGATTATAAGTCCAGTTTTGAACAATGTCCAGGAGAGATCACCAGTATTATATGGATCTATTTGGGACTACTATGTGCTCAAATCACTAACCAGGAGCTTTGAGATGGGAGAAGTCTGAGAAAGTGAGTAGCCAACTTTTAAGTGACTCAGCCTGGCAGGAAGAACATAGCTCAGAGCTTTTGCTTTGCATATGAAAAATCTTAGCTTAGCTTACCATTTTATCCAGATAAAATGGTAAAATCCAGTTAGCCCCGGGGATCCATTGATTAAATACTAAATTTGTCAAGATCAGATTCTTAGTCTTTAACTGAGAATGCCCATCAATGCAAAAGGCCTTCCATCAATTTGATCAGATTCTGCCTCCAAATAATAAATGGATTACTAGAGAATTATGTAACAGCCTCATCAGAAACAAATTCTACTGACACAACAAATATTTGGAGAGGACTGATCCTGTTTTGTTTTAATCAATAGCCTCAATTAAAGATTTGCTTTGGCACTGATTTGGATATTGTTAGAATTTATTCCCCATTCCACCGGATATTATTATTCAATATGATTCAATTGCTGAAATAGTTCTAGCAAAAATGGAGCTAAAATGATGGTCCATGCAGACAAGATTAATACAATTGGCAACAACAGCTTTGTATTCAGATACTGAAAAGTAAAGATGCCCTGAACATGAACGCAACTCCTGATCACTGCATCCATGCAAAGTTACCAAAGTGATTTCCAACTGATTTCCCAGTCTAGAAAATAGATCTGGAATTCCCAGGTAATAACCAAGGCCAGCCTGCCTTAGCTTTTGAGATCAATCAAAAGTGATTAACTGCTGACTTTTAATCATGTATTATGATGCTTAAAGAGAATATTGGATGGGACTCCCCAAAAGTGGGCATTCTATTTTCATGCTATGCTTGGGAAAGCAAGAACATGATCCTCTTATACAGTAAGTCTGCAGCTACAATTTTATCTGGCAGATTTAAAGGACAGTCTTTTCTCAACGAAATATGAGCCCCTCCCTCCAATGTCGAGGTGGCGCAGTGGTAAGAGCCGAGGTGGCGCAGTGGTTAGAGTGCAGTACTGCAGGCTACTTCAGCTGACTGCTGGCTGCAGTTCGGCAGTTCAAATCTCACCGGCTCAAGGTTGACTCAGCCTTCCATCCTTCCGAGGTGGGTAAAATGAGGACCCAGATTGTTGGGGGCAATATGCTGACTCTGTGAACCGCTTAGAGAGGGCTGTAAAGCACTGTAAAGCGGTATATAAATCTAAGTGCTATTGCTATTGCTATGTTTTCCTGATATCAGTAAGCATTTATAATAATGTAATTCCTTGACTTGGCTTTCTGGTGTTACTTCATTTATTTGTTTTATTTTAGAAGGTACTATATATGCCCATAACAAAATAATCGAGTTGGAAGGGACCTTGGAGGTCTTCTAGTCTAACCCCCTGCTCAAGCAGGAGACCTTATACCATTTCAGACAAATGGTTGTCCAATCTCTTTTAAAAACTTCCAGTGTTGGAGCACCCACAACTTCTGGAGGCAAGTTGTTCCACTGATTAATTATTCTGTCAGGAAATTTCTCCTTAGTTCTAAGTTGCTTCTCTCCTTGATTAGTTTCCACCCATTGCTTCTTGTTCTGCCCTCAGGAGCTTTGGAGAATAGCTTCACTCCCTCTTCTTTGTGGCAGCCCCTGAGATATTGGAACACTGCTATCATGTCTCCCCTAGTCCTTCTTTTCATTAAACTAGACATACCCAGTTCCTGCAACCGTTCTTTATATGTTTTAGCCTCCAGTTCCCTAATCATCTTTGTTAAACATTCCACTCACCAAGATTAATTTCCTCTCAGCCCTTTCAGCCAAGTCTTCTTTAAAATGCACCTTTATTTTAATTTCTGCTGGAGAATTCAGCTGAAGAGAATTTGCAGAGGGAAAGTGCTTTTCCTTCAAGTGAATTTAGTGGACAAGAATCTTTCCCTCTCACCCATCCTGACATTCTTAATATAGTGACCCAGAGTGCCAGTTATCATAATTTATAATACTCTTGCTTGCCAGTTAAAGATAGAAAGGTCCTTCCCACTTAGAAAGAGTCAGTTTGATCTAGTGGTTAAAGTACCAGGCTAAAAACCAGGAGACTATGAGTTCTAGTTCCGCCTTAGGCATGAAAGCCAGCTGGGTGACTTTGGGCCAGTCACTCTCAACACATCCAACCTCATAGGGTTGTTGCGGTGGGGAAAATAAGAGGAGAAAGGAATATTAGGTATGTTCATCACCTTTAGTTATTTATAAAAAAAAAAAATCTTTAAAAAATGTAACCTAGTTGAAATTCCAACAATTTCTCCAGATTGTGGTAAAGCCAGCTGCCTAAATTCTGACGCATGGTAGTAGGAACCAGGATGGAGTTTGCAAACAAAGAAAAGAATAAGCTGCCATTCTTAATCACTTTCATTCAATTCTATGAAATTAAGTAAACAGACTGACATCTGGGATGCAGATGAAAGAGGCCAAAGCTTGCCTTGTCTCTGAGATTAGAAGCAAAGAATTAATCTATTTCCCACCAGAACAGTATTGCAAATCCACTCTTTTCTTTGTTTCAGATAAGTGAATGGGATTGCTGCTCTTACGGGGAAAAGTAAAATGCTATGTTTGGGAATGCAAGCTGAAAAGTAGTTTCTAAATTTGGAGCATAATTAAAAACAATAAAATTAAGCACCGTTATTCTACATCCTGCTATTATATTGGCAAAGAATAAGAATATGAGATTATACGAGTCTTAATGTTTCACCATAATTCTTCCATAATAATGTCTCCCACGTGCATTCCAAAGCAAGACACTGTATGGAATTATGCATTAATTCTTAATGGATTAATTGCTTGTGGCTGAATTTCACTATCACCATCTGAGGGCAGCATTCAGGAGAACACAAAACTGAGAAACAGTCGTATGAAAAGGCAACCTCATAATGACAGTCTACTGGACATGAACACAAGAGACTCTTGTAGCCACTTCTAAATTCTTCATTGTCCAGAACCATTTCTGCTAATCCGATAATCCCCTCCCATTTATAGTACTCACTGGACACTGAACAAAAAAATGGATAAACCCGACATGTGTTTTTTGGAGCATAACAGTTGTCTTAGAATTTCAAAATAAAGTTTGGGCAATGGAAACCATCATTAACAAAAGCTGTCTAGGCCATTACCCTGACACCCATGAACCTGTCTTTCAGGACAATCCACGAGAGCAGGAAGACAAAGGCTTTGTTACAACAGAACAGGGCTGAGACGTCCGTGGCGGTCAGCTTCTTCAGAGCCAGCAGGTATAGGTAGTTAGTCAAAGTCCACAAAATAGAAAAGGGAGCGGTTCTTTTAAGAAAGAGTTTCAGCGTCAGACCATCTTCGCCAAAGATCCGACTACATTCCCTAGAAAAATTTAAAAAAAAAAAGAGATTCCTCATTTAGGGGATACAAGTCTCCTCCCAATTTTGCCATTTCACAGCAGCATAACTTTAAGTTTTTAATCTTGTTCTTCAGCCATGCTTCAGAATGGCTGACCAATTATTTTAAAACATGATGATATGCTCGCATGTTTTATTTAATAGAATGGCAGGCAGATGGTGCTCTGTGGTAGGTTCTACTCCAGGGGTGTCATCACGGCGGTGTCACGTGACGTATCGGGACTTTTTCCCCCTTTGCTAAACTGGGCGGGGGCAGAGCCAGCACGTGACACATCCGGCCCGCGGGCCGCGAGTTTGACACCCCTGCTCTACTCCATCAGAACTTACAATAGAAAGGGTTTTTTCCCCCCCTGCAAATATTCAGAACTAGATTAATTTCCAGAGTCTGATCTGAAAGGGCAAAGTATTTATGTGGTAAAGGTGTTTCCAGCTAGGATCTATAAATACGACATCAATCATTGTTTACTTTTAGCCAGCGTTTTGCTTGCAATTATGATCTAAGTGAAAGAAATGGATTCAAGAGGTGATATTAATGGAATTTAAAATATAGCTATCTGAATAATAACAATTCACATCTAAATATGGAGGCAAACTTGACATTTGATGTAGAGGGTTTTAAATGTGAGAGAAGGATCATGTTTTGTCAGAAGTCAGTTAGGCTTACTCCCTAGAAATGTTTTTAGGTTTGCAATTTCATGGATTTTTTTTCCTAAATCTGAATTTGCTTATTTGACTTGGGATCATAGTATTTCCATGTGGGAGAATGGAAAAAGTAAATAGAATACAGGTAGTCCTCAACTTATAACCATTTGTTTGGCGACTGATTTATAATGGAAAATGTGACTTACGACTGGTCCTTGCACTGCTGCAGCATCCCCATAGTCACGTGATCGTCTCAGGGTCACATGATTATTATTATTATTTTATTATTTATTAAATTTGTATGCCGCCCAACTCCCAAGTGATCACCATTTGCAACCTTTCCAGCTGGCTTCCGACAAGCAAAGTCAATGGAGGAAGCTGGATTCACTTAGCAACTGCAGTGATTTCTTTAACAACCATGCCAGAAATGGACATAAAATCAGGCGTGACTCACTTAACCACCTTGCTTGGCAATGGAAATTCTGGTCCCAATTCTGGTCCTAAGTCAAGGACTATCTGTATGGTTGGGTATCCTGCTGTTTGTCCTCCCGAACATACATATTGTTCTGGTATTCTGAAAAGAAGGCTGGGAAACTGACTTGAAAAAAATGCTGGGCTAAGGAAATAAGCACTTCCAAGAGGAAGGAAGTGAGGAGGGCAGTATGGCTAGTCTTGAGCAAGAGAGAAATGAGCAGGTGAACCAAGATGGATTTTGGCTTTTGAAGGTTTGTCTATTCAACAGTGGCCCAAGGCATCACCATTAAAAGCTTGCCTGTGCCAGCATGGCCTGGGAGAATATTGATAAGAAAATAGACTTCATGGAATCCTATCCAGATGGGGTAGTGATTGCATTGTGGCAGCCTATCCGGAGTGGAGTGGAGCTCATATGACATGGGTTCATGCTCAAGGGAAACATCTAGGACTAAGTTTCTCAACCTTGGCAACCTAAAGAAGTGTGCGTTTCCTCCCAAAATTTGCTGGCTGGGGAATTATGGGAGTTGAAGTCTGAAGTTGCCAAGGTTGAGAAGCATTAATCCAGGATAATATCTCGCTAGCTTGAGAATTTGCCATTCAATTTCCCACTCAAGATACAGCTGTTGATGATAATTTGCTCTGGGGAAAAAAAACAGCAATTGATCCCTCTTAACTGATTCCCTACTTAATCCTAGTTAAAATATTTCATGGAACTTATTATTAGTTGTAAAAAATCAAATTCAGCACTACTAAGTAGTATTAAGTAGCTACAATCCTTCAAAGTACCTGATGAAGAATAATATCTCTGTCATCTGCTATTTTTATACAAGAACACCAGTCCCTGGACTAGAGAGATTCTGCATGCAAGTGTTATTTTATCACTGAACGATGATCCCCCTCTTCCTTCACAGCGTTGGTTTCCAGATGCCAGAATTTTAAAAAGGCTAAAACTTGCAGTCTGTCAGACCTGCCAGAACTTAAACCTCTAAATAGAAATGATCCTTGGTTCCGTTTGTTGAGAAAGGTATAGTTTATTAGAGATCAAGTGTATTGCAGTATTGGAAAGCCAGAACTGAGAATTGCCTGCCAAAATCCCTAAGTTCTACTTTTCCCTCCCTTAACTATCTCTCATTGACCAACCCAATGTAACCAATCAGGTTCAGGCAAGATGTTTTCATAACGGTCAGTCCAAGCGCATTTTGGTATGCGGCTCTCTCCTTCTTCCAGCTGGGTCACCTTGAGGCAGCATCTCAAGGAGATACAGCACTTACTTTCATTTCCCCCCTTCATTCCCCCTCTCCACAGTTCATGACAGGCTCTCACCGCATAGCAGCAAAGCACAAGCAAGCACAAAGTGGCAGCTGACATAGTCTCTAATGTGCATACAAACATATTTTTTCAAAATAGTAATAATAATTGTGTGGATTCATCAAATAATATAAAACATCTAAACAACTACATTTTGGACTTTCTTTTGGATTCCTATTCCATTTTTTGTAACATTTTATTTCATGAAGAGTTCTGGAAAACTCTCTCAGTCAGCCATGTATTGGGGTTCTTAAAAAAAAAGGAGGAGAATTTATTAGA
The DNA here is from genome assembly GCA_003457575.1 of Thermophis baileyi. Classification (NCBI taxonomy): domain Eukaryota; kingdom Metazoa; phylum Chordata; class Lepidosauria; order Squamata; family Dipsadidae; genus Thermophis; species Thermophis baileyi. The sequence goes on along the minus strand of QLTV01004082.1, from coordinate 1,620,901 downwards.
TATGTACAAGAAAGAAAAAATGAGAACACTTTTTGAAGAACTGTTCTTTGAACAAGCTGACATGGCTACAAAACTTTTCCCCAATTGCTTTTTTTCCCTTGAATGAAGAAAAGATGTCAAAGTCTTTTAAGTGACAAGACTGAAGTCTAACCAAATAGGAAAGACTGCTAGAAACCTACCTGAATTTTTTGATTGGAGCCTGCTTTTCCTGGGCAGTTGCAAGATGTCCAGAGTAATAAACGGGGAAAAACATAATATTCCAATTTGTAGAAAACCAAGTCATGAAAAATGGATAATCAAAGTTCTTATATGTGATTTTGACAATCTGTGTTGTTCCAATCCAAGAGGATGAGACTGACAAAATAATTAGAAATCCCCAGAGGATCTTGAGAAATGTAGATGTACAAGACTCACAACGCGTCTGTGTGTGGCTCTCCTGGCTGCTGTTTTCAACTTGAGTTTGTGTCCCTTCTTCTCCTACAAACAGAGGCAATGAAGATAATTAAAGAAATGAAGGCTATGTTGGAGACCAGTGCATTGTCCTGGTTAATGAAAAAGGAGGAATGACAAGAAACCATAACATTTCAAAGTACTGTTAACATCCAGACAAAATGTATTGCTCGTGTTGCCAAAAACAGTGGCTTCTGTTTGTATGAGTTTGGGGAGTTTCTGTTTCAGCACAACTGGAAGATGCCAAGATGGGAAATGCTGGCCAAGAAGATTTCAAGAAGAGAAGGAATTAGGTGATCTTGTAAATATTGATAGACTAGAAGAACATCATATCACAGTTATGGGATTTTCGTATCACTAGTATCTGAGCAGCCTTCATATAAGTTTTCTATATTATGCACTTTCACAAAAGGGGGACAGAATTGATGTAAATCTTTCTTGGGGTGGAGGGGGAGAACTACATACCTTGAATGCATCTTTTTGACATCACAGTTTGCAGCAACTATTTCTCTTCTTTGCTCCCATCTATGAAGTCAATTCTTATATTTAGTGGGCCCTTAAATAAGACACCCTATGCTGATGTCCATCTTTCCTGAATAAGAGCCATAGTGGCACAGTGGTTAGAATGCGGTATTGCAGGCTAATTCTGCCTATTGCCAGCAGTTCGATTCTAACTGGCTCAAGCTTGACTCAGCCTTCCATCCTTCCGAGGTGGGTAAACTTGCCACTCAGCATCTCACATTCGGTTGCCTTTCCAATAATACTCTTCCTTACAATTGCAAAAAGGATACTGCATGACAAGTAGAAGCAAAGAAGGGAATAGCAAACCAAGGAGAAAGGTCAGTAGCTGCTGAGGTTATTCTGATTTTTAAGAAGGTATAGTAGGACAGTCTCAGCTTCAGATGGGCTGGAAGTGGCCATGCTAGCTGTGAATGCTAAAAGTTGCAATTCCAATATTTCTAGAGGATGCCAGGCTGGGGATGACTATTTTATATACTTACAGTAGCTAAAAAAATTTGCAGAGGATATCAACTGTAGCAAATTAACAGAATTAGCAAAATAGAACTTTCTATTGCAATAGATGGAGTATCAGAGCTGGCCCTATCATGAAGCACAACAAAGCAGATGCTTTTGATGAGGGACCAGGAGGAGAAGCAAAGTGGGCCAAGATCCCATTGGTTGATCATGCAACCACTGCCCAAAGCAGCCATTTCTCTTGGATGGTTGGCCTCCCAGTTGGTTATCCAGTATCTACTGCTCTAAAGAGATTCTCAAAGTAGAGAATTGTGAATGGGTAGCATTTTCCTTGGACAAGAAGTGTTATCCACCAACATCAGGTGATGCCACCTCAGAGGAATGTATATGGCCAAGGAGACCAGATGGCTGGGGAGGGATGCTAGAGGGGGAATACATGGGACAACTGATAAGTTCTCCTACACACTGAGTTAGATCTTTCCACTATGATGTAAAGCCCTTTTCCCAAATAATCAACTGTAGCCATGGAAACCAGCCCTTTAATGACCAGTATAATTTATAAAGTGGAGGAGCTGCTCACCATTTCTTGCATGTTCAGATTTACCTGCAAAGCTATCACCTGAACAGGGCTTTGAGCTCCTGGAAATCACTTATACTATTATTACTACTACTGTGACAACCTTTCTAGGTCAATTGTTTTGTCCAATCATGACGATATACAACTAACGAACTCTTACTGAAAGCCAAAAGTATTAGAGATTGCTACAAATAAATTAATTAGGAACAATTCAACTACAAAGGAATTTTGTATCTGTAAACCTTGTATAAACAGTAGAATAGCAATCCCATTAGATCCAGCAGGCGAGGCATGCTCTAGGTCCCATCTGCAAGAGAATGACATTGGCAGGACCCAGGAGGAGGGCCTTTTCTGCCCTGGCACCTGCCCTTTGGTACATCACCCTCTCCGAGATCAGAGTTGCCCCAACCCTACTGGCCTTCTCCAACTCATTAAAAACTTGGCTTTGTCATAAGCTTAGGGCTCTGTTATTGTGGGGAGCCTGTTTCTTGGCTATATTAAATGTGACATGCTGAGAGTGTTCCTGGCTGCTATTTTTATGTTATTTGTGTTTTTAATTCTGTTTTTGTCCTCTCGGCTGCCCAGAGTCATGCTTATGCGATGGGCAGCCATATACATTTAATAAATAAATAATCAGCTGGTACATAGAGAAAGGGGAAGATTTCTTCCATCAGAAAAACTTTGGTGCCAGCAAACACTGAAATTTAGATTCATTTTCTTCTCATAGCTCACGACAAATTATTTGCATTCTGATCATTCCACAAAGCAAAGGATTATTGAAATATTGACTATTTTCATGGGGACCCTCCTCTTTGTCTGGTTCTGAGCTATCCCAAATATGGGAAACAAAATTCCATTTCCCAGCTGTCTGACTTCCTTTACGCTGAAAACTTATTAAGGTCTTTATGATCTCTCTATTTTTAGAGTTTTGCTTTTCTTTTTCCCTATCTTTCTTGACTAATTGGATTTGTTTTGTTATCTTGATTATCAACTTCTTCACTCCAGTCTAATGAATTTATGGTTCTGTGCATGCACAAAAAGTTCCTAAACAGCTACTTGACTGGCTGACTTATTAAAAGAATGAGAAACAATTTAGTTTTCTCCAATTGTTAAGTTTTGGACTAGGATTGTTTGTAATGATTAGTTTACAAAGGAACATTTCAAAACATGAATGTTTTTTCCGGTGAGACCGGTCTATCAGGGCAACCTGGTCTACCCAATTATGGGACGGAGCATACTGCTTCTGCTTTCGCCTTTCAGCCCCAATCCAGGGGCCTTCGCAGGCAGTTGCTTTCGCAACAAACTACTGTATATTTGTGTTGAATTTATGTTTACCGACAAAGAAATAAAGGGAGACTAGTATAGATCTATTTCAAGCTATTTAGCTCTCATCAGCTAGCCATACCCTTAACCTCTAAATAGCTTGAAATAGAACTATACTAGTCACCCTTTATTTCTTTGTCAGTAAACATAAATTCAATTTATGCTTCAGCCTTTATGTTTGGGGCTGGTTCCTGCATGCTGCTATTACTTCTATTACAACTACACATACAAATCAACTGTGCAATAGAACCTGCACAGAGAGTGCACTGTTGCACCTTGGAAAGTTGATGGTGCAAACTTTGTATGCAGAAGATCCAGGGTTCAGCTCCAAGGAAGTCTGCTGAAAAACAATCAAGTAGAAGTGTTGTGGAAATCCACTGTCCATCTATCTGAGATCCTGGAGACTCAATGCCAATCAGAGAAAACAGTAATTGTCAGTATGCAACCCTCTGTTACTGGAAAGGAAAGAAACTTGTTTCTTTTTACAAAATATAAATCTGAATGCAAAATAACATTTGCCTTCCCTCCCCAAATGATAGAGCTGTGATGGCGAACCTATGGCACGTGTGCCACAAGTGGCACACGAAGCCATGTCGGTGGGCACGCGAGCTCAGGTCCGGCGCGCATGTGCGCGCCGGCCAGCTGATTTTCGGGCCTTCTGGGCCCACTGGGAGTAGGGAAACAGGCTGTTTCCAGCCTTCAGAGGAGGCCCATGTTTTGCTCTCCCCAAGTTCCAGAGCCTTTCTAGGAGCCTGGGGAGGGTGAAAACGGCCTTCCCCACCCCCCAGAGGCCCTCCGAAGGCCAGAAATGGCCCTTTTCCCAACTTGAAACGGGCCATTTCTAGCCTCCAGAGGGCCTCCAGGGGGGTGGGGAAGGCCGTTTTTGCCCTCCCTAGGCTCCTAGAAAGGCTCTGAAGGGAAAGCAAAAAAATGGGACTTCCGGTTCAACCGGAAGTTGGCAAACGGGCCATTTTCTGCCTCCGGAGGGCCTCCGGTGGGGTGGGGAAGGCTGTTTTCGCCCTCCCCAGGCTCCTAGAAAGGCTCTGAAGCCTGGTGAGAGCGAAAAACGGGCGTGCCATCGCATGCCAGGAGCGGGGGGGCTCACACGCGCATGCACGGGGGGCGCATGGAATTATGGGTGTGGGCACACATGCTCGTGACCCCCCCACACTCCCCCCCTTTTGGCACATGAACCAAAAAAGGTTCGCCATCACTGTGATAGAGGATGCAACCAGAGGTGGGGAGAGCTCCGCCCCTTTTGTGTGTGATATCACACAAATGCAGATATGGAAGGGGCAGAGTTTGCAACTGGGGAACCAAGGGTGGGTTCTAACTTATCTCGCTGCCGGTTCACTTCCTCCCGCGCCGCGTGGCCGCACCTTGTGGGTGCGCGGGCGCATGCGCAGTGCAAAAGAATAAAAAAATTCCCCCTGAAAAAAAGCTGAAAACAAGATGGCGACGCATGCGCAGTGCCGGAAACTCGGCTTCTACACATGCACAGAAGAAAAAAAACCCAGGAAAAATTAAATAAATAAATAAATAAATAATAAAAAGATGGCGGCGTCCACGGACCTGCACCGACCGAACCGGATCTGTGACGTCATAGTGACATCACCAGCGGGTCACTACTGGTTCACGTGAACTGGTCCGAACCGGGAGGAACCCACCTCTGTGGGGAACACATTCAAGAGTCGCTTTGGGCAGCTTATAAATTAAATAAATAAATAAACAAACAAACAAAAAATGTTTTTTGTCAATTTGAAGGAAGCAGCATATTGTTCTAGACATTTCTACATGCAACTATCCTACTAAGCATTCCAGCACTGGCAGATGTTCAATAAATAACATTGATTATTAATTGATAATAAAAATAGGACAAGAAGCAATGGGTGGAAACTAATCAAGGAGAGAAGCAACTTAGAACTAAGGAGAAATTTCCTGACAGTTAGAACAATTAATCAGTGGAACAGCTTGCCTCCAGAAGTTGCGAATGCTCCAACACTGGAAGTTTTAAAGAAGAGATTGGACAACCATTTGTCTGAAATGGTATAGGGTTTCCTGCCTAAGTAGGGGGTTGGACTAGAAGACCTCCAAGGTCCCTTCCAACTCTGTTATTATATTGTATTATGATTATGTTCCATCAAATCGTTTTCAAATCCTAGTGTCTAGATCAGGGATGTCAAACTCAAGGCCCACAGGCCGGATGCGGCCTGCGGGATGCTTAGATCTGGCCTGCAGGGCTGCCCTGGGAACAGTGAAGGACCGGCCCACGGTGCCTCTGCCAGTGAAAACGGAGCTCGGGAAGGCCGCACACAGCCCTCCCAAGCTCCGTTTTTGCTGGCAGAGCACTTGGGCCACCACAGACGCCTCCAACACCAGTGATGTCGAGCTGGCCATTCCCATTATGGCCACGCCCCACCCCCACCCGCCCCAAGGTCAAACACAACCCTGATGCAGCCCTCAAAGAAATCGAGTTTGACACTTCTGGTCTAGATAGACAGATAACACAATGGCTACTACATTGTATCCAAATTACAACAATCACACATTTCTACAATTTCTTCATAACAATGCTCATCTCACAATAATATATTCTTATCCAGACCTTGCAACAATTACAGTGATAATTCTGACTGTCCACCGAATAGCTTTTCAATCTGTATGGTGTATTAATAATTGAAATATATTGATATTTTAATCTATATCATTTGGATATATTATTTTTAATAATATAACTGTATTTATCTTAATACTTTCATTGCAGCATTTTGTAAATCACCCTCATCAGGTATTTTATTTCTGTAAATTGAAAGACAGGGTTAAAAAAATAATACATTTGCATTTTTTTTTCTGGTGGCTGCTCTTAGCCAGTCAAAATAAATTCAGAGATTAGCAAAAGAGGAATCATGAGATAAGAGAGTCACAAGGCAAAGGGGGGGGGAATCACATTTCTACAGCTTTCTCTCTGATTATTATGTTTTTTAAGCCAAAGTCAACAACAGGGAAAGCTATATTTGAGGGGGAAAAAATCTTTCCTTCTCTGTCATACAGATTCCTGGTGATTTAAGACTGATCTTTCACCAGGATCAAAGAAAAGCCTTTTCCTCCATCCTATTCCTCCTCTTCTCATCATGACCAAGATAGATAAAATTAGTGTTCTAGTGGTAGAATCAAGTTAAGGTTAGTCTGGAGTTAAATAATAGAATAGAATAGAATAGAATAGAATAGAATAGAATAGAATAGAATAGAATAGAATGGAATGGAATGGAAGACTGGGGGAGAATGGGAATGGAATGGAATGGAATGGAATGGAACGGAACGGAACGGAACGGAACAGGAACGGAATAGGAATAGGAATAGGAATAGGAATAGGAATAGGAATAGAATAGAATAGAATAGAATAGAATAGAATAGAATAGAATAGAATAGAATAGAATAGAATAGAATAGAATAGAATAGAATAGAATAGAATAGAATAGAACAGAACAGAACAGAACAAACTGACCTTGGAGGTCTTCTAGTCCAACCCACTGCTCAGGCAGGAAACCCTATACCATTTCAGACAAATAGTTGTCCAATCTCTTCTTGGTTGGAAAGATCCTGTTTGATTCTAATGTGCCCCTTGCCATAATGATGGTGTGGAATTAATGTTTTATCCTGGAGAGGTTTCATCCTGCTGGATCTTCTTTGTGCAACTAGTTTGCTACAAACATCTGTGTAAGGCCACATAGTGCACACCACTTTTGCCCATTAGTTCTTCTTGGCTACAAAATCCCAGCATAGAAAAGTATGGGCAAAGTAGACAATCCAAGAAACCATACCCTTTATTTAGTAGGGCGGAGGAAGTTTTGCACCCAAGGCACAAATGGAGTTGTGATAATCAATCAGAATAGAGCTGGAAGGGACCTTGGAGGTCTTCTAGTCCAACCCCCTGCTCAAACAGGAGACCCTATACCATTTCAGACAAGTGGCTGTCTAATCTGTTCTTTAAAAACTCCAGCGGTGAAGCACCTACAACTTCTGAAAGCAAGCTGTTCCACTGGTTAATTGTCCTCACTGTTAGAAAGCTTTTCCTTAATTCCAGGTTGCTTCTCTCCTTGATTAGTTTCCACCCATTGTTTCTTGTCTTGCCTTCTGGTGCTTTGGAAAATAAGTTGACCCCCTCCTCTTTGTGACAGCCCCTCAAATACTGGAATATTGTATCGTGTCACTCTAGTCCCTCTTTTTTCTAGACTAGCCATACTCAATTCCTGCCACCATTCTCCATATGTTTTAGTCTTCAGGCCTTTAATCATCTTAGTTGCTCTTCTCTCCACTTTTTCCAAAGTCTCAAACTCTTTTTTGTAATGTAGTGACCAAAACTGGATGTAGTATTCCAGGTGTGGTCTTACTAAGGATTTATAAATCGGTAGTAATACTTCACGTGATTTTGATTCTATGCCTCTGTTTATGCAATCGTTGTATTAGCTTATTTGGCTGCTGCCGCACACTGCTGGTTCATCTTTAAGTGATCATCCACTAGGACTCCAAGGTCCCTCTCACAGTTACTGTTTTTGAGCCAAGTTTCACCAGAGGTGGGTTCCTCCCGGTTCGGACCGGTAGCGACCCGCTGGTGATGTCGCGGTGATGTCACGGATCCGGTTCGGTAGGTGCCGGTCCATGGGTGCTGGGGGGGAATTTTTTGCTATTTTTTTTTTTTTTTTCATGCGCAGAAGCCAAGTCCCCAGCACTGCACATGCGCCACCATCTTGTTTTCAGCTTTTTTGGGGGGGGTTGATTTTTTTGACACTGCGCATGCGTCGCCATCTTGTTTTCTGCTCTTTTTTTGGAATTTTTTTTTATTTTTGGCACTGTGCATGCGTCGCCATCTTGTTTTCGGATTTTTGGGGGGGGATTTTTATTTTTATTTTTTGGCACTGCGCGCGTGGTCACGAGGTGCGGCCACGAAGCGAACCGGCAGCGAGGTAAGTTAGAGCCCACCCCTGAGTTTCACCTAATCTGTACTTGTACCTTTGATTGTTCTTGGGTTTTGTTTTGTTTTTTGCCTGACTGTAAAACCTTGCTTTTCTCCCCATTAAATTTCATTTTCATTTTACTCAAGTCTATTGTAAGCCTACCTGATCTGTCCTTCCTCTCTCCTCTGCCGTGCCGGCAAAATCCAGAAGGGCTTCGACTCTGCAGCTCTAGAATGGGAGCAGCAGAATCTTCAGCAGCGGATAAAGGAGAATGCTGCCTGCGGAGGCCAGTCTGTGTGCTGGGGCAGTTGGCTCCTGGCTTGCATCGGACGACAGAGGATCGGGAGGCACCTGAAAAGAAAGAGTTTGCATCAGTTTGGTGGGTAAACTTCCTACAAGCAAGAGATGGGCAACTGACGCACATTTTGTTCTATCAAAACATCTTGAAGCATTAAAAGATACGTGCAACTGAAAATAAACCACTTGCTGCCTGGATGAAAGAAAATGCATTTTGTAGCAATGGAAAGCCAAAAATTAATTTTTTCCCCTCCTACCTATAAATGCGGTTATGATTAAGTTAATGGAAGAATTAGAAAAGGGTTCTCAGATGCAATAGTGTTATTTGTTTCTGTAGAAAAGAACAAATTAGAGCAGCAATAAATGCACGCAATTATTATATACATGACGGTCCATGCGTTATAGAGTGTTGCGCATGCACAGCTGGTAAAGAAGTATATCATCATAACCGACTTGATTTCTTTCCACTGTGGCAGTTAAGACTCCAAGTGGATGTTCAGATGAGGTTTCTCTGATGTATTTATAGCTGCAGTTACTCCAAGTTCATAAGTAGCCTCCCAATAAAATTTCAGGTACAGGTAGTCCTTAACTTACGACCACAATTGAGCCCAAAATTTCTCTTGCTAAGTGAGACAGTTGTTAAGTGAAATTTGCCCTATTTTACAACCTTTCTTGCCGCCGTTGTTCAGTGAATCACTGCAGTTGTTACATTAGTAACATGGTTGTAAAATGAATCCGATTTCCTCATTTCCTCATTCCTTGCTTGCCAGAAGGTCTCAAAAAGTGATCCCATGTCTCTGGGACACTGCAACCGTCATAAATACGAGCCAGTTGCCAAGCATCCGAAGTTTGATCATATGACCATGGGGATGCCGCAACAGTCGTGTGATAAACAGTCATGAGACATTTTTTTCAGTGCCGTTGTAACTTTGAATGGTCACTAAATGAACTGTTGTAAGTTGAGTATCAGGAATCCCAAAAGTGCTTTTTCAAGAGGCAACTGGACTTTCTTTGTTTTTCTTTTAAGACGTTTCGCTTCTCATCCAAGAAGCTTCTTCAGTTCTGACTGGATGGTGGGGAATGGAAGGGAAGGGAATGTTTTTCTTCAAAGAAAAACAAGGAAGTCCAGTTGTCTCTTGAAAAAGCACCTTTGGGGCAATCATGACCTGGATGACTGAGAATCTCCATAGATATTAGCAGGAATCAGCCTTGGAACATAAGACATGCAGAATGCTTTTTTGCAATGTGTGAGCAATTGTGGAGGCATGCACATTTAGGGTTAGGAGCAGGGATTCCATGATAGAAGTTAGGGTTTCAGCTGCAACTTCTTTAATTTGCTAACAATTGATAATTTTTTTAAATGTCTAGGCCAGTATCTCAAAACCACACTGGCCTTGATCATCATCATGATCATCAATTAAATTAATGAAATACTGTGAGCCAGCATTCCGTGGATATTTAATTAAAGAGTCTCTTATAGTTTCCTGATGATGGCAATCTTGAAGATAGCATTTCCCGGTTCCACGTTGTAAAAGCATCTCATAAAAGTCTTCTGTGAAGATCTGATTACACTCTGAAAATGACCAGATTGTTTTCTTCTCTTGAAAAATGGAACATCTTAGAGAATTGTTACAGGACAACCTGAAAGGTCTCCATATTTCAAGGAAGTAGCTACATTTTCTCATCTTAACAAATATGTTTTGAGGCTGTAGCTGAAATGAATGATTACTGGTAGTTCATTTGTCTGTCATCTGCACCTCTATAACTGTCTGGTTTGGTTCTGCAACCCAACAAGACAGACACAGACTTCAGAGGATAATTAGAACTGCAGAAAAAACAATTGCTACCAACCTGCCTTCCATTGAGGACCTGTATACTGCATGAGTCAAAAAGAGGGCTGTGAAAATATTTACAGACCCCTCACATCCTGGACACAAACTGTTTCAACTCCTACCCTCAAAACGACGCTATAGAGCACTGCACACCAGAACAACTAGACACAAGAACATACTGTCAGACTATTTACTAAGTCTGCACTACTATTAATCTTCTCATCGTTCCCATCACCCATCTCCTCCCACAAATGACTGTATGACTGTAATTTTGTTGCTTGTATCCTTACAATTTATATTGACTGGTTCCTACTATGATTTGATTGCTTATTTGTACCCGGACTATCATTAATTGTTGTACCTTATGATTCTTGAGGAACTTATCTTTTCTTTTATGTACACTGAGAGCATATGCACCAAGACAAATTCCTTGTGTGTCCAATCACACTTGGCCAATAGAAAATTCTATTCTGTTCTATTCTATTCTATTCTATTTGGATTCGGCCATCAGAATCTCTTTCGTACTGAAATTGAAAGCCTCATTCTATAGAAGGGTTTGTCATGTTCCAAGGCATAATGTTATAGGACCAATAGAGAGCACAGTAGTAAATAGTATATATTTATTTATTTTTATTTTATTTATTTATTTAGTTTGTCAAGCATGTATGAGAAAAGAATTATAAGTATGAACATAACATATAAACATATAAGTATAAACAGGTAAAGTATATGCATAAGAAATGAGTACGAATAATGGGAACAGTAAGACAGGGACGGTAGCAGAGGTGGGTTTCAGCAGGTTCTGACCAGTTCTGGAGAACCGGTAGCAGAAATATTGAGTAGTTCAGAGAACCGGTAAATACCACCTTTTGCAATATCCTTCCCCCAGGAGTGGGGAGGGAATGGAGATTTTGCAGTATCCTTCCCCTGCCATGCCCATCAAGCCATGCCCACCAAGCCACACCACACCCACCAAGCCATGCCCACAGAACCGGTAGTAAAAAATTTTGAATCCCACCAGTGGACGGTAGGCACGCTGGTGCGCTTATGCACGCCCCTCTTAGGAATGGGGTGAGGTCCACGGTAGACAGCTTTAGGTTAAAGTTTTGGGGGTTTGAGGATGTAACAACAGAGTCAGGTAGTGTATTCCAGGCATTGACCTGTTGCTGAAGTCGTATTTCCTGCAATCGAGTTTGGAGCGGTTTACTTTGAGTATCTATTGTATCTATTGTTTGCCCGTGTATTATTGTTGTTGAAAATGAAGTAGTCATTAACGGGTAGGACGTTGTAGCAGACAATTTTGTGTACTAAGCTTAGGTCAGACCATAGGCGGCATAGTTCTAGGTTGTCCAGGTCCAAAATTTCAAGCCTGTTGGCATAAGGTATTCTATTGCTAGTCATATATATAGCTACTAGTCATATATTTGATATTTACAAATGTCACAATTATATTGCTGGGATTTAGCTATTCCTGCCAGGTAGAGTACTTCACTTAACTCAGTCAATTCTAACTTTTTAATGCAAATGATGAATTTGGATTAAAATCTAGTTTTATTCCCTAATGCTAGTTATATCCAGACTTTTGATGGCTAAAAACATAACCTTCCCCTCTCATCTCATAGTATGAATCCCTTGTTCACATTATTCCTTCTCATTGTTTGAAGACCACAGTACAAGCAGTCCTTGACTTACAACCATTCATTTAGTGACCATTCGAAGCTACAATGCACTAAAAAATTGACTTATGACCATTTTCACACTTACGACTGTTGCAGGATCCCAGTGGTCATGTGATCAAAATTTGGATACTTGGCAACTGGCTCATATTCATGACTGTTGCAGTGTCCCGGGGTCATGGGATCACCGTTGGTGACTTTCTGACAAGCAAAGTCAATGGGGAAGCCAGATTTATTTCAGAATTGTGTTACTAACTTAACAACTGCAGCAATTCACTTAACAACTGTGAAAGTGAATCAGAAAAGTCGTAAAATGTGGCAAAACTCACTTAACGACTATCTCACTTAGCCACAGAAATTTGAGCTCAATTGTAGTCATAAGTCGAGGACTATCTGTAGTATATCACGTAGAAAAGCAAAACAAAAATTACTCCTCTGAATAATTCTGCTATATCCGGTCTGAGCAAATCACTCACTCTTACTTAACTTAGAAACAGCTATTTTTAGTAAAGGCTGACTAAAAGGAGAAAAAGTGAGAAAGCAGTCATACAGAGACCCAGTGAGTAAATCCCCTTTTCTGATTCAAAAGCTTTTAATTTTTAAAAAGGAGAATGCAAAACCAAAGTTACCTCTTTGCATCTAATATTATTGGAAATGCTTGCCAGGCAAAATCCCACCAAAATGATACCAAAAACACCCATTTTTCAGATACTGAGTAAATTGAAGGCATAAGATTTCATGCCTGTGATAAAACTGGAATCTGGACTGCAAAAGCTTATAACCTATTTACATCTTTGGGCTGTTGATGTACTATGAAAATATTTTATGTTTTTTTCCTGCTACAGACCAAGACAGCTACCTCTCCGCAATCCAAAATAATGCTGTTTCCTCTTCACACTATTGTTTTTAGGTAATATAGATTTTCTTAATGTAGCTTAGCTGCGCTTGGATCTCATGCAATACCCCAGCCTCATTTTTGCAATTCTCCCAAACATCTCTGGATTGCATTTCAGCAATTTGGTAGCAAGTTAGCATTTTTGGCAGTGCAATGCTTGGGAGGTTTAATACAACCTTGTTCTAGTTTTCTTTTCAAAAGAGAGGGTGGGATTTTTGCCTTTTGACATTGTAAGGTTTAAAAAAAATCCCCTAAGCTTCCAGAACAATACATATATCTGTTTTATGTTAACGTACCAAACTTCCAAAAATAAAACTTAAAAACAGGTTGAACATTTTGGCTTCACCGACAGCCTCTGCAACCTCTGGAGGCTGAAAAAAATTAAAAGGAAAGCACAACACATAAAAATTTATCTACCTCTGGCTTTGAATAATGCACTTTACAGGACTGGTGTGAAGTTAATGTGATGTGAGACTAAAAGGAGAAAACCAACGTTTTCTACCATGAGTATCCTAAAAGATGGGTGGAATTTAAATAGAAGATAGAAGAACAAATGGTTCTTGAAAAGCTACACAGAACTGGACACGGCTAGATGGGACACTAACAGATAATAGTCTACCAAGCTGATTAAAAGGAGATTTAGAAAAGACATAAGGAAACAGTTCTTCACACAGCATGGAATTAACCTGTGGAATTCATTACCACAAGACACGCTGACGGCTATTCAGTAGGCTAGACTGGAAAATGAAGACATGATAGCAAATCACTTCCTGGGACTTTATCTTTAGAATAAACAGTTACTACTCAGAAAATGGTCCTGTTGTACGAGCATTGAGTGTGTCATTGTTTGCCACTGTAAGAGTTGATTTGCAAATCCTCCCCATCATAATTCCTGATGCAACAAAATATATTCATAACTGACCACACAGGTGGATTCTAAAGAATAGAAAAACTATGGGTTTTTCTTACTTTCCTTTAAAAAAAAAGCAAGTAAAGCAAATTTAAAGTTGATCTGTAAAGAATGTTCACATAATTAAAAGAGACAGTTTGCAATTCAACTCAGAAGGAACTGGAAGCGATGAGAAAATGCAAGATTAACGGACACTGAATCAGTTGTCTGAGCTGTGTAGTAGTTCATTTTTCCCCCTTTCACATACAGAACAATCTTAGATGTTTACAAATCCAGGACAAACGTTGTCAATCCTTTTTCCTCCTTGTCTTCTATGTCCAAAACAGCAAAGGGCCTCCAGACTGCTCTTAAGAGATTGTCATTACTTTAGAGATTCTGATTTCTCTAGCAACCTTCTTCCTTGATGTTTGAAGAGCAAGTGTTTATGAATATTTCATCATAGCTATTAGAAAACCCTGGAAAACTCTTTCAACTATCCTAACTCAAGCCGTTGCAGGGATGTGTTCTCACCATCAAGGTAAACTACCATATTCCAGCACATTTTTCTAACTTTTCTTAATCCTATGCCCTCTATTACTCCAGGCCCTCTGGGAGTCACCTGGCAGTTTGTACTGACAATGACAATCATCAAGGCCAGAAAGGCAGTTGACTTTTCAGTCATCCTTCAGGAGCATAGAAAACTGATATGGACAATTTGCTACTTGATTGTTAACAAACAGTTGGAATGTGGGAGCTTCTGCATGAGAAACGCTACGTTATGTTCTCTCTGCTTAAGCCATTCATCTTGAAATTCTCTGGGGTTTCTGCTATACAGTGTAACTCTTGATTTGCTTAACCTCATTTTGCTGAAGAACATAAAATAGATTGGTTTCAGGCAACTCGGAAAACCATAAACAAGCAAACTACATGATGGCATAGTATAGTGTAAATTTCAGCTACTGAGGCAGCCAATCTATGGACAGAAAGAGAGGCTTTCACAGAGTATCTACAGATAATCCTCAATTTACGGCTGCAGTTGAGCCCAAAATTTGTGTTGTTAACCAAGACAGTTGTTAAGTGAGTTTGGCTCCATTTTATGATCTTTCTTGCCACAGTTGTTAAGTGAATCACTTCAGTTGTTAAGTTAGTAACACGGCTGTTAAGTGAATCTGGTTTCTCCATTGACTTTGCTTGTCAGAACGTCGCAAAAGAGAATCACCTGAACTCGGGACACTGCAACCATCATAAATACATGCCAGTTCGCCAATTATTGATTGATCACGTGACTATGGGGATGCTGCGATGGTCATAAATGTGAAAAATTGTCATAAGTCACTTTTTTCAGTGCCGTTGTAACTTTGAACGGTCACTAAATGAACTGTTGTACATCGAGGACTACCTGTAAAAGAGAAATAAATGTCTTTGCCCTGTCTCAATTTACTGGATGAATTTTTGAGCCTGGCTTTTTTGGTGGATATGTATGTATGTATGTATGTATGTATGTATGTATGTATGTATATATACATACACACATACACACATACACTCATACATACAACAAATGGGAAAGGAAAGGTCTTTTTTACCTAAACTTAATGCCAGTTGCTTCATGAACATACAATTCATGTAGTTTTCTTGGAAACAGTATGGAAGTAGTTTTCAATGGTCTTTTTCTAGATCCTTTTTACTTCCTACTCTAACTAATTATAAGTTTGAGTGAATTACTTGGAAAATAATTCCTCAAGGGCAAGCACATAGAGTTCTAAAGCAGAACATAATCAAGCTATGTTGAGGAGAATGGTTGGTTGTCCTGGTACAGCACAAGTTAAGCATGAACCAATAGTGTGCTATAGCTTCAAAAAAAAAAAAAAACACCTTTGAATCATTAGGCTGCATCAAGAAAAGTTTAATGTTGAGATCATGGGAGTAATAGTTCTGTTTTGGTTGAGGTGTACCTGGAATACTGTGTCCACAAGAAGGATGTTAAAGAACTGGAAAAAATGCAAAGAGCAACAACAAAGATGATAAGGGGCTTGGAGGTTAAAATCTGTAAAGAATGGTTTAAAAAACTGGGATTGTTTAACCTATAAAAGAGAAGGCTAAGCGGTAGGAAAGAAACACAGAAGCTTTACAAAGAGAGATCTAAACTCAAAATAAGGAATAATTTCCTGACTGTGAGAACTATTCAGTAGAAGAACAGCCACCTTCTGAAAGTATAGGGGCTCTGTCACTAGAGGTTTTCAAACAAAGGTTGATTGGCCATTTGTCCAAGATAGTCAGAGAATGCCTACCCTGGACAGGGGAATGGACCAGGAGACCTCCAGGACCATTTCCAACCAGAGGTGGGTTCCTGCCGGTTCGGACCGGCTCTATAGAACCAGTAGCGGGAATTTCCGCTGAACTCGCTGAACCGGCAGCAATGGCCGTCTGGACATGCCCCCGAACTGGCTCTCTCGGCGGCGCCATGGACGCCACCATCTTGTTTTTTGCTTCTGCGCACGCGCAGAAGCTGTTTTTTGCTTCTGCGCATGCGCACCCGCACCCGCGCGGCACGTGAGGAAGCGAACCGGCAGCGAGGTAAGCCAGAACCCACCCCTGTTTCCAACCCTATGATTCTATTATACTTTCATCAAATTGCACGGTATTTCAAATTTATCTGATGTAAAAACACATTTCCCAATTTAAAGGTGACTTGTTGACCAAAAAGCTCCCATTTCTGTCAAAATATTTCTGCCTTGCCATCCATCCCTCCTTTCTGGCTGCTGCATACTTAAGGAAGACATTTGTTTTGTGAATTAACTATTGGTCATCATGCTTATTTGTACAGTAACATATTTTGTAGTTCCTGGAGATTTTGATGGCAAAAGCAACAAAGATGTTTCCTTGGTCCATAACCACGGTATTGTAGTCCCCTACCTTGCCACAGATTCCAGTACAACTTATCTTTTTAACAAATTTATTAGGATCCACCCCGACAGGATAATCATGAATCAATTTAGACGGTCTCCTGTTTGAGCAGGGGTTTGGACTAGAAGACCTCCAAGGTCCCCTCCAACTCTGTTATTCTGTTTTATGACAAGTAACTCCTTGAGTTATGGGTGCAGTTGAAGAAGATATGCAGCTGTGTTTATTTCTGTCCTTGGGGCCTGCCCTCACTTCCTTTTCTATTTCTCCTGCTCCGATGCCTGGCTGACCACTGTTTGAAACAGTACACTCAGCTAAATGAGTATAGGCTAAGTCTGATCTAGCAAGCAATTGCTGGCATCACTGTGCTAATTCTTGCTAGTCTGCCCATCAGACCAAGAAATTAGCAGAGTCAGACATAAACAGCACAGTTCAAATGGAGAAAAGACTGAGGATCATTGCAGCACACAATTTGTGCTTCGTTTGTTTGTTTGTTTTCTACATAAAATCTTTACATTACACAATCTGGGTAATATTGCAGAGATGCTATAAGGACCAATTTATTTAACAACTTTAAGACCACTCTATTTAAGAAGTCCATCATTTTTTTTTAAAAAAAATGCCATTTTCTCCTTTAAAAATCTTAACATTTACTTACTTACCTATCAAACCTTACCACTCCAAAATATTCAGCTACTAAAGTTATTTCTTCTTGTAAATCCTGACCAGGCTTGTGTCTCTCCTGAGAAATCACAACCCTTGGAGCAATAGCAAGCAAGGCCCTGCCTGCATTTTACTAAGGTGGTCCTGACCTTAAATAATGCAGGACCCCATAAATAATGCGACCACAAAAGAAGGAAGAATTAAATCTCAACCGTCATGAACTTTAAAATCAAACCCCATCTTAAAACTCAAGACCAAAACTAGCCCAGAACCTTTCATATCTAGTGTAAGTATGAGGCTCATTTGTTTTAATCAGACATAACATGGAACCCTAGAATAATTATTATTCTGGAAGAATCTTGGGACTATGCTTCCTTTTTTCACCTTCTATGAACTGTACAGATTACTCAGTTATCTCTTCGCTTTCAGCAAATCATTGCTTGCCATACAAATTAACTAGCTATGAGTTGTGCTTGTCACACACACACAAAAAAATCAATGCTGTAAACCAGGCTCTGTTTCTGAACTGGAAGTATCCTGAATGACTCTGTGGCACCAATGCTGGTGAACAAGTTCAGTTTTAATTATTGCAATTATTTGTGTGCTGATGACTCAAAATTTATATATTTACCTTCCCGGACTTTAGCAAAACTTTGTTCCCTGCTTGATAAATAATTCTAAATAAAATGTATAAGAATCAATGTATGTGTGTGTTCATTCTGATGAAGAACTAGCTCAAGTTCCTTCCTATGTGCTAGACCAGTGGTTCTCAACCTTTCTAATGCCGCGACCCCCCCGTGACCCCCCCGCCACCGCGACCCCCCTCACCCCCCCCCCCCCCCCCCCCCCCCCCCCCCCCCCCCCCCCCCGNNNATCCTGGTTGCTCTCCTCTGCACTTTCTTTACAGCAGTGGTTCTCAACCTGTGGGTCGCGACCCCTTTGCGGGTCGAATGACCATTTCGCAGGGGTTGCCGTGCGCGTTAGCCCGCCATCGTGGTGCCACCGTCAGCAGGGGTGACATGCTCCCGGTTCGGCCGTGCCTGTGGGTTGCCGGACAGCCCGTAGCGACGGAAGCGGGAGACTTTGTCCACCCGCCCAGACGCCACCATTTGGGTTCTTTTACCCTCTGCGCGTTCTGCGCATGCGCAGAGGGTAAAAGAACCCAAATGGCGGCCTCCAGGCGGGTGGGCGAAGTCTCCCGCTTCTTTAGCTACCGGCTGTCCGGCGACCCGCAGGCACGGCCAAACCGGGAGCATTTTACCCCTGCGAGTGACGGTGGCACCAAGATGGCGGGCTAACGTGCGCGGCGACCCCTGTGAAATGGTCGTTCGAACCCCAAAGGGGTCGCGACCCACAGGTTGAGAACCGCTGTGCTAGACTTTCTTTGCTTTCCTTAATGTTAAGCGTTTAAAAAACAAAGTTTACACAAGCTTCTCTCACTAAATTTGAATACAGACCTCCCTGGTCACATCCTCTGGGAAAATCAGTTTTAACTTCAGCCACCAGGGAATCCCATGGATTATGAGTTCTATACTACATTTATGTAAATCCACCATGTCATCTTATATTTAGGCTCTCTAGAAAATTGCCCTTGGTACTCACTGTTGTAGCAATTACAGTCAAGGGACACTTCCTTGCCATGGATAGGGGAGCAACTTTAAAGGGGGAAATGGATCCCTGAGCAAAAACAATGCCAACTTGATCCTATACCAAAAGCCCATCTATGAATACGAACCCATTGTCAGTAATTGCCAACACTGCTTTAAGTGATACTTGACTGCCTCTCTTGCTGTCAAAATTGCTCAAATCTCTGGTAGCTGGTATTGGAGGACATTCCTCCTTCAGAGAAGTCTGCAATTCTGTGGTAAAAAGAGCAGTGAGAGGACTAATATGCATAACCAATAGACACACCTGCAAACAGGTGATACAAAAAGTACCTGAAGGATGAAATCCCCCCCTCCTCCTTGAGTAATTGCCTGCCTTCATATTTAGAACCGCATTAAAGTCATTGATTGCTATGTTGTTGAAGGAAGACGTCTTGATTTCCCCCCCCCTTCAAATTCATGCTATTTTAAACTACGAACCCTCCAAATAAGCAGCTAATCTTCAGAGACTGTCGTGACACAATACAGCATTTCAAACAGAGAAAAATGGAAAGATTTTATACTGAAATACTATTGGATGACACAGGCAGACTGGGTGAGCTGGTTTAGCACTTTGCAAACTAACAATGAAAGGCAACCAACTTTTCCTCCCTCAGCTGAATCTCTTTCTTTCCCCCATAAAACAGTTTTTATACGCTGTAAAAACCAGACATTAGGGGGCTGTTAATCACAATTTTAAAAAAAAAATATTTTAGTTACATTTTCAAACATTTTACAAATGGTCTTCAGTCATCTTTCAAAGGAAGAGATGGGCTCTAAAAAAAAAATGAAAAAAAAAAAGAGAGAGAGAGAGAGAGAGAGAGAGAGAGAGAACAGGATGGCAGCTAATTCCTTTCTTTAGGTAAGATAACATAGGAGGAAAATAAAATTGCATTTACCGTCTGATCTAGGTGAATTTAATGTGGAAAGACTGAAAGGTTCTAACGGTGCCACTCTCGATGTATGTTTCTTCATTCTCTGGAAACGTCCGCTCGCAGATGTTATGTTCTCTTCTCCGCATTTTCCCTCCACATTGTTTTTGGTTGCCCCCCCTCCCCCCCAATATCAAAAGGTACCTCTCTGTGGTGTCTAGAGACAAGACGCTGTTCGGAAGATGCTGCAGCAAGCTTCGAGGGCAGATCTGCTGTTTCCCGGGGAAACCATTTGCAACACATGCAAACAATGCTTGACCTCAAAGCCAATACTTTTCTCTTGCATTCGGTGTCGGTCTGACACGGCCAGCGGTTCAGAAAACAATACCCTACACGTATTGCCAAATACACCTTCCTTCAACTTCTAAGACGGAGTAAACTCCTCCTGAAAGCCAGCACCTTTTGGCATGAAACAGTGCTCCTCTCTATGCCCACAAATCAGGCACGCGATCCTTTGGCGACAACAGCAGGGAAAGATGCAATACAGTACAATTTACTGGTACTTCGTGCTACGAAAATGTATGAGAGGTTATGTGGGCTGCATCTACTAAACTTGCAAACCTTTCTCTGGTCTAATACTGGGGGGGGGAGGGAAAGGGGGGGAGGCTTCCTGCTGCTTAGTCAAATATAATGGGATGGGAGGGAAATCTTGAAAACCAGCACTGCATCAAAAAACAGCTAACTGGGTACTGAGAGGGATCTCATAACGCGAAATAAACCCCACTGCGTTTTCAGCTTACCAGAATTTTTTTTTTCCAGGCAAAGCCAAAACAAGCCCATTATTAAAAAGGGGGGGGGGACTAAATAATCATAAAAAGTATGATTAGGTACAAAGGACTTAGAGGAGTTTCTGATTCTCGCAATTCTCCGAATAAAAAAAGACCACTAGCAAAGGTAAAAATGTGTAAGAAAAAAAAAGAGCAAACCATCTCTTTCCTTCAAGGAGTTCAGGGACCACATATGATTCTCACCACCACAGCTATTCTCCTGCAATTTTACCTTTACAACAATAGCAATAGCAATAGCACTTAGACTTATATACCGCTTCACAGTGCTTTACAGCACTCTCTAAGCGATTTACAGAGTCAGCATATTGCCCCCAACCTTCTGGGTCCTCATTTTACCAACCTCGGAAGGATGGAAGGCTGAGTCAACCTTGAGCCAGTCAGGTTTGAAAGAATTGAACTCCTGGCACTGTGAGAGCAGAATTAGCCTGCAATACTGCATTCTAACCACTGCACCACCACAGCTCTTACAATACTGTCAGATAGGTCAGTGACGGTCAGTATCTGAATCAAGGTCATCAGGCAAGCAAGGGTTACATGTCTGCATATCCAACATGGTACCAGCTCAGCAACCCCTCTTTTTAAGTACAGATAATCCTCAACTTACAACAGTTCATTTAGTGACTGTTTGAAGTTACAATGGCACTGAAAAATGACTTGTGACAGTTTTTCACACTAATGACTGTTGCAGCATCCCTGGTCACATGATCAAAAATTGGACGCTTGGCAACTGACTCATATTTATGACAGTTGCAGTGTTCCGGGGACACGTGATCAGCTTTTGTGATCTTTTGACAAGCAAAATCAATGAGGAAGCCAGATTCACTTAACAACCGTGTTACTGTCTTAGCAACTGCGGTGAGTCATTTAACAACTGTGGCAAGAAAGGCCATAAAATGGGAAAAAATTCACTTAACAAATGTCTTGCTTAGCAATAGAAATTTTGGGCTCTATCGAGGTCATAAGTCGAGGATTACCTGTACTTAGTCTTTTAATTCATAATTCATGATATGGGAAATTACCATACTATTTCAAAATTAGCCGTAAAATGTTTCTAGGCACACATAAATCCCACATACTCTTAGGAAAAAAAAGAGTAACTGTTGTCTAGCGTTTGTTTGTTTGGAAATGAGTCCATATGTTCTGGATAAAGGCAAACATTAGCTGAGATGGTAAAAAGCAACCTGGGAAATTAGAGCAGAGAAAACTCATAATTTGTTCATACTTGCCATGGCCATAATTTAGGGTTGTAAAATACCTTCAACATTACAAATACACCTGAACAGAAATTTAAACTCAAGTTTCCATGCCTAATTAAAAACCTTTGCTACCCTACAAAGAAAACCAATGCTCAATTCCTTGGAAGAAAATACCACTGAACTACATCCACATCTGCCAAGGTTTCCGTAATACACAACAGAGCCTGCTGCAATAGTCAGATGGACAATGGGAACACTCTACACCAGGGGTGTCAAACTCAAGGCCCAGGGGTCAGATCTGGCCCATGAGGTGCTTAGGTCTGGCCCGCAGGGCCGCCCTGGAAACAGCGAAGGACTGGCCTGCGGTGCCTCTGCCAGCAGCCCTCCCGAGCTCCGTTTTTGCTGGCAGAGGGTTGCAGGAGGCCATCGCAGCTGAAAATGGAGCTCAGGAGCCCGTTTTCTCTGGCAGAGCACTCGGGCCACCACAGGTGCTCCCCGACATGAGTGACGTCGAGCTGGCCATGCCCACCCTGGCCATGCCCACTCCGGCCCCCCGAGGTCAAACACAACCCTGATGCAGCCCTCAATGAAATCGAGTTTGACACCCCTGCTCTACACACATCAAATTTCCCAGTCATATGTCCTTTTGGTTTAGTCACCCTAACCCTAACCCGTGCGGCGCGTGAGGAAGCGAACCAGCAGCGAGGTAAGCCAGAACCCACCCCTGTATCTTTCATATATTAAATCACTGTAGCATTTAGTATATTAATCAAAGGGTTAATTCTTAAACCCATTCAGTTAGCCAGAGAACATCAAAAATGAAAAAGCATATTGAGGTTTAGCATGTTATCTGGAACAAATGTAAAATTAAACACCAGTTTGGCCAGGTTCCTATGTCCTCCTCCTTTTCTTCCCTCTTATGCTAATTTCTTGCTTTCCATCCTAATTTACAGTAGGACATCTTCCAATTGGCTGTTTTGTTTGACCCAACAAACTATGGCTTCTTGTACTTTGCAAATCAGAAACCAAAACACCTGGCTTGGATTCTGTTTTCTAATACTGATTTGCAAGACGGCAGTGTTAAAAGCAGACTAAGAAATTCATTAGAACAATAAATCAACAAGGGGAATACAAATTATCGCTTGTAAAGCAAATCATTTCTAGAAGTAAACAATTTGCATATGTATTAAAAGAGGGAGTACACCATTTTAGTTGGGAACTCTAGATGTTGCAGTACCAACATAAATTAGTATTCCAGATTGGGAAGAATCTTTCTAAGCAAGGATATTAATTTGACCCTTCCAGAAAAACTTTTGCACAGATTCACAGGGACTGATTGTCAGGAAGCAAAGAGGGATTTAAAAAATACCCTCTTCCATCTGCTGTCATTTCTTCAGCACATTTAAGGTCAGTTGAAGCTGCTAGAGGACCATTACCTTTTTTTTTTTAAATAGTTTTTATTGAATTATTTACATTTAAAAACAACACGCACAGAAAAAACAACAACAATACAATACAAAAAAAAAAGACAATACATAACCTCTAGGGTTATATTACCGCAGGTAATATCAACAGTAATATCATGCATATACAATGTTCTCCATTTATATTT
>QLTV01004082.1:1569187-1591985 GCA_003457575.1 Thermophis baileyi | reverse complement strand
TGGTCAGTTTCCATCCATTATTCCTTGTCTGGCCTTCAGGTGTTTTTGCTTGCGATAGATCTATTACTTGGAACCCTGACAAATTCAGTAATTGGGCAAGGGATGACACACTACGGATTTGGATATCGGAAGTGAAATTCCTATTGCCAGCAGCAGCAGCAGCTTCCTCTTTTCCCCAAGGTCTCCATCAGAAATAAAGTGAGAAAGTAAAACGGCGGGCTTCTCTCATCAGCTCTGGAGCACAGAATCAGCTTCTTTCCTTATCAAAATTCTTTCCTCTCACCTAAAACGTTCTACAGTTTTTCCTAACAGTTTCTAATTCAATCTGATGAAAAGAGGATCTTTCCTTGGCAATGCTTTCAAAATAAAAATTGAGTGTAGAGTTGTTGCACTTAAGCTTTGAGGCACCTAAGATGCATGTGTGGATTCATTATACAATCATTTCTAAATCGTGGAAATCTGTGGGACCACGTCTTCTTTCCAGTTCAATAAGATTTGATAGAATAGGCAGCCTCTGCATGCTTTCTTTCAGGGAATGTCACCCACAGGGATCATGGAAATAAGCCTTCTCACCTATGGCTCCTTTTGGTGGAACAGTGTTTATTTATTTCTAATTAATTCATTTAATTTGTATAACTGCCCATCTCAAACCAGTGATTGTTGGCGATGAACAATCATAAAAATGATTAAAACACAATACAGAAAGGTCTTTGCCCCTTTTCTTCTTTCTATACATTTTGGAGAGAAATATAGAGATTTACTTTATATTGACAATAGCACCAGCTTGTACGAAATCTTTTCAGCCTTAGAATAACAGAGTTGGAAGGGACCTTGGAGGTCTTCTAGTCCAACCCCCTGCTCAGGCAGGAAACTCTATACCATTTCAGACAAATGGTTGTCCAATCTCTTCTTAAAAACGTCCAGTGTTGGAGCATTCACAACTTCTGGAGGCAAGTTGTTCCACTGATTAATTGTTCTAACTGTCAGGAAATTTCTCCTTAGTTCTAAGTTGCTTCTCTCCTTGATTAGTTTCCACCCATTGCTTCTTGTCCTGCCTTCAGGTGCTTTGGAGAATAGCTTGACTCCCTCTTCTTTGTGGCAACCCCTGAGATATTGGAACACTGCTATCATGTCTCCCCTAGTCCTTCTTTTCATTAAACTAGACATACCCAGTTCCTGCAACCGCTCTTCATATGTTTTAGCCTCCAATCCCCTAATTTGGAGTGGTCAAGGTTTGAACCTACAACTTCTGAATACAGTACAAAAACTCTACTGGGTGACTGCAACCTCTTCCTTTAAAACTCTGGGTGATATAAATATTAGCCTCCCAGCAGTCTTTGATGAACAGAACTCTTTAATATGCCAGTTGTTTTAAGTGGAAGGTTATCTCATAGGACTCTTTTGTTTAAATAGAGATTTTAAGGTTCTTAATACACTCATAATATGCTCTTCACATAACATATAATTAACTTGTGACATTCATTAACACAGGGCCAATAAATTGAACAGTTTTTAAAATGGAATTGGGTGAATTTATGGAGAGCATGTCTACAAGACTCAAGGTTTCTTCCAGATTGGGGCAGCAGGACAAGATGGAAATATGTCTTCATGTCTTGCTTTTGAGTAGCCCAAAGACAACTGACAAAATGTGAGAAACAAAATGCTAAAGTAAGATGGGGTTTCTCCTTCTCCAGCAGGGCTGTTCTCTGGTTCTGAACTTCTCCAAATAGTAATTTAGCTGTTCACTGACAATAGTGCATGGTGTGAATAAACTGAGTGGAAAGACAGTTTGCAGCATCAACAAAGCAGAATTTTATATTATTACTTTCAAGTGTGCAGCATTGCACTGCTGGACATAATAAAGAATCTTTGAGTTTCTATTATTATTAGCTTTAGAAAAGGAATGTGTGAGCAGGCATAATTTGGTTGTAATTGAATGTCAAATAATTATTAATGAACTAATCTGGGGCAAATGACAAAACCACTTAAAGTTTTCCAATTCTGTACTTATGAAGTGTCTTATCTCCAGATGTCTGTGGAGAAGTAATTTCTCAGAACCAAAGTTTAATAAGAACAGTGAAAACTGTATAATATGCAATTATATATTTTAAATATATTTCAGACATTCAGTACCCCCCATTAGAGACATATTACGTTTTATTATATGTCTGACAAAATGCCAGCTAAAAGTTCAAGCTTAGACAAAGTAATATACTTTTGAATGGCAAAAATCACATAGCTGTTCTTACATATGGTCAAATGGTTTGTTTCCCTTTTTAAGGAAGAGTCAATTCCATGTTATTAACTCATCTTTAATTTCATGTCCACTGAGGTGCATTGCTTGGTTGTTATCACCTTATTCCCTGCTCAAGACAGCACAGAATAATACCAATACCGTGTTTCCCCGAAAATAAGACCCTGTCTTATATTTTTTTGAACCCTGAAATAAGCGCTTGGCCTTATTGCCATGCACTCAAAAGCCCGATTGGGCTTATTATCAGGGGATGTCTTATTTTGGGGGAAACAGGGTAGTAATGAATTATTAAATATCTATGCTGCCTGACTTCCAGTGATATTACACTTCTCCTCCTCCTCCCCCCCCAAAAAAAACCCCCTGTGAGGTAGTTTGGACCAACTGGCTCAAATTTACTCAGACAGCTTTCATAGCTGAGGATAGTCTAGAACAGCGGTTCTCAACCTGTGGGTCGCGACCCCTTTGGGGGTCGAACGACCATTTCACAGGGGTCGTCGCGCGCGTTAGCCCGCCATCTTGGTGACACCGTCACTCGCAGGGGTGAAATGCTCCCGCTTCAGCCGTGCCTGCGGGTCGCCGGATAGCCGGTAGCGACAGAAGCGGGAGACTTCACCCACCCGCCTGGACGCCTCCATTTGGGTTCTTTTACCCTCTGCGCATGCGCAGAATGCTTTGCTCATGCGCGGGTGGGCGAAGTCTCCCGCTTCTGTCGTTACCAGCTGTCTGGCGACCCGCAGGCAAGCCCAAACCGGGAGCATTTCACCCCTGGTGCCACGCCCCCTTTATCACCTCATCCTGCGTGGGGAGAGGGTAGGGAGGGGGTCGCGGTGGTAGTGGGGGGGTGTCTGGGGGGGGTCGCGGCATTAGAAAGGTTGAGAACCACTGGTCTAGAATCTGGGTCTCCTCAGTCCTAGTACAACACATTAACACTGCAATAGACTATTATGCCCATCATGCTAAACATAAATGGTTAGCCATCATTCCAGTTGGAAAGGGGAAACCATAGACTGGGATCTCCATGAATTTCCTTTCCTACTGTCATCTGCCTATTCTGTAAATAGAAAACTCTGCTTCTTTTCTATACTGACTCTGACTGAATCACTGATCACTGCAGATGAAGTAGAACTACCTCCATAATTTTGATATCACCTACAAGTCTTGATCTTGTTGGTAAGCACTGGGCTAGAAACAGGGAGACTCTGAGTTCTTGCCCTGCTTTAGGCACAAAGCCAGTTGGTGGATTTTATGGCCAGTCACTCTCTCTCAGCCCTAGGTGAAAGGCCATGGAAGGTCAAAGACAGAGGTCTTCAAACTTGGCAACTTTAAGACTTGTGGACTTCAACTCCCAGAATTCTCCAGCCAGCATAGCTGGCTGGAGAATTCTAGGAGTTGAAGTCCACAAGTCTTAAAGTTGCCAAGTTTGGGGACCCCTGGTCAAACACAACCTTTGCATCAGGAAAAAAAAATGCACTTCCCTGTCATAATAAGACTACCTCATTTCCATCAATTTGAGAACTATGGACTAGTAGCAGAAAAGCCCAGGAGGACCCATTTGGGGAAGGAAGTTCAGGAATCCCAAAACTGGAATGGCTAACTGAAGCATCTACAAGGTTCAAGACCCCCTTTATTTGGAAACAAAGGACCTCTGTTTTGAATCTATCCACTAAGATACAGGTGTCAAACTCGCAGCATCACATTGCCGTCACGTGATGTTTCGCAACATTTTTCCCATTTGCGGAGGTGGGCGTGGCCTGTGCATGACGCATCCAGCCAGTGGTGGGATTCAAAAAATTTTACTACCGGTTCTGTGGGTGTGGCTTGGTGGGGTGGCTTGGTGGGGTGGGGTGGGATGGCTTGGTGGGCGTGGCAGGGGAAGGATACTGTAAAATCTCCATTCCCACCCCACTCCAGGGGAAGGATACTGCAAAATCCCCATTTCCTCCCGATCAGCTGGGACTCGGGAGGCAGAGAATAGATGGGGGCGGGGCCAGTCTGAGGTGGCGTTTACCGGTTCTCCAAACTACTCAAAATTTCCGCTACCGGTTCTCCAGAACTGGTCAGAACCTGCTGAATCCCACCTCTGCATCCAGCCCATGGGCCAGCAGTTTGACATCCCTGCACTAAGACCACAAAAGGAATGCTGGTGGGTTGCACTTTATGCATCCTTGCTATAGGGTTTCATATGTTTTACAAACAGTTCCTTGATTGAGGTAACATGCTAGGCCAAAATAAGGAAACAAACTACATTATGGCGTAGCTCAATAGGTATAACCCTCTTCACAAGGGAATCATAAATGGGAAAATTAAAAAAAAAACATATGGCCTTTTCTAATTTTATGATTCTTTATCCTTATATCCAACATCAAAGATAACCTAAAGGTTAGTGCTAGCACTAATTTTTCCTGGAAACTACATGTAGGGCTGTTTTCCCTTCCCTTCCTTTCCTCTTGCTTTCTGATTATAATTCCTGTTTAATCTCTATCTAATCCTCCCTAATACTTTTCACTTGAAATCTTACTTTCTCTTGCCACATTGCAGATAACATAGCAAAGCCAAGTGGGCTTTATCAAAGGAAAAGAACGGGATTATATGTTAGCTACAATGTAAAATCAGAAAGGGAGGCTGGAGAAATTGACTGAAACCAGTCTGGCTGGCTGGAGTTGAATTAGCTAAGAATTACCACTCTACCTGAAGTGGCTCATGGGATCAAAGAAGTGTTGTCTTTGTCCTATAGAGATGGGATCCTTAAATGAATTTGAAATGATCCTTCGCTACACTTCACTTCAAGATGAGAGCCCAACTAACCACAGTCATGAGGTGGAAAAAGGAAAATGTTGAAAGAAAAGTGCTGTCGGGGTTCCAAGTAAAAACCCCAACGAAAGAAAACTCCGAGGCTTCAGTTTCCTCAAAGTTCCATTTTATTAGAGATGTCATATTGGCACATCTGGGAAAACCCGAATCTGAAAGCTTTCTGGCTTTTCCCCACCCAAAAGAAAGGCCCTGCCCCAGCACCCACATGTACATCACATTGTCCAATCAATGCACTGTCCCAGCGGGAGATGCCTTCCAGTCACACCCCTCCAGGTGCAGGGCAGAGAGGCCTTGACTCTCTGAGAAAGGAATGTTATTTTGACTAAATATCTCCCCAGCTCCATCCAATCCCCCCTCCCAGTTTCCCACAGCACCAAATGTGGCAGGCCTGAAGATCCAAGGCCCAAAATGGTTTCCAGGCCTGACAAGTGCCCTATAAAGAAGGGGCCAAACAGTATCAGTTTGTTTTCATCGGAATTCTTCCATCATCTCCTCTCATTTTTCAATTTGAAACCATCTCACCTCCTTTCCAAAGGGGAACTGCTGTACTGTATTAAGGGTTTTCATTTTCCCAACTCCTCCCAAATTTGCCTAAGGCATTGTACATGCTGACCTTATTACAGCTTTTGCCTCTATTTAATTGCATCATTAATCAATACCATCATCTCATCTGTTGTGTAAGGCATGGATGCTCAACTTTTTGGGGGCTATGGGGCAGGTTTAAATAATAATTCCTTTATATGATAAGAAAATACTTGAAATGCTGTGTTGTGATTGACCACATCTCAAAAAGCTTACTGTAGATCCATTGCAGTTTTGCAAGAAATACCGGGCAAAATAGTTGAGAGGCTAAAGCAACTCCTTTTCTGGAGAAAATTACAGCGATTGTTGCTTTTTCATATCAATTGAAGGCAATTGAAGTGAGGCCAAACAGAACTACCTAGTATTTTGATGGTGAGGAAAACATTTTTCATTCTTTGTTTTCCTATTGTTAGGGTCACTCACTGAGAATTTACACAACACTAAAGATTAATATATCATCAAATCAAACTCAGTTCCCGAGGTCTGCCTCCGTGCAATTTTCTTAGCAGTATTATGGAAATAGCTTGCTGCTGCCTTCTTAAAGGATGATTTTTCAACTTTATGGTATAGTATTGTGGGTCTTAGGTGGTTTCCCATTTAAATATTAACCAGGGCCAAAATCAGCCAAACAACTGAGTGCTCATACACTTAAATTGTGCAATTCGCTCTCATTAGATATGGTAGTAGCCATCAATTTAGGTAGCTCTAAAAGATGATTTGACAAATTCATGTAGGATTGGGCCATAAATGGCTATCTGTTTTATTGATTATATGCTACCCCCTGAATCATAGGCAGCTTATCCTACATTCCAGCTGCTGGGAACAAGAGTTGAATGGGATTATCAACTCCCAATCCATGTTGATGAGCTTTCTAAATGTAAGTAGTTGGCCTCTGTGTGGCACAGAACAGTAGACGAGGTGGGCCCTGGGCATGCTGTATCCTACTGTGCGGGTAGCCGTATTTCCAATTTAAATAACTATGTGTACTATGTCCACTTAGGAATTATTGAGTCTGTCATCTGCACCTCTATAACTGTCTGGTTTGGCTCTGCAACCAAACAAGACAGACACAGACTTCAACGGATAATTAGAACTGCAAAATTGCTACCAACCTGCCTTTCATTGAGGACCTGTATACTGCACGAGTCAAAAAGAGGGCTGTGAAAATATCGCAACTTCTACCCTCAAAACGACGTTATAGAGCATTGCACACCAGAACAACTAGACACAAGGACAGTTTTTCCCCACATGCCATCACTCTGCTAAACAACTAATTCCCACAACACTGTCAAACTATTAACTAAGACTGTATTACTATTCTTCTTCTCATCCTTCCTATTACGTATCTCCTTTTCTACTTATGACTATAACCTTGTTGCTTGTATCTTACGATTTATATTGTTTTATTTAGTTTCCTAGTATGATTTTGATTGCTTATTTAGTATCCTATAACTATCACTAAGTGTTGTATCTTATGATTCATGATGAATGTATTGATGATGACTATGATCATGATTCATCACTTATATCTTTCACTAGTAGCTGGATACCCATGCTTCGCTACAGAACTATGTGATCGGGCTTGATACATTGACATTTAAAGCTTGAAAATTTATGTAGATTGTGTAACTCCTTAGCATCAGAGCGTGTTCATATAAGGCAACTGGCAGTTGGAAAAGAGTTCTTTTCAGGTGGGGAGGGGGAGTAGAACATCTAACTACTTATCATCAGAGCGTGTTAATATAATACTGTATAAGAAATACTAATGATCTGATGGTCATTTTGAAAAATCCTTTCTTAGCAAGCACCTAAAAGCCAAGAGGAACATACATGCCAAGTTTCAAGTTTGTAGGCTTTACAGTTCTGGAGATTTCGTGATGAGTGAGTGGTATTTGGCTTTTATATATATAGATGTACACTGAGAGCTTATGCACCGAAGACAAATTCCTTGTGTGTCCAATCACACTTGGCCAATAAAGAATTCTATTATTTACATGCTTTTTCCTACATTTCAAAAGCACTACTCTAACTTGGTTAAATGCTCTCTGATGCTCTGGTTCTTACTCCTTTGAAATGGAGCCACATGTCTCCCTGCAAAGATGCTATCAGATTATTAGTAAAGCACCATTCACCGGGATAATGGAGTTAGAATCATGGTCTAAGCCAGTGCTTCCCAACCTTGGCAACTTGAAGATGTCTGGACTTCAACTCCCAGAATTCCCCAGCCAGCATTTGCTGGCTGGGGAATTCTGGGAGTTGAAGTCCAGACATCTTCAAGTTGCCAAGGTTGGGAAACACTGGTCTAAGCTGATATTCAGTCAACGTATAGTATCACTTTTGAGAACAAGGAGTTGCAAAATCTAAGAAATAAAATTTAGAGGAGGAGGAGGAGGGCAGGAAGAGGAGATCAGCAGCAGTCTCAACCTTCTCAGACAATAGCTGTTTTCTTGCATCTGTTGCTAAATTCCTGCTATCTCTGTAGAGAAGAATCATCAAAGGAAAAGCTATTTTTACCAGCTCTATATTAGAGACATCTTCTCTTCCCACTTGGAGATGAGGGACTAGCAGTGTGAGAAGCTTCCTGCTCCTAAAGGTAGGAATATATTTTTCTTTTCTATTCCACAAATTCTCTGTTATGAGCAGACAGTGTGGAAGACAGAATGAGGAGCAGCAATAGCCATAAATTAAGGTACACCTGAAGCTGGTGTGGGATATAGGTTGGACATTAAAAATTTTCCTCCTTTCCCTAAATTTTAATTTTAAAAGACTTTTTAGATCTTCCCAAAAAATATTTCTCTTTAGTTTTTCAGTGCCCTCACACCCAAACATTTATGCAGGCTATGGTCGTGTCAAGAAACCACTTTTTAACCCTCAAATACATATTCACAAATCAAACTAAATGATGGTGTACTTAGCCATGTTCTGTTGACTAAGCCCCAAGAGCTGGGTTCGCGGATTACTTAAATGATAAACAATTCTTTGCAATCTACAATGGCAGGCTTCACACATACTAAGCCCAAATCAAATAAATTATATGAAGTTTTAGCATAGACTTCTGCAAGTAACCAAGGGGAAGGGAGGAATGATGTCCTGTGTCATGATGTTGCCATGCACATGATGCAAACTAGTAATTATATAAAAATTGCATAATTAGAATAATTTGTACAATGATGTCCTGATGTGCAGGATATCACTGCAGTTTTTACCTAACACCCATATGGGAAACTGCTCTAAGAAGTCTGCCTGCCTCCCCTTTGGTTTCCTTTTGGCTGTTCTACCCAAGTCATATGCATGTTTGAACTTTTGATTAGATTAACAGAGTTGGAAGGGATCTTGTAGGTCATCTAGTCCAACCCCCTGCCCAAGCAGGAGACCCTACACCATTTTTGACAAATGGCAGTCCAATCTCTTCTTGAAAGTCTCAAGTGATGAAGCTCCCACAACTTCTGAAGGCAAGCTGCTCCATTGGTTGATTGTTCTCACTGTCAGAAAATTTCTCCTTATTTCTAGGTTGAATCTCTCCTTGATCAGTTTCCATCCATTATTCCTTGTCTGGCCTTCAGGTGCTTTGGAAAATAGGTTGACCCCCTCCTCTCTGTGGCAGCCCCTCAAATATTGGAACACTGCTATCATGTCTCCCCTGGTCCTTCTCTTCACTAGACTAGCCATGCCCAGTTCCTGTAACCATTCTTCATATGTTTTAGTCTCCAGTCCCCTAATCATCCTGGTTGCTCTCCTCTGCACATTTTCTAGAGTCTTCACTGGGTACAGTCCTGATTTTAATGGTATCCCTTGGCTTTCATTTGGCAGACCAAATATTTTAATCCCTGCAATCATTCAGGGTTTCCATTAATACATGCAGGGTGGAAAGAGGCATATTAGCAGCAATGGCCTCCTGCTTTGATTTGTGTTTCCATTCCTTGTTAAATAGTAAGAACCCAGCTTCTGACTAGTTTCCCAAGGGACTACCAAACCAGGATATTCTGTTGTGAACACAGAGGATACATTACAAAATGACGTAAAAACCTCAAGATGAAAAAGCAGCCCTATAAAAACGTAACAGCAGCTTCCCAAATCTCAAGAGTGAGGCAGCAAAATTGATTTTAGCTGAATAATAAAATAAAAGAAAGGGCCTGAGAGAATAAAAACATCTTCATCTACCACTAAAAAGATCGGATTGGGATTTTATTATGCAATCATCCTGCTCTGTTCATGTAGTTTTGCAGATGACATATTTTCCATTTAAAACACACATATGCACACAAACAAATGGTATTATACATGTTTTCTTGCTGCAGAACAGATGAACTCTAAAATAACAAGTTTAAACAACTCTAAAATAACAAGTTTCCAAGTTCTCAAGGGCATTCGTAGTCAAAATTGGAACAGCACACAAATGCTTTTTGAAATTTTCTCCAAAATCGTGGGACAGTTTTTTCTGAATTTTTCCACAGGGAAGGAGAAATTCCAAGCAAATTTTCAGGAGGAGAGTTCATCCTTAATAGTGAGAATACCACCACTATTGAAAAACCCAAAAGGTACCTTTTTTCCCCTTCAAAAGGCAACTGGACTTTCTTTGTTTTTCCTTGAAGACATTTCACTTCTCATCAAGAAGCTTCTTCAGTTGTGAAGAAGCTTCAGTTTTGAACTGAAGAAGCTTCTTGGATGAGAAGCGAAATGTCTTCAAGGAAAAACAAAGAAAGTCCAGTTTCCGGGTTGTTGTTTTTTTAATCTTTTGGAATAATCGTGATTTGGATGATTGAGAAACTCCATAGACCATTGAAAAACCTTCATGGAAGGGAGTCAGTATTTAATAAGAACACAAGAAACTATGGAAGCCACAAACTAGTAAGAGATGATTGTATAAAGAGAGAAAGGACACTCACAGCCACCACATGAGCAGCTGTGAATTTGAAGGTAAGGGTATAAAATAATCCACTGATGAAAACAAAAAAAATATGTTGATCAGAATGTCATCAAAATTCTAATTCTCTCTGGAACACATTTCTAAATGATTACTGGTAGGGGAAAATATCAAAAGATTCTTTTCTGCAAAGCCCTATGTTAATACTAATCTATGTTCCCCTTTCAAAATGTATTAATTATCTTGCCCAGACATTTATAGCACAGCTGAAGGGCATATATAGGCTTTAACTTCTTGGCAGAAGCAATCATATATATTTTCTGTCTGATGTCTTAGACAGAACGAAATGAGTATTCACCCTGTCAGAATGAAGATGTACAATCCAAAATCCTAGGCTCTATTTCCCTGTTTAATCGAAGTTATCACACACACACACACACACACACACACACAACCTTATTGATGTTCTCAATCAGTTTTACTACTGCTTCTTCTCCTATGCAATTTTCTCTCTCAAACTTTGGTCTGTGAGCTTGTTTAAAGATCAACTTTTCACCTCAAGGAGTTCATGGTCAATTTTGTTGGACAAGGCATGAAATTGAATGGATGATTCTTGGATCTGCAGCCATAAATCAGGGATATTCCGCAAGGTTTCATTCAATTAAATCAGCAGAGCCTACTTTGTTACAAGGCCAGCCTTTCTTAACAGCAACACTTCCCAAAGTCATGAATTTTCCTGTCTCAGCGTTCAGAGTTCAATCTCTCTTGGTCGATCAATATTTGGAAATGACGCTTTATTCTTCTAAAGAAGAGGAAGGAATATATTTTCCATTTTTAATTATGATGGAAAGAATAGCATTTCCAGAGCCTTTCATCAATCCAAAAATCTAATGCATGGATCCCTTCATAGGTTCAATTGAATACACTGCCCCATCTAAAATAAACTTTTTCTCCAGAAAGTGGGAAGGTGGGGACTTTCATTAGTTTATCAGAATTGCTATCACTAGAATGTTTTTTGAAAATGAATTGGATAAAGTAACAAAGGAAATCCATTTTCATCACAACAAGAAAATAAAACTTCCCGTTCAAAAGCTTCCTAAGACCTCAGTTGTTCTTGCACATGAAGACTTCATTTTGCAGTCACAAATCCAGAGAAAAATGTAGTGAAATGAAGACCTACACAAATAGAGAAATGCCCCCAAGGATTCAAATTAAACACCCAGATCATCTTGCAAGACTGGCTACCTTCTGAAAATCTGTCCCTCCCCACCATTCTGGACACTAATTTTGTGTAAAAGTAAATGATAACAGAAGAGGACATATATAGCTCAAGATTTATGTATCTGTAGAGATTCTCAGTCATCCAGGTCATGGTTGTCCCAAAGGTGCTTTTTCAGGAGGCAGCTGGACTTTCTTGTTTTTTCTTTGAAGACGTTTCAAATTCCCCACTATCCTGTCAGAGCTAAAGAAGTTTCTTGGATGAGAAGCAAAACGTCTTCAAAGAAAAAACAAGAAAGTCCAGTTGCCTCCTGAAAAAGCACCTTTGGGAAATTTATGTATTGTCTTCTTTTATTATGAGCCGTGGTGGCACAGTGGTTAGAGTGCAGTATTGCAGGCTACTTCTGCTGACTGCCGGCTGCCTGCAATTTGGCAGTTCAAATCTCATCAGGCTCAAGGTTGATTCAGCCTTCCATCCTTCTGAGGTGGATAAAATGAGGACCCAGATTGTTGGGGGCAATATGCTGACTCTGTAAACTGCTTAGAGAGGGCTGTAAAAGCACTGTGAAGCGATATATAAGTCTAAGTGTTATTGCTATTGCTATTATTCATATGATTTGCAGATTGGGAGCCACCCAGAGTTTGATATAAGATGAGCACCTATATAAATGTATAAAATGTTTATATAAACAAAAAAAAACTCCCAAACAAATTGGGAAATCCATGGCACTCTCTTAAGTTTGATAATTTTCCTACAGACATTTTGTTAACCGACTTAGGTAACATTTTCAATGCAGACATTGGGTCAACTGGAAAACCAACAAGCCTGGAAAACGGGATCAAAGAGAGGCAGCTACAAAAAGCCTTTTTGCACCCAGCACAGTTGAGCAGAAACGTCTCCTTGCCCATGATGACCTTGTACTAAGTCCGATAGTTGCCTAGGCTGATAAGCTGGCGTTGTATGGCTGAGCGAAGAGAATGAGATGCTGCTGGCTGAGAGTATCTGCTTCTCTTGACACATCGTCCCTGCATCTCAGTATAAACCGCCTCCAGCAAAAACGCTGGATGGGCTACAGAGCCTGCCTCTGGAACAAACTTAGACATGCATGATTGTGACTCGACTGCTGATGAAACGGTGTACAGTTCAAGGCACAAGCAAACACAACAGCTAGGATGTTGTTCTCTGCTGCTTTGTGGTGAGCAACTGGAACATATACACCATCACCATGCTACGTTGCATAAAAACAGAGGCAATCCTGCATAATGCTAAACGTTTTGGCTTCGATAATCTCTTCCCAGTAATAGATCCTTTCCTCTCTACCGCATACCAGTTCATTTACGATGCAGAAAACCTCCTCCTCACCTTTTGAAAAACAAAGAAGCTGCTGGATGCGTGGTTACAAATGTGCCAGAAAACTGATTAAGTATTATTTAATACTTGGAAATAAATCTTGCCAGCTGCATTATGCCTGGCTGCGCAAGATATATGACAGCCGTAGCCATGCATTTACATATGCACGCAGTACAGATAACACTGCGTATGCACGCAGGAGATTTTATTTCTGGGGACTAAAGAAGTGGTGTTTATATATTTTTTTCATTTCAGCCCAGCATTGTCTTGGTTTTTTTGGGGGGCAGGGGAAAATCAAACCCTGAAACAATCTGCTTATGCATAATCCCACTAACTCATTTGCTTTGATCTTCCATGCTATGGTGGCTGGGAATAATGGAAATTGGAATCAAATTTGGAGGTCAGCAGACTAGAGAGACCATAGCAAAATCTTAGGAGACAGAACCTGAACGTGGCAGGGGATCTGAGACCAGCTCATACTGACGCAGCAAATCTCTATCTGCACTGTATCCAATTAGGTAACATAATATAAAGCAAGAAGCTTTATATATTGGTCTTCATCAACGTTAGAGAAGTCTTCAATTTGGTACACCAACAAAAGCTATGAAAAAAAGTAGACCTTGCAGGAACACAGTGCCTCTTTTTATTCACTAAAGCAACCCCTCTCTATTTTTTTTTCCAAACTTTTGAGCTTAAAGAAGCTGATTTACAAAGTGCTAATGCAACTCTTGGTACTTCGGGCACTTCTGCTGAATGTTCATTTTGAAGTGCATATAACTTTCACTACCCTGTGAATAGAGGCTGTGAAGAAGATTGCCACTTGTTCCAAATAGATAGCACTGCACCATTTGGCTCCGCCTGTAGAAACCTGCTGTCTGGCAGTATAAAACCTTGGTCCGTATGCTCCCAGCAAAAGGCAGATATGCATAACTGTGATTGCTTCCTGAGACTTTAAAAGAATCGCTTTTACATTTCCAGGGCAAGGCTGGGAAGGAACTGCTGGTTTAACATGGCCTGGCATTCAGAATGCATCAGGAAGTGAAATATGGAAAATATTGGTTTAGATTACACAAAAAAAGTTAGTTCTTGCAGCTCAAAAGATTGCACATTTGGTATGGCAGCTGCATCCTTTCCTGAAATTATCTGATTTGGGGATTGTCATTAACAAATATAACATGTGTGGGCTAGCCTTGGAAAGTGACTAGTCTAGTTTGTAACACGTGGCAGCCAGACTGCTAACCAGTGCAAGCTAGAAAATCATATGATGCCTGTGCTGAAAGATCTACACTGGTTGCCAATTTCTTGCCAGTTGTAATTTAAGGTATTGATATAGATCCTTAATAGCAATAGCAATAGCACTTAGATACTGCTTCACAGTGCTTCACAGCCCTCTCTAAGCGGTTTACAGAGTCAGCATATTGCCCCCAAC
This sequence comes from Thermophis baileyi, assembly GCA_003457575.1. NCBI lineage: Eukaryota > Metazoa > Chordata > Lepidosauria > Squamata > Dipsadidae > Thermophis > Thermophis baileyi. The sequence goes on along the minus strand of QLTV01004082.1, from coordinate 1,577,476 downwards.
AATCTGGGTCCTCATTTTACCAACCTCGGAAGGATGGAAGGCTGAGTCAACCTTGAGCCTGGTGAGATTCGATCTGCCAAACTGCTGGCAGCCGGTGATCAGCAGAAGTAGCCTGCAGTACTGCAGTCTAACCACTGCGCCACCGCGGCTCTTAAGGGGGACAGTTGGCTTAGGATCTTTTTATAAGACCATTAATCTCACTATATATCTATTCTAGGTTTGCTTTGAGGCCATGGGAGTCTGGATGGTGCAACCTTACCAAGACCGAGTGCTTATGGCTTCTGGAGTTCCACGGATCTAGAAATTTTCCAACTTTGGTTCTGATTAGGATTACATTGCTCTAGGCCAGGGGTGTCAAACTCAATTTCATTGAGGGCTGCATCAGGGTTGTGTTTGACCTTGGGGGGTGGGCAGGTGGTCATGGCCAGGGTAGGCATGGCCAGCTCGATGTCACTCATGTCAGAGGCACCTGTGGGTGGCCCGGGCAGGGCTGGGGGATCCATTGTCTCCAGTGGACGAAGGTGAGACCAGGGAGAGATCTGTTTTTGGGCTCTGTTTTCGACTGCGATGGCCTCCTGCAGCCCTCTGCCAGCGAAAACGGAGCTCCCAAGCTCCATTTTCGCTGGCAGAGGTACCGCGGGCTGGTCCTTCGCTGTTTCCAGGGTGGCCTCGCAGGCCAGATCTAAGCACCCCATGGGCCGGATCCAGCTCACGGGCCTTGAGTTTGACACCCCTGCCTTGGCAGATCTGATATGCAAAAAGACACACTGCCCCAGACAGACCCAGTGTGCAATTTGGGAGTTCTCCCAGATGAATGATTCCTACTTAAAGAAAGCCATGGTTCTGAAGGTCCTTTCACAAATCTATTTTGTATACTAACTGCACCCATTTCTGGATTGAGAGACCCTACATTTATTCACTCATGCCTTGGTAATCTCCTGTCTGGGTTACCACCATGCACTGTGCATAGTCCTGCCCTTGACAACCATTCAAAAGCTACAGCTGGTCCAGAATGCAGCAGCGTGAGCCGTTATGGGCACACCTTATAATTGCTCCAGGCCCTGTGAGCAACTGTCATTTGGCAGGGCGTAGGAAGACAGCCTTTTCTTCCATGGTGCCCACCCTCTGGAACATCATCCAGAAATTAGATTTGCACAAACCTGCTGACCTTTTGTAAAACATTAAAAATGGTTTTGCCATTAAGCCTGGGGCCCTGATATATGGGTGAGCCTGTTTCTTGGTTATGGTTTTGTTAAAGGAGTGTTCTCGGCTGCTACTTTATAATAACTTTGCAGTTGAAACCCTCAGTGAACTGCTTTTCCAGCCTCCTACTTCAGCTAAATTATCTCTTTCTCTACATCGATACGCAGTTGATTTAACAATAGTTTTATTGGTTGAGAAGGGATTTACATGCACTTAACGTCTACTAAAAACAGGGCTTCACAATTAATTATCAGGACATGAAAGTTGCAGTCTTTACAAGGAGAACCAAAACATATGCCAAGCTGGTAAACAGATGGCAATCAGCTTAGATCATACAAATACAGTACATATTGGAGCTATTTTCCAATCTATGAACATATGCAATGAATACTTTAAATATTCACTTGAAAACACAATGAGTGCCACTGATGCCTCCAAGAAATTTAGGACAGGCATGGGACAATTTATCCACCCAGGCACTCCAAGTTCTCAAAGCTCAAGAAGTGGAACAGTTACTATATATTTCAATCTACCCCATTATACTTTAACAGAAATGGTTTAGTTTGGTGTACATGTTAGCAATCATTGGGCGATGCCAGAGGGCTTTGCATTTAGTGGGGTGAATGATGGTGACCTAGCTCTGGAAGTATAGACACCAATGTTGGGGAAAAAAACCAAATTTGGCCTGGGGGGAGGGGGGTTTATTACCTCTGTAAATATAAAGAAGATCCAGGATATGAGTATGAAGAACGCATCTTGGTCTAAAAAGATCTTGACCTACAAGGGATTTCCTGAACGGAGTGATAAAAGCAGCATTGTGCCAGCTGCTTATTTGTTATATAATCAGTGTACAAAAACAACAGGGAACATTTCTTCTGGCCAGACATAAGCTATGCCACCAGCATTTTTAACAGGCTGGTACACACACAAAAAACCATCACCAACCCTTTGCCCTTGTGATACGTGTAAGGCAGAGGAATTCAATCAGTGGAGCATGAGCTGCTGCATTCCTCCGTTTATATGCTTTCTATTTATATCATGTTTATTTATAGGAGTATGCTGAACTGGGATAGGCAATGCTTTATTGTCTTCCTCCTGGCTGAAAGTTCTCACTGAGTGGCCATCTTCTCTCCCCAGCCAATTGCGTAAGGCAACATTTAAATCCCTTGCAGGTGTTTCAATTAGAGTGATGCCACACTTTAAAAATCGTTCAGAAGAAGCGCTTTGGATTTCAGTATCTCTCTTCTATTAATTAAAGCAGCCTGACATTTTTACCCTTCCCTGTGAGCCAGAAAACCAAGTTCTGCTGTTTTAAGAGTTACATTAACTTTAATGAGTGATATTTTTTTACTGAGCATTTGTTTTAAATTATTTTTGAAGCATAGTCCTAGTATTGATTTATTAAATAATACTTTAAACTTTTAGCATGGAAGATCCACTCTAGTTGGAGGCATACACACACACACACACACACACACACACACACAACTATTATTCTATTCCCTTTCTAAATAAGTAATGCTATGCCAAGCACAGAAAAGGACTTAAAATATTCAGCTAAAGGAGTTTAAATTTTCAGCTTAGCTAAAACTAATTTATACTAACTCTTCACATTTTTTTTATCCTTCCAAATCATCATTGCTGCTACCACATCTACACATTGCTTCATACATTGCTTTTTGTTCTTTAAACTTCTCATCTCCCTTTTTCAGGATTTCACCAGCAACTTCCAATCACAATTTTTCAGTCTTCTCCCTCCTCTTGAGTCATTTGAAATGGTAAGCTAATTCGTTTCTCTATACAATCAAACCAGCTTAATGTAGTTTTTATTTATTTGTTTTGTTTATTAAATAAATATACTGGTTGTTTTCATTGCTATGCCATATTAATTTAGCAACCATTCATTCCTGACTCTATCTCTTCTGTTTTTACAATACAAATTCTCAAGTACAGGTAGACACAGGGGTGGGATTCAAAAATTTTAGCAACCGGTTCTCTGCCCGGTTGCTGGGTGGGCGTGGCCTACTCGGCCTCCTACACCACAGTGGGGGGGCGCGTTTTCACCCTCCCCAGGCTCCGGAGGCTTTTCTCGAGCCTCCGGGAGGGCGAAAATGGCCTCCCCTGGACTCCGGAGGCCCTCCGGAGGCCGGAAAGGGGCCCATTTCTGGACTTCCGGAACTTCCGGGAGGCCCGTTTTTCGCCCTCCCAGAGCCCCATCTCCTGCTTTGATGGAATCCAGCATTTTTCCCTACCTCTTTTTTCAAAAAACCCAAACCAGAGAAAATAGATTTCAGAAAACAATTCCTTGCAACTACCGGTTCGGCAAACCAGATGTAAAATTAGCATCCGGTTCACCCGAACCGGTCCTAACCAGCTGAATCCCACCCCTGGGTAGACCTCAATGTATGACCACAATTGAGCCCAAAATTTATGTTGCTAAGTGAGAAATTTGTTAAGTGAGTTTTGCCCCATTTTATGACTTTTCTTGCCACATTTGTTAAGTGAATCCCTGCAGTTGTTAAATTAGTAGCACGGTTGTTAAGTGAATCTGGTTTCCCCATTGACTTTGCTTGTCAGAAGGTTACAAAAGTTGATCACATGACCCTGGGACACTGCGATAAATGTGTGTCAGTTGTCAAGCATCTGAATGTAAATCATGCAACCATGGGGATGCTGCAACATTCATAAGTGTGAAAAATGGTCATAAGTCACTTTTTTCAGTGCCCTTGTAACTTCAAATGGGCACTAAGTGAACAGTTGTAAATCGATGATTACCTATACTTCATTCCCACTGCATTCAATATCTCCTGATCTATCCAGCTCTCATATGTATATAAGAAATTGGGCCAAAGCATACTCTTATTATTCATTTCTCTTTTTTCAACATTTATACTACTCATATTCATTATATTTTTCCTGCTATCGGCATGTCTTCAGATTTCTCCATCTACTTTAGCCCCACTTCAGTAAATGTTTCAGCAAGGTACACAAATTCATCTACTTGCTCTATTTATTCTCTATGAACAGCTTCCAATCATTCATGCTTGGGGTTTCTTTTAATTAAAATGTATTATAAAAATACAAATAGAAACAAAAGTTAGGAAAGTCAACCCAACCTTGGTGGCCTCAAGAGCAGATTGCAAAACAGGCTGCAAGCAAGCCATTCTGGCAAATGGGTACAAGAAAACCATTAGAATTTAAACATTTAAATATATCTAGAGCTAAAGTCTAATTAGCATAGCCACTAGGGCTACTTAGGATCTGTAATAAACGCCACTTATTCAGTTTGTGTCCTATTTTCATGCACGAGCACTGTATTGCTTGTTTGCCCACCTGTTTATTCATTGTACCTGCAAATTCTCAGGTGCCTCTCTTTTCAAAAAGTGCAAGCTGGAACTGAGATTTGGGGACAGGAATGTAACTATATTCATTAGCTAATCACTTGATCAGCTGCTGTTGTAAGTCTTACCATCAGACATATGCTCAAAAGTAAGTAAACACACTCCAATTACCAATAGAAGAGAATTTTTGTAGCTCAGGATTGAACTGTGGGGTACTTCGTTCTCTGAGGTTGGTGGTGTTTTTTTGCAGAAGGGAGTGGGTTTTGCTCTTATTTTTATATATTAGTAGCTTGCTCTGTCAGTGTTGGTGGGAGTGTTCTTGGTGGTTCATTCATTAGGTTGTTGTTTACTGTTAGCTTCTTTGTCTGCATTGGCAATTCCTTGATTAGGGTATTGTTTACTTATTAGTCTTGTGTTAATCTTGGTGTTAATCTCTGCTCATATGGGTGTTCATTTTTGGTGGGTAGATACTGGCCTTTTTATTTGGTCTTTTTATTTCATTTTGGGCTTTTTGATTGTCTCTTTTGAGTGGTATGTAGATGATGTTTATGTGCCTATTGATGGCCAATTTGTCTGAGTGCCAGGCCTTTTGTATCATCTATATTTACTTCCAAACACATCAAGTGTTGTTTAGGTCAATTTTCTCCTTTTTTGTCATTATTTGTGGTAAGATGTTTTTCAAGTTCCTGTTGCTTGAAGCTATTTTTCCTAGCTGTCCACTGTACAGTGCTACTGGCTTCAAGCACATTGTCTTCTGTGAAAGGCTGATCGCAAGAAAAGCACATGGATGTTACGGTATCTAAGATTTCATGAAAGAGTAGCTAGAATGTGACAGGCATGCACATTTTATGAAGGTAGCAATCCTTCATGTCCATGGGAAGAGGCTCCTACTTGTACCAGGAAGATCAGAATTTATTGGAAGGAAGCAATCAGGATTATGAGTTCACAGGTATCTTGTGCATGTTAATGAGATAAATGATAAATAAGATGTAATTTGCCAGAAGCTCATTATGAACCTGATGTCACTCGCTTGTTCTTGCACTTCAAGAGTGGACACCAATCTGCAGATTGAACATTTTCTTTCTCACCCAAGAAAAATATGGCTATTTGCGAGAAATGTAAAACCTCACAGTGTTTCTTATCCCCAGCACTTTGTCCTCAAACAGAAAATGAGTTAACTAACCACATTTGCATCTTATTAATTTAGATCAAACATTTACCTCCTTTCTAATGAAACCAAAATAAGTTTAAACATGATGACCATTTAAAGATACGACTATCTCCTAGTTTCCTCTCAAAAGAAAAGAAAATGTCAATCCCAGATATATCAATTTATTGCGTCCTAATTCAGCTTTTACCAAACAGATATTCTCTCAATTAATATTGAAATTACAAACCCCAGCATAACATTTTACAATTTTTTTGCTGATGATTCAATAAAATTTGAGAACATCTTATTTATAAATTTGATTTTTGCCCCACCTTTATAAATATAGAGTCACCTTATTGGGAAGATGGGCAGCATATAAATTTAATTAATAAATAAGTAATAAGTAACTTAAGGGAGAAAACATATCTAATATTCCTCCCTCCTATTTTTCCCACAACAACTCAGTGAGTAGGGCTGGGCTAAGAGTTAGTGACAGGCCCAGGGTCCCACACCCAGCTTTCATGCCTAAGGCAGGACTAGAATTCACAATCTCCATGTTTCTAGCCTGGTGCCTAAACTACTAGACCCGTGATGGCGAACCTATGGCACGCATGCCACAGGTGGCATGCAGAGCCCTCTCTGCCGGCACGCGAGCCGTCGCCCCAGCTCAGCTCCACCGTGCATGTGCGCGTGTCTCCCGCCAGCCAGCTGGTTTTTGGGTCTCTGCTATGCATGCGCAGGGGCAGGGGCCATGCAGGAGAAATACACGCATGTGCGGGGATCACATGTGCATGTGCAGGGGGCGCATGTGGGGGTAGTGCATGCATGTGCAGGGACGGGGCGCACACAGGGGGTTGCGCACGCACGCATGGGGCGTGAGGGGGGCATCACGTGCGCATTGCATTATAGGTGGGTGGGTGCTTTTGACACGCGCTTTCAGCACGCGGTGACGAAAAGGCTCGCCATCACTGTACTAGACCAGACTGACTCTATTTGGAAAGCTTTACCCTCAAAAAATTGCCCCAGCCTTTCAAATAAACATAATTCTACTGTATAGTGCAGTGATGGCGAACCTATGGCACGCGTGCCACAGGTGGCACACGGAGCCATATCTGAGGGCACGCAAGGCGTTGCCCTATGTCAGCTCCAGCACACATGTGCGTGCTAGCCAACTGATTTTTAGCCTTCCGGAGGGCGGGGGGAGGTCGTTTTCGCCTTCCCCAGGCTTCAGAAAAGTCTCCAGAGCCTGTGGATGGCGAAAAACGGACCCAACTTCCGGTTGGGTCGTTGGGCCGTTTTTCAGCCTCCCCAGGCTTCAGGAAAGCCCCCAATGGCCCAATCAGAAGTTTGGAAACGAACTTCCGGTTGGACCATTGGGCTGTTTTTCGCCATCCACAGGCTTCAGGAAAGCCTCCTGAAGCCTGCGGAGGGTGAAAACGGCCCAATGGCCCAATCGGAAGTTCGGAAACGAACTTCTGGTTGGACCATTGGGCTGTTTTTCGCCATCCACAGGCTTCAGGAAAGCCTCCTGAAGCCTGGGGAGGGTGAAAACGGCCCAATGGCCCAATCGGAAGTTCGGAAACGAACTTCCGGTTGGGCCGTTGGGCCGTTTTTCGCCATCCACAGGCTCCGGAGGCTTCAGTGAGTCCTGCGCACATGCGTGGGGGAGACAGCACGGGGGTTGTGCATGCATGCGCAGGGGGCATTGCATTGAGGAGCCGAGGTGGCGCAGTGGTTAGAGTGCAGCACTGCAGGCTACTTCAGCTGACTGCTAGCTGCAGTTCGGCAGTTCAAATCTCACCGGCTCAAGGTTGACTCAGCCTTCCATCCTTCTGAGGTGGGTAAAATGAGGACCCAGATTGTTGGGGGCAATATGCTAACTCTGTAAACCGCTTAGAGAGGGCTGTAAAGCACTGTGAAGCGGTATATAGCAATAGCAATAGCACTTAGACTTATATACCGCTTTACAGTGCTTTACAGCCCTCTCTAAGCGGTTCACAGAGTCAGCATATTGCCCCCAACAATCTGGGTCCTCATTTTACCCACCTCGGAAGGATGGAAGGCTGAGTCAACCTTGAGCCTAGGTCTAAGTGCTATTGCTATAAGTGCTATTATGGGTGTGGGCACACACAAGTGCGCTATCTTGCGTGCACACGCCCTTTTGGCACCCGAGCAAAAAAAGGTTCGTCATCACTGATATAGTGCAATACTAATGCAGTATCAGGGGTTTTCAATTTAATTGTGTAGAATGTGAAGGATGTGTGTGTTTTTTATTATTATTATTATTATTATTATTATTATTATTATTATTATTATTATTATTATTATTATTATTATTATTATTATTATTATTATTATCATTATTCATTAAACATGAAACTCAGTCAACTGAACATTCAAAAATGCATCACAAATACCATTGACTGGTGCTAATGTTTGATACGGGTTGCTGCCAGCGTCCTAGGTATCAACTGAGTACCTTCTTAAGATGTACGATGTTCCGAGTAGCACAGTTTTTTTTTTTTTTTTTTGTGTTATTGCAGGAAGAGGCAATTTCTTGTTGTGTTTTGTGTTATTTTTGCTCATTTTACTAAG
>QLTV01004082.1:1528622-1569105 GCA_003457575.1 Thermophis baileyi | reverse complement strand
AAGTAGAGAAGTCTTTTGCAGTTACGATGCTGTTATTGCAGGAAGCTGCAATTTCTTTATGTAGTATATAAAATTCTTGGACATGGTACCAAGTGCCCCGATGACAATGAGTATCACTGTTACATGTTCCATCCATAATCACGTAGTTTCGATGGCCAGGTTGCAATATTTCGTGATTTTTTCCAGTTCTTTTTCTTCGACTCTGGCATCTCCTGGTACCGCGATGTCAATAAATTGTACGTTTCGGTTGTTGTTGTTGTTGTTGTTGTTGTTGTTATTATTATTATTATTATTTTATAGTTTTCTTATGTATGATGTACACTGAAGATGGCATTTAATTTCATTGTACGAGGTGCAATGACAATAAAGTAAACTTAACTTAATACTCTATCATTCTAAATACAAATGGAAATACTATGTTTGATTTAGTAAACAACATTCAGCAACAGTAGAATTCCACAGAAAAAGAATTGGTCTATTTAGTTAAATCTGTAAAGTTCAGTCTCACTATCATTTTGATCCATTTGCTTGTTCACAAGGTTGCACTGACAAAGAAACAATAACTATCATTATCATCCTATTCTTTCTTCTCCTATCATGGTCTACATTTCATAGCAATCAACCCCATACCTCTTGATTCCTGCTGTCATCTGAATGCACTTTACTTTTGATGTTTATCTGCCCTTAAATCTGAACCTTTTTATAATTTCATCTTCTGCTTTTTTTTCCCCAGGCAAATGCCTCTGTCCTCTTCCTTCAACCATCCTGCCTCTAGAATTACTGTCATTAATTCAAGCTGCACAGGTACCTTACTCCCTTCAGCACATGCTCTGCAAAGTTTCCCTGCATTTAGGAATTTGGGCTGGCTAGATTGTTGAATGCTCGCTTTCCTGCTGCTAAAACTGCTCAAATGTTCTTTTAGTTCATCAGTTATACAGATTTTGCAATCACTCAGAAATATTTTTTAAAAAAATTCTTAAGCCTTTACAAATATAGTTAGTTGTGCATTATCGGGGCCTCTAAAACACAAGCATAAACCTTTCACCTCAGAAAGTCTCAGCAAGCCACCAGAACTACATTAAAAAAAAATAATACAATTACCACAAACTTTTCCTCTCTTCATGTGAGATGTTTTTTATACATTTGCACGGTTAAAATTCTTAATGCCTCAGGGCTGCCTTCACAGTTGGCACCAAACTAGGAAAAAAGTCAATTTCATGAAAATTCTCCATCATGTGCATATTTTATCCTGGAATAAATTTCCATGCAGACAAGGCTGTGATGGAGAACCACAATTCCCAGGTCTGACAAGTTTTTAGTGTTCTGAGGAGGTCCAAATATCTGGTTGGAAGCACCACATCAGTGTTTGCATGTGAGACTATTCCCCCCCCCCCGTTTGTTAGCACTGGAGCGGGAATATCCCAATGGAGTGACAGTCTATCGCCAAACAGGCTGATTTAGAGTAGAATGAAGAATGATGTGAAAAAGGTTTTACATTCCTCGGTTTCAAGTAGAGCTGACATTTGTTTCAGCTGCATTTACATACAGACAATGCATTTCTCCCCTGATGATGCATTTAACACTCTGCCTGCTATAAATATGCTTGCATTCTGCATATGCAAGACCACCTCCAGGTAATGCCGTTTGATTCAACATCATCTTGAAACACATGGGAGCAATTACCCCTCCACAATCCTGACTCTCCGTATAGAGCAGTGGTTCCCAACCTTTTTTTGGCCATGCCCCACCTAAGCATCTTTAAAATCCTGATGCCCCCCCCCCTCGTGACATATAATTCTTACTATTCAAAAAGTGAACTCCAACTCACACGGAGGAAGCCTAAAAGGCCATTAACTTGGTTTAAACAAGGTTCCAATTGCCCCCATTAAAAATCAAATTGCCCCCCTGTGGGGTGTGGGCCCCACGTTGGGAACCACTGGTATAGAGTAACAGATTAGATTAACAGGTAATCCTTGATTTATGACCACAATTGGGTCCAGGCTTTCCATTGCTAAATGAGCCATGCCTGATTTTATGACCTTTTCGGCCACAGTTGTTAAGTGAATCACATGTTTGTTAAGCAAATCCAGCTTCCTGTTGACTTTGCTTGTTGGAAGCCAACTGGGAAGATCACAAATGGCAATCACGTGACCCCAGGATGCTGCAACCACCATAAATACATGCCTTTGCCATGTGCCCAAATTTTGATCACATGACTATGGGGATGCTGCAATGATTACAAGTGCAAGCGTCCTTTTTTAAGTCACTTTTTTCAGTGCCATTATAACTTCAAATGGTCACTACATGAATGGTTTCAAATTGAAGACTGCCCATACATTTTGTTCCAGGAGGATAAAAATGAGTTGCTGACCATTACTAATGGGTGGATGTTGCTCTCGGAGACAACTGCTTCACTTTCAGTAACAGTACTGCTGACTTTCTTTTGAGAAAGTAAACTGCTGCAGGAATTGAATAAAGCAGGGGTCCTCAAACTTGGCAACTTTAAGACTTGTGGATCTCAACTCCTAGAATTCTCCAGCCAGCTGGGCTATGCTGGCTGGAGAATTCTGGGAGTTGAAGTCCACAAGTCTTACAGTTGCCAAGTTTGAGGACCTCTGGAATAAAGCATGTATCAATAACCTGCAACATTCACCTGGGTAAATTTGTCAGTCCTAGTTAATATTAAACCTGCACAGGAAATCAACAGGGGATCTCAGGATTGTAGGCTAGATTTGAACTCAAAACATGGCCCCGGAATATAACAGTGGCAGACTATATCCAGATTGTTGTTAAGACAATTGCTTGTCCATGATGCCACCAGGAGCAAAGCTCAACCTGAAGAGAACTTCATGTTTGTAGTCAATATTAAACAATATTTCCCAAATCCCAACTTGGCTAGGAAGCAGAATGATGACATCTGTTCTGCTCACCACCTCCATCAGATTCCTTCTCTCCATCAGACTCTTCCTCTCCCTGAGATGTTTTGATGTAACTGATCAATTAGAATATTTGATTGATTGAACATATGCTAGCAAGTCAGTGACTACTCTTAAGCAGCTATATAGACCAGGGATGCCAACCTTGGCAACTTTAAGACTTGTGGACTTCAACTTCCAGGATTCCCCAGCTAGCATAGCTGGCTGGAGAATTCTGGGAGTGGAAGTCTACAAGTCTTAAAGTTGCCAAGGTTGAACACCCCTGGTGTAGCTCTTCCCCAGGATGATCTGTCCTCACCTGAGCCTTTCAGATCTTCTAACAACGGTAATCAAGTCCATCCACCTTGCTTCTGGTTTAACTTGAAAAGTGCTTCTTGGATTTTCTTTTTTCCATTTTATCTCTATACCTTTTTTCTCCGCCTTCTGCATCCATTTTATAGTATAACCCTAAAGCAGGGACAGTCTTATTAAACTGATCGTATAACCTGCCCTGTAAGCCCTCTGGCTTAGAAGATATAGTATGGCATAATCAAAATGCTACCATTCTTTGGACTGCAAATCTCTCTAGCCCATGACTGTCTTTTAACAGCAATTTCTTTTAACACCAGCTTCCTAGAGTCTTGGGAAGAAATGATTAGTCACCAGACTATTTTAGTTTAAGTTGGAGCTACCGTTCTTTTCCTCAGGTCCATAGAGCAAAGACACATACAATTTCTTAGCCCTTAGCCCAAAGATGGCGAACCTATGGCACGCGTGCCACAGGTGGCACGCAGAGCCATATCTGAGGTCACGCAAGGCATTGCCCTATGTCAGCTCCAGCGCACATGTGTGCGCTGGTCAGCTGATTTTCGGCCTTCCGCAGGGTGGGGGGGGGTCATTTTCATCTTCCCCAGGCTTCAGGAAAGCCTCCGGAGCCTGTGGATGGCAAAAAACGGACCCAACGGGCCTACTGGAAGTTTGGAAACGAACTTCCAGTTGGGCCGTTGGGCCGTTTTTCACCATTTCTGTTTTTCACGTTTCCGAACTTCCGGTAGGCCCGTTGGGTCTGTTTTTTGCCATCCACAGGCTCCGGAGGCTTTCCTGAAGCCTGGGGAGGGCGAAAAATAGCCCAACAGGCCTACTGGAAGTCTGAAGGCTTCAGTGAACCCTGCATCCATGTGCGGGAGGGGCAGCGTGGGGGGGTTCTGCACGCATGCACGGGGGGAGGGCATTGCATTATTGGTGTGGGCGCGCACGCTATCACGCGCGCACACACACACTTTTGGCACCCGAGCAAAAAAAGGTTCACCATCACTGCCTTAGCCTTTCAGTCCAGTCCAGTCCCAGGGATTGCCCTCCAAAACATATGTAAGATCTGAAGTCTGAAGTAGAGATGTGCATGGAAAATATCTATATTAATTTCATATTCCTATTAACAAATTGAATGTCATGATTAAGCTCACACACTCAGTAAGTTCCCTTTCTATTATCTTCATGAAAGTTTTGGAGAGGTTTGAGATGCTATATCCAAAGCTTGGAGAGACACATGCAATGTGGGGCCACAAACTCTGCATTCTTGTCATGAGGAAGTTATAGGTCCAATGTCAAGCCCAGGAAAATCAGAAGATCCAGGCAGTTCAAATGGGTATAAAGATTTATTGCAAGCTTAAGCTCCCCACAAGAATCTGAACTACTAACTGGTTGAAGCAAATTAGCGGTAGAAGAGTCAAAGGAATTCAAGGTGGGCTGGACTTTGATCTCTTGTGAGTGCAAAGGGATTCATGACTCATGACTTCATTTGACCCCTCCCTTGGGCTCAACCTGGTCATCTCCTACATCCATCTTTCATTTACTGTCCCACCAATACCTCCAATACAATGTATGTTCTACAATATACAGTGGCTGAACAATGGATGTTTCACACAGGTGCCTTTGATAAATCTGTCTTTTGTGAATGGGCTTAACATGATTTAAAAGTCATCCAAGGCCATGGCCATTACTGTTTCTTCTGATTGTGAATTTTGTTTAGTTGATGTTAATGTGGAAGAACAGGCAGATAAGGAGAAAACCTCTACATGAAAGAGAAAAGCAGCAAGGATTTAACAGACTGAAGACAAGTTGGGAGTTGGGCAGCATACAAATATAATAAATAAAATAAATAAAGTTTAGAAGTAGCAGGTTTTGGGGGCACCACAGAACTAAAGTTCATAATGAGTGCAGAAAACTCCATTTGCTTGACTTCAAATTACCAAGCCATACTTTGGTTTCCAGCCATCTTGAAACACAAGATCTTCCAAGCCTGTGACGCTGGTTAGAGACCAGTAGAGTATTTGTGTGTGTTTTTAAATCATTTTCAATCAACTGTATTAAAAGAGAAAGAAAATGAACAAGTGAAAAAAAGCAAAAGAAAAAAAAACACGATGTGAAGATATTAGTAAATGGACAAAGAAGTTAAAGAAGTTGTACAGTTAGTGCTCACTATTATCTTTTTGAACTCAATTACTAGAGAGGAACACAGGTAGAAGAGCTATTCTCTACTGAATAAATTCTAGCAGGGCTGTGATTCATTGAACTCTAGCCCGCAGCCAATTGAATTTGCCCCCCCCCCTTTTCTTTTAGTTTCTTATGGCAGCAATCATGGGAATGTTTTAGTTCAGCACAGCTATGCTTTGTAATTAAGGTTGGAAAAACCTGGACACAGACATGCAGTTAAAACCTGCTTTGGGGAGGACATCCTGGCTTGCTTGCAATTAAAATCTATGCTTTGGCTTTGAATCAACACAACATTAGGGAATTCAAGGGGACTGGGGGGGAAAAGCCCACTTTCATTTTAATGAAAGCTGCTTCTCTTGGCAAATTCTCCAGAGTTTAAATAATTATTTATGCTCCTTGCAAAAATGCAAATGAGAACTGTTTTGATCTTTCCTGCCCTCCTTCGTTGGAAATTGCATTAAACATTTCTGCCAAAGATCTAATAAAAAGGCTTAATCATATGATACCAAGGACTTGTCCCCTCATTTAGCAATTATTCTTTTGTGCCGTATACTCTGGAACAAGAGAAAACTGCTCATCAACTTCTTAGATGTGACTACCCTTCAAGTAACATGGCCCTGAACTTTATAGGATGTTTAAAGGAGTTTAAGCATTTTAACTTAAGTCCAGACACAATAGATAGGGTAGCTTGCCTGGTGGTAGTATTGTATATTTCACAATCTTTCCTAATAGTTTTTAACTGCCAGGGATACTTTAATTTGATCTATGCACTAGGCAGGGGTTGGATTTAATGACCTCCACACTGTCTTTCCACTTCTTTATTTTAGCAGCAAACCTACCCTTCCAAAGTTCCTTGAAATTCTGGTCTGTGGATGATTTACTGGATGTATCCAATTTAGCTTGCCTTACACAATAAAACAGAAGATAGCCTTTTACTGGAAACAAACCATTCGTTTGGTGAGCTCGGCATTGGAATACAACACATAGCATTTCTTTTATTTCAGACAAAAACTGTGCTGATTACCTATTTAAAGATGCCAAGGAGAAGTATCAGAAAATTGGAGCTTTTCTTAGTGAACAAGATTAGCTGAATCATGTACAATTTGAGAGCTTCATTTTAAGGACATCCAGCACAGGGTAAAACCTACTTTTAGAGACATGGGGATTCCTGGTAGCTTGAACCATTGATTGCATGATGCTTACTTCTGATATTTATGCAAGTCATCACTTGAGATGAAGTTGAGAAATGGGATATCTTGCTCTGGTTTAGTTTGCATCTTTAAAATATCTTTGGCCTGCTTGCTTTGGTTCTTACTTTTTGGAGAAATAGAGATACAGTGGTGATTCAAAGTTTGGAACTCTTCTGAATTTTCAACATTTCTGCATAAAATCTAACCTTAAATATGATCATTCCCATCAATCAATAAATGAACAAGTATAAAATTTTTGACTCATTTGTTTAACTGGAATCTCTTTAGTTTTAGGATTATGTAGAAAACAGATCATGATTTGGGTAATATTTTTGCAGAAATATTGAAAGCTCAAAAGGGTTCACAAACTTTTAAGCACTACTGTATTTTATACTTAAGATTACTTTAAAGCAGGCATTCAAATCAGATAGAATTTTAAAGTGGGTACAATGACAGAATTCTCCTTTTGATGGCATTATTCAGAGTCAATAAGTAGCACAGCTGTATTATTAATCCTCAGGCTATGATACAAATTTACTTCTGTAATATTACATAAACATTGTTGTTTTAGATTCATTCTTGTATTGACAATGGGTTTTCCCCTTCTGTTTAAGTTTGGGCGTATGTGAAATTTTAAGAACATTCTTAATGTTCTTATGTTTGATGATGTTCAGTAATAAACCTAGCTTGGATATCCTACAGAGTCCTGAATGCAAACCTGAAGCATGTGTTTTTGGTTTTGTTCCAAGCAAAAAATGTTCCAGGATTGAAAGATCAAGGAAAATTCAAAGCCTTAAGTGGTGACACGGGATGATGGCAGCAGCTAAGTGTAGATGAGGGAAAGGAAAATGTGGGGGAAATGGGGAGGAAATTGCTTGAGTATAATTATCTTTTAAGTACAGTAGCAGTGGTGACTATGAGGAGCTAAGGGGAAGAAGAGCACTGGGAAAAGTAGGGGTAGTCAATAGCAATAGCACTTATATACTGCTTTACAGCCCTCTCTAAGCGGTCTACAGAGTCAGCATATTGCCTCCAACAATTTGGGTCCTCATTTTACCCACTTCTGAAGGATGGAAGGCTGAGTCAACCTTGAGCCTGGTGGGATTTGAACTGCCAAATTGCAGGCAGCCAGCAGGCAGCAGAAGTAGCCTGCAGTACTGCACTCTAACCACTGCACCACCAAGGCTCTATGAATAGATAGCAAGGGAAAGGACAGGTAAATCATAGAAAAGAATGAGTGGACCAGCCAGGTAAGACAATGGTCTACAGGGAAGGAAGATCAGGGAGAGGGGCTGAGGTGTTCAGGTATATGAATTGAACTGCAGTAGGCTTGTGCACTAACCATGAAGAGAAGAACAAAACAGCAGGGGGGCAAAGCATACCAACCCTGCTTTACACAACCATAAGACCCCCTCCAGATTTTTCTCAAATGAAACCTGGAGCAACCAAAATGCCCCAAGTTTCACTTCAGGTGGATTGAAACCTGCCTGGAAGAGACCAGTCAAGCTTCGGAGCCACAAACATTTTATGCTTAAAACACAACACATATTCCCAGTTGTGTGCACAACCCTAGTATTTATTATTAATAAGTTACCTTTTACTGCCCCCCCAGCACTTGATTGCAACATGCACCGAAGTAATATTAAAAGCAAAACAGAGATGAACCTTCCTAAAACAACTTACAAGCTACTCAGGGGTGGGTTCTGAATTTCTTCGCTGCCGGTTCGCTCCTTGATGCGCCGCGCGGGCGCGCACGCGCATGCGCAGTGCTAAAAAACCAGCATGCGCAGAAGCAAAACACAGCTTCTGCGCATGCGCAGAAGCAAAAAACAAGATGGTGGCGCCTATGGTGCTGCCGAGAGAGCCGGTTCGGGGGCGTGGCAGGCCTGGGTTGCTGCCGGTTCTAGCGATCCAGGCCGCCAAGTTACTACCAGTTCCATAGAACTGGTCTGAACCGGGAGGAACCCACCTCTGAAGCTACTGTTTAATAGTTGAGAAAGGCAGCAGAGGCAAGAGCAAAATCTTGCACAACATACTCAGGATGAGTTTCATTCGAGGACAAGAATTAAGGGATTGCCAAGTGATTAGATCTGAAGGATACATGAAGGATTGGATCACAAGAATCTGTGACAGCATTAACTCAAGACATGATGGTAGCACTCTTTTTTTCAGAGTTTGCAAACTCTATTTTTAGTATTTAGAAGCATGCTGTTCTTGAGCATTGTGGTTCCAGGTAACTATTATTATACATGCAAAATAGTGTTAGCATTAGGCTTCATGAAAGTTTTGGAGAGGGAACAAAGAAACCAAATACATAATAATAGAGTTGGAAGGGACCTTAGAGGACCTCTAATCCAACTAGCTGCTCAAGTTGTAGTTCCTATACAATTTCAGACAAATGGTTGTCCAATCTCTTCTTTAAAACTTCCAGTGTTGTAGCATTAACAACTTCCGAAGGCAAATCATTCCACTGACTACTTGTTCTAACTGTCAGGACATTTCTCCTTAGTTCTACGTTGCTTCTCTCCTTGATTAGTTTCAATCCATTGTTTCTTGCCCTGCCTTCAGGTGCTCTGGAGAATAGGTTGACTCCCTCTTCTTTGTGGCAGCCTCTTAGATATTGGAACACTGCTACTGTATCATGTCATTCCTAGTCCTTCTTTTCATTAGATTAGACATACTCAATTCCTGCAATTGTTCTTCATATGTTTTAGCCTCCAGGTCTCTAATCATTTTTGTTGCTTTTCTCTGCACTCTTTCTAGAGTCTCCACATCTTTTTTTATATATTTTAACTGAAATAGAGATAATATAAAGAGGCAAGAAAACTTTAAGTACTGGCAGGGACTGACCTTCTGGTAGTATGTATTTGACTTGGTGAACATCCCAAGCTGATTGCAATGCATTGCCACACTCTCCCACCCCCAAAACACTTTGGGTAAGATATTTGGCTGCCAAGTTCATTTTTAAAACAGACAGCATCTCTATACCCAGATTTTGCCCTGATCTGAAAGCAGCTTTGGTTGATGTTAGAAGCACTGTAGAGCTAAGCCAATTTATTTCTAGTACTGTACAGCTGCAATTTACAGTAGTTGGAACAGCAGTGAAGCCAGACTTTAATTTGTATTTATTTTTTTTGAAATGCTGTCACTCCATAGAGTTTATTTTCACCCTTAGAGGGTTCTTACCTCACCTTCCTGGATTCCTGTGCTTTGACTGCTCTAGGAAATCCTTCACATGGAATTTGGCTTGATGGCTTTAAGAATCAACTGCTCAGATATTTTTCTGCATTTAGATGAATGCAGTGTCTATGTGTAGGAATGCAAAAAATGTATTTTGTGTGAGGATCTATGGCAGGTGAGGTGAAGGCAGGACAGTGATTATTTGACAATCTATATACCTTGGGAGCAGCTTTCTGCAGTTGGCAACATGGAGGATTATCATGATCATTGAAAGCTATTTCTGAAAATCTAGGGAGTGAAATTGCTGGCAATGTAGAAGGGACCAAAGACAGAGAGTAAAAACTGCCTTCAGACCCAATAGTTACATAGGCAAATCTTGTGGCACAGTGTTGCTTGTGAGATTTACAACATTTTACTAGATTTACATTTGCTAGATATCCTCAGATCTGTATTCTGCTTTTTGACCAGAAGGACTGACTTCAACATTAAGACATTATTTTTGACAATTTAGCAGGTTAACACTAAAAAAAAAAAAAAAAAGTAGTCACCATATCAAAGTCAACAAGAAAATAAAACCAGCCTCCTTCGGAAGAGGTGGTGGAATCTTATTCTTTCTAGTCTTGTGCAGTTGGGCCTTCTCTATGTCCTCCTGGGAGGGGGAGGGGGGACAGACTGAGCAAATTCTGGCTAGAGCAAATTCTGAAGTGATCTTCATTTTTCTTCACAGAGATCAGCTGGTGCTTGATAACTTTGCAGCAGCAACTGAGATCTGAGATTCTGAGATATTTTTTACCTGCCTCCTAACACATTTTATCTATGATCTCCAACATGTAAGGTTTGGCATTAGTAGGCTCCCTGCATGCCTGACTTCATGACTTATTCAAGATGGTTTTAATTATAGATGCTATAATTAAAAGGAAAGCCAAAAGGTTGCAAAGCAGAACAGCAGCCTGCAGGGTCATTTTTACTTCTCAGAAGATCTCTGGTCCATCCACCCAGAAAAGCAATGCAAAACAAAGCAGAGCAAAACAAGGGTGATAGGAAGCATCTTGGAAGATGGGGATCAACCTCAGAGCTATGTTGCAGGATCCAATCTAGGTTGGTCACCAAAACCAAAGATTTTGTTGTGGCCTGTCAGCCGCCGGCCCCTCCAGCAGCCGAATCAGAGGAGGAGGAGGCGTGGGAGTCAGGGTCAGCATCAAGGCAACCTGAGAGCTCTGAGGGGGAAGAGGGAATGGAGCTGTCAGAGAGAGAGAGAGAGAGACAGAGGTGGAGCCTGGGCTGTCTGTCAGCCCTCAGATGGAGAGTCAACAGCCCCCAGGTCTGGAAGTGGCTGATGAGGAAGAGGATGAACAGCTGGGCCCAGTGCCTGATGCGCAGAAGGCAGAGGAGAGGAGAGCAGTGGAAATCTGTGGGCCGATCCTTGGGATGGAAGAGCAAAGCCCCACCCTAGCTCTGGGGATAAAAGGCAGGGGGCGGAGATGAATAGATGTGGCAGACAACTATTCATCTTCTGGCCAGCCGGACTTGTTAGCCTGCGGTGAGAGAGAAACTTTTTGCCGGGGCTGCCGGCACTCCTAATTAAAGGAATCTTTGAGTTAACTTCAGAAGGTTTGTCGTGTTTGGAGAGCTGGGTCAGAACAGATTTAGTCTTCAAAGCTTTCGGACTCATGCTGGAGCCCATCCCCAGGGAACTTCTCTCTCGCACATTCTATTGAGAAAAGAGGTCCCTGAGGATGGGCTCCAGCACAAGTCCAAAAGCTCAGACGACTAAACTTCTGGTCCCGATGACCGACCCAGATTGGATCCTGCGACATTATCCTGGGACATGTGTATTTGCCTTCATTTGTCAGACCCATGTGTCTGGCAAATGGATGTTTGTTGATTGGCCATGCCTACTGTGGCAGCTATTTTATGAATAGCACACCTTCCCTACAGTATACAGATACAAAATACCTACAGTATTTTATGAGTGTGTCCTGGAATGTACTCAAAACTTTAAATTTGCCCATTTTCAAAATGTGGAGCTTCTTACATTACATTTGTTCATTTTATTAATCTGACTTAGAGGCCACCCAACCCCAAATTACTCTCTACACTTTTACTTTTTAAAAGCAACAAGCAATGAAAGGTTCAGGTTCTAAAACTCCAGAAGAAAATCCATGCATTACAAAACATCTTACAGGGCTCAACAGTTACTCTCCTCCAAGGACTGGGAGAACAGCCAAGTTTTCCTGAACATCATCAGGATGGGAGATGCATGGATCTTCAGGGGGGATTCTATTCCAGGGGGCTGGCAATATAAAAGTAACAGCCTCCACTGGGCTGTGTCCTGAATCCTTAAGCCTGACTGAGCAGCTTCTCTGTCTAACTCTGCTTATTGTCCAGTCACTCACCTGCTGTGCCACTATTGACCAAATATTTCTAAAAAAAATTACAGGCGAACAATCCCATATTGAAAAAATGTCTAAAGTCTAGCAATGCAATAGTCAGCTATCTCTTTCCTCTATATAGTGTAAGGATGAATACTGCACCACAAGATTTTTAATCCTTTTATTGCTTACAGGTGTATGTTGTGTGTGTGTGTGTGTGTACACACCTCTCTTTGAGCTCTTTTGCATGGTAAAGAATAAACAAGTGGCAGTTTAAATTAATAGTAATGCCATCCTATGCTCTTCTATGCTCTTCTAATTAAGTCCCCATGTGGATTACAGTAAACCTTAATGAAGCTTATTGTAAGTGTGAGCTGGCCAAAGAAATCCATTTTAAAAGATTAATGACAGGATACAAAGCAATTGATAGTGCTGGTATTGCCGGTAACCATTCAGCTTTTCCAGATATTCACATTTCCCTCCCCCCTGAAAATAATTCACTGCTGCCTTTGGAAATATATTTCAATCCAGGAAAATGATCTGACATGCTCACCTCTTTGCTGCGAGCACTTAAGAACATTTAACCCATCCATTTAACTTACTTGAGTGACAGAGTTCTTAAACATGCAAAAGTGAATGCATTTTAGTGAAACTGGGATTTGACTGTGGAATTACACTTTGGTTAATGACCATTCCCTTTGGACAACACTTCACAATGGAAATGTCTGGCCCTTCAAAACAAGTATACCACCAAAGGCTGTGACCACATATAAAGACTTTAAATTTTTTTTAAAAAGGTCTTTCAAACAGAGCATATGGAAGATTTCAAACCCAGCACCAGTTAGTCAACTGAAATTGCTACAGGCATTATATATGAGGTTGGTATTTTTAAAAAAGGTAACAGAATGTTTATAAGTTTGGAATTATAACAACCATGATATGTGCATAGGGAACTGATATTCAGTTATTGCTCAAGGAACATACACATTAAGTATTTTCAGATGAAGCAGAAGGAAAATGCCAGAGAGAGAGAAAATGAATGAATGAATGAATGAATGAATGAATGAATGAATGAATGAATGAATGAATGAATGAATGAATGAATGAATGGCTTAATTTAGCCAGTTTGATCTAGGGTTAAGGTACCAGGCTAGAAAACAGGAGTTCGTGAGTCCTAATCCCCCTGTAGTCATGAAAGCTGACTGGATGATTTTGGGCCAGTCACTCTCTCTCTCAGCCCAAATTTTCTCAAAGGGTGGTTGTTGTGGTAAAAATAGGAAGAGCAAGGAGTATTAGGTATGTTCACCACCTTGAAGGCATGATAAAATACTGTGTTTCCCTGAAAATAAGACCTCCCTGGATAATAAGCCCTCCCCCCAAAATAAACCCTCCTTCAAAAATAAGCCCTACCCAAAACTCTTTATCAATAGCTACCGTGTTTCCCCGAAAATAAAACATCCCCCAAAAATAAGCCCTCCGAAAATAAGCCCTCCCCCCGAAAATATTTAAACGCCTGCGCAGCCGGTCCCTGCCATTTCCTCTGGTTAGGGATAGGGAGACAGAGCTGGAAATCAAGTAAGACGGCAAGAGGAGCCCCGTCTTGCTCCACGCACCCCAAAATAATAAGATCTCCACGAAAATAAGGCCAAGCACTTATTTCGGGGTTCAAAAAAATATAAGACAGGGTCTTATTTTCGGGAAAACATGGTATAAATAGATAAATAAAATCACACTCACAGTTTCAAAGAAGCCTACAAGTGAATTTACCCTATCTCTTGAATGTTTTGCCTTCCTGGTTACCAATTAATAAATACCCAGTAGGTGGAGTTGCATCTTGCACTGAGCCTTAAGTCATTGTTAAAAACACAATGGTAGTTTCATACAAAACTCAAATTAAAACAAGCATGACACATTAGTTAACCCAGTAACTGTAGTTCTGTGCTTCCTCTGGTAATCAGAAGTGACTAGTCCTTAAACACAATGCTGGGGCACTGGAGGGTGCGAAGTGGGGGGATGGAATTTTTTGCTGCACTGATTGAGAAGATGCCCTTCCTAACCCTTGAAAATCATAGTTCACTATAGGTAGTAGTGTAATCAACCAGATTCTGATTGCAAGTTAGAAAAATCTGACAGTGGAATCAGTCAAGATGTTGGCCACAACTAGGCAATCAAAACTTTGCTTTTTTTTATGTCTCTTATGATGATGTAAAAGGAGGTGGGGCTTTGATGATGGGATTATAGGCAACATCTTAACAAAACACTGCATCCCCCATTGCAGATGCCCCAGAAAGCCACAACGCATGACCTCCAGTAAGTGATTCTCCAATATATGAATGGTTGAGAAGGAAAAGAGTAGCGCTACAGGTTCACAGTTTTAAATTTTAGGCTAAAAGGGATTGTTTAAAGGGATTAACGAAGGTGGGCAGAAAGGGAAGGAAAGACAATTTGGGGGAAGAGGTAATTTTAGAAGCACACTATTGGTGGCGGAGTAGCGTGAAAGCCTCTCTCGCACGCATCACCTTGCCTTTTTGAAGCTTTGCTTAACACCAACAATGTTTCCCTTCTTTTTGGAATAATATAATATCACACCATAATATAATTGCAGGAGTATTTTCTGAAGAAAATGTAGACCTCATCTAGAGAGCTCAGCTAAAGCCATTTAATTGCTGCCATTACAGAAAATTAAAAGACAAGTCTAGCCAATCCTAGGTGTCCCTTTAGATTTCTAAAATATTTGTCTTTCCCGTCCTGAAAAATAAACTAAGTTGGTTTGAAAAAACAGAACAGGCTTGACAGAGAAAATGATTGGTGCCTGTGAGATGTGGTGACTAAAAATTGGACAAAGACCTGGAGGAGTCAAGGTTTTCCTCCATCTTGGAAATCCTTCAGAAGTCTTTGAACCAATCATTCCCCCTCTGAGCCCAAAATACTCCATAGGACTATTATTGTAAAGAGAAAACTGGAGAAAAGACAGCTATGTACATCTCTTTGAACTGCTGGAAGAAATGCAATGTTATCAATCAAGCAAACAGAGAAACAAACAATTATGGGCTATTGACTCTGTCCATTGAAACAACCTGTGTAGGTTTTTCAAGGATAATGAAACCTGAAGAAACTGTTCATCAGAAGCTACAATGGGATGTGTGACCATATCACAATAAAATGACTCTTCTCTCACACATCCTATTGTCAACTTTGCACTATCTTACTTGGCACTGGGTCACCTTCAGGACCGCATCTCTTCATGGAAATCAACCCAACCACTTCGATTATGTGGAGAAAAGCAGCTTGTTGCCATTTATCCTCAGGAGATCGGGGGGCCTGAAGCAGGGGTGGGTTCTAACTTACCTCGCTGCCGGCTCGCTTCCTCCCGCGCCACGTGGCCGTGCCACGTGGCCACGCACGCATGCGCAGTGCAAAAAAATAAAAAAAAATTTAAAAAGCCAAAAACAAGATGGCGACGCATGCATAGTGCCGGAAACTTGCCTTCTGCGCATGCGCAGAAGAAAAAAAAATTAATTTTTTTTTTTAAAAAAAGATGGCGGCGCCCACGGACCGGCACTGACCAAACCGGATCCATGATGTCATCGTGACATCACCAGTGAGTCGCTACCTGTTCAGGCGAACCGGTCTGAACCGGGAGGAACCCACCTCAGGCCTGAAAATTGGAGACCCCTTGTTCTTCTGTTGTCTGAACCTGGGCCTCCAGAATAGCCTCCCACAGGAAGTACACTTGGCCCCAACTCTGATTACCACTTGGAAGCTTCTTAAAATGTAGCTTTCCAATGAGATTATGAGGGCTGGTGCTAGATGCTTTTTGGTACATATGTTTCTCTATTTTTTTACTGTTGGTTTTTATTTTTTTGTGAGCTGATGAGAATCTGTATACCATTGGGCAGGGCGGGGTGATAAATACAGTAAAACTTACCTATATAAACCATGCATTGTATGAAGTATTTCCATCCAACAATCTTAAATTCTGCATCATTACACAAGCCTAACCTCTAACATTATGTAGGAGGGTTAGCATTAGGAGAGAGGAAATCTTTCCAATTTTCATCTATTTTCTCCACACAGTGCAGAATTGGCTCCCTTTGTATGATGTCTACTTGTCTCATCCCCATTAGGCTACTTAGAAGATTCTATCCTACCTGAAAAGGTTTTAGCCTAACTCTTTTTTTTTAATTTAGTTTTGCTTGCTCTTCTCTGTCATTCCCCCACCCCCAGTTTACAGAAACTTTTATGAGCAGCAACCAGAACTGTGCACAATGTTCCAACTGATGTTGCACCAGCATAAATTTGAGCAAGTGTGTTACAAGTTGTACAGTGTAATTTTTTATTTTTTACTAAATGACCCACAGCTTGTAATTTTCTTCTAGCAACTGCACACAGGTTCGCTCTTTTATATATCTCTCCACTGTAATGCAAGTCTCCTTTCCTGATCAGCCATTGTCAGCACCACCAACAGCATATTAATGAAGTTAGGAATAGCAATAGCAGACTTATATACCGCTTCACAGTGCTTTACAGCCCTCTCTAAGCAGTTTACAGAGTCAGCATATTGTCCCCAACAATCCGGGGTCCTCATTTTACCAACCTTGGAAGGATGGAAGGCTAAGTCAACCTTGAGCCAGTGAGAATCGAACCGGCAGTCAGCAGAAGTAACCTGCAGTACTACATTCTAACCACTGCGCCACCCTGGCTCTGGCTTCAACCACCTTCCTTTTTGCCCACCCTATGCATTGCTTTACTAATGTTTCTGTTAAAATGTATAGGGCTAGTAAGTATGGCAGCCATGGAACGCGTGAGAACTAGACTGCAAATTAGAAATTGAAGTATGAGATATGCAGATGATACCACTGTGTATATTTTTAGCTGAATTCATTAAGGAGATAAAAATGGAAAGTAAAAAATCCAGTTTAGGGTTAAACACTTATATTATAGGATCCAACCTGGGTCGATCACCAGAACCAGAGATTTAGTCTTCCGAGCTTTCGGACTCGTGCTGGAGCCCATCCTCAGAGAACTTCTCTGTAGCAGTGTGTGTGCTTTGGGCTATTCTGTGTGTGGTGTTTATATGGTGCCTGTTGTATGTGGCTTTTTAGTTGTTGATTGGCGTATTGATGACAGGCTATTAAGTCATTGGCTGTTGTTTCCTTATGTTGTCAAGCCCTCAGCAACCTAAGTACTTGATAAACTGGTGGTAAATCAGCATTCCTGTTGACTGACTTATATTATATATTATCAAGACTTTATTGACCTAATAGAAGAGAAATGAAGCTGATTGATAGCTTTCTTTTCTTGGGCTCAAGAATCAATAAAAACAGATAATGTGCAGGAGACCTAAATATTAACTCAAAAGAAGAAGGCTGCCAGGAAGTTAGAGGAGGTCATGAAGCTGAGTGGCACATCTGAGTGGCAACAAAGATCAGAAAAATTA
The DNA here is from genome assembly GCA_003457575.1 of Thermophis baileyi. Lineage (NCBI taxonomy): Eukaryota > Metazoa > Chordata > Lepidosauria > Squamata > Dipsadidae > Thermophis > Thermophis baileyi. Next base: position 1,551,515 of record QLTV01004082.1, on the reverse strand, counting down.
AAATATGGTTTTCCCAGCACTTTTATAAAATTGTGGAAGCTGAACACAGAAAAATAAAAGAAGACAGATACTTCTGAACTGTGGTTGTGTCTGCAAAGAGAACCAGTTAGTCCCACAACAAGTAAGGAATGAATGCTTCCTTGAGGCGGTGATCAGCAAGCAGAAACACACATACTTCCGTTGTGTAATACGAGTGGGATTTTTTTTTAATAAAAAAAAGTGATAGTATTGGACAATATTGAGACAAATGCAAGGGGAAGACAATGGGTAAAATCAGTGCTAAATTGAACACATTGCTGGAATGTCTTTGAAAGAAACTTGCAAGTTATTACTACTGTACACAAATCAAAATGACCAGCATTTGACCATGCAGCCATAGGAGTCCAGCCTGACTCTTGGCACCTAATGTATTAATGTTGAAATATTTTTTCCTACTCACACATTTTGAAGAAATCATTCCTAGGCTCCTTGCTGTGGTTTTAAATAATTTGGTGTAACTAGCAAATGTGCTTACCTCACTACTCACCACGAATCCTTTGCCATTTATGAACAAATTAAAAAACACAGATCCCAACAAGGAATGCTGTAATAGAAGATCTGATTTTTACCTGTCCTTGAAAGAATTGTCCATTTATTCCTATTTCAAATTTCTGTTTTTTAACCAATCATAAAGAACAAACTCTTAGACACAGGCCTAAAGTAAATGTAAAAAATCTTTTAGTATCGAAATCCTTTTGGACTAAGATGACTTATTAGCCACACAGACTGCAGTGTCACACCTGCCTTTGTGATCTTTGTGATTTCCACTTGAGAAGAAAAAGGACAAAGAGGTATCAGCAGATGGCAGCACCTGGCTGATTTAGGAAGCTAAGAAATATTAGGCTCTGTTAATACTTGGGTGAAAGACTCCAGGGGGTACTACAGCTGTAGACTTGACTAGGAAGTCTAAAAACATCTGCAAGGCAATGACAAGCTACTTTGGCATTGTTTCTAACGTTCAGTTTAAAGAATTCTCATCTTAAGGAGGAACAGTAGTTTTTAAAACAGTTGAACAGATTTTGGCATGAGAACATCAGCAAGATACCTTTCATTACTTTATGGATCATGGTCTCCTAAGTGTGCTCTTCCATGCACTCCATTCAAAGTGATTCTGTTCTTTTTGCTAATGAGGGTAAGAAAGGCCTGAGGATGATCTGAGATGATAACACTCTGTAATGCTCTTCGTAGAGAGGTCCATAGTTGCTTTCCACCGTCTTAAAAAGAGCTGGTTTTTAAACAACGGAATTGAGAATCTATTTACCTATTCCAGTGATGGCGAACCTATGGCACGCGTGCCAGAAGTGGCACGTAGAGCCATCTCTCCGGGCACACCAGCTGTCACCTGTTGCTCTTCTGGGTTCCAGCGTGCACATGCACACTGGCCAGCTTGTCTTCGCGTGCACATGCATGCCAGAAACTGGAAGACCAGGTGACCAGTGCGCTTGCGCATGCCGGAAACTGTAAGGCCAGCTTCCTGGCACATGCATGCTGGTTTCCGGCGCTCCCCCGCACGCCAGTAGTGGGTTCTAAAACCCTTTATTACTGGTTTGTGTGCGCGCATGCGCAGAAGCGTCCCGGGCGGGTGGGCGGAACCTCCCGCTGCCGCCACTACCGGTTCTAAGAACCGGTCCGAACCGGGAGCAACCCACCGCTGCCGCACACGCTCCCGTTTCGGCACTCGGTGCCGAAAAGGTTTACCAACACTGACCTATTCTATTCCATTCCACTCCATTTGGTATATTCTGACCTGATTTGATTTTGTTACGTGTCTTGATATATACAGCAAGGCAGTGTATAAATCAGATAAATAGATACATTTGAACTGACTTGGATCATATGATGTGCTCAGCCGATTTAACCATGATTTATCAAAAAGCACAACTGCCTGTGTTTGTTTAACACGCTAAATTGTAAACTATATATAAAAACCATGTCTCATAAGCCATAATTGATCCATTCTTTCAATAAACTGAGCCAAAATGAAGCAAATCTCATTAAGTTTAGGTAATGTGTGAATTCAGTTGTTGCATTTGATGATTTGTATCTGCGTATTTCTATCCTTCTCCATTTCATGCCGTTCAATATCTTGGACCACAAGTCACTCTAGTCTCACCCTATGTTTCTGCACAACATCCTCAACTCCCACAAACTGAGAGTCTAAATCACACAGTACAAGTAGTCCTTGACTTATGATCATTCATTTAAAAACCATTTGAAATCATGATGACACTGAATACCTATGACCTATGACTGATCTTTGCACTAATGGTAATTAGTGTCCCCATGGTCATGATTCGGGCACTTGGCAACCATTGCACGTTTATGACAGTCACATCATCTCATGGTCATGTGATCGCCATCTGCAACCATCCCAGCTGGCTTCCAACAAGCAAAGTGAGTGGGGGAAGCCAGATTCACTTAACAACTGTTGCAATTCGCTTAACAACCACAGCAAAAAGTTGTAAAATTAAGAGTGACTTACTTAACAACCACCTCACCTAGCGACAGAAATTCCAATCCTAATTCTAGGTCTATCTGCATCCAAAAAAAAAAAAAATCACAGCGTGAATTTATTTTACCATGAATTGGTAAGATAGATAGTCTCAATGACCTTAAATAGTCTCCATGACTATTTAAGGAGAAAAACATTTGTCTTCAAATGGGCAAAGAGGAACATCTCTTCCTTTATGAAACCTGCCATATGTCTGAGTTTTGAAAACATATGTCCCGTCTTCTTGCTAATGAGCCTGCCATGCTTCTCTTTTAATGGATTGTAAACTGAATTAAAATGTCATGGGAAATTTGCATGTCTACAAATTATTGTAAGATTCTCATCTGAAAGTACAAAAAAAAAAAAAAGGAAAGGAAAACTAAGACGCAATCAATGTCTGTCAGATAGACTTTAAGATTCATCATTGTAGGACAGGAATGCAAAATGTGTAACCAAGTGTTACATGCTGTCCATCAGCATTCTTTTGGACCCATACCCGCTCTAGTATGTGGAGTCAGATTTTAGCCTCCTCCTCCTCCTCCTCCTCCTCCTCCTCCTCCTTGTACAGGTTCCTAGCTTAGTCAAGACCATTGATACCTTGATGGACAGCTCAAGTGTGCTATTTTAAAAGGTTCTGGAGACTGCAAAAACAGGAGGATTTCATATTCATGGTGGGACACATACTCATCTACTTCTAAATCTCTTCCACCAGTATTTTTATAAAGCAAAGAAGAATAGACTTTGGCACATTTGTACCAAAGCCCATACCTGCAGATGCTAGACTCATCTGGCAATGCTAAAACTTCCCATCCTTTATCCCTACTCAAATGGAGAAGATAAGAATGAATGTCTGCTCTGGATAAGAAACCTAATAGAGCTGCAGGAACAAAAGGAACAGCAAGTCAATTATAAGTTGTTCATATATGATCAGATTGCTGGCATGGCAGTTCCTAAAGCTTACATCCTTGTTTGAGCAGCTCCCTTTCTTCTCGTCAAGGAGCTACTGATGTTGGAAAGCTCCCCAGCTGGCATGCAAGACAGAAGCCAATTTGGGTTTCACAGGAAAAAGGGGAGAAAACTACATTTACACTGGGAGTGGTCACCTTGTGTAGGAGGAGTGGCAGAACCTGGGGGTGATGTTAAAAGAGGGATCAGCCTAGAATCCCTACATCAGAGGTGTCAAACTAAGTCCAACTCTCCCTGTTGTTGACTCCAACGGCCGATAGATAGATAGATAGATAGATAGATAGATAGATAGATAGATAGATAGATGGATAGATAGATAGATAGCAAGATAGATAGATAGATAGATAGATAGATAGATAGATAGATAGATAGATAGATAGATAGATAGATAGATAGATGATAGATAGGAGAGGGAGAGGGAGAGAGATGATAGATAGAGAGAGGATAGATAGATGGATGATAGATGTATGATATATATAGATAGATAGGTAGATATATAGATAGATAGATAGATAGATAGATAGATAGATAGATAGATAGATAGATAGATAGATAGATAGATAGATAGATAGATAGATAGATAGACACACACACACATACATACACTTACAAACATACATACATACATACATATGGTACATACATACATACATACATACACATACATACATACATACTAGATAGATAGATAGATAGATAGATAGATAGATAGATAGATAGATAGATAGATAGATAGATAGTTTCACTTCTGTGTGTGTGTGTGTGTGTGTGTGTGTGTGTGTTAGAGAAGTCAGTATAAATACTTCATTGGACTGGATTCATTCCATTTCCTAGCACAAGCACATAAATCTTGCTTACATCATTGTTTGGAATTTCCAATACCAAAATAACTGAAGACTCTTTAATAAAAACTATATCTGTCAGACAAATAAATTACTTGATTATTTTTCCATAACACTCCAGTCATGCCTCAAAGAAGCTTGCATGGATATAAAACAGACACACCTAGGCCTGGTATTCTTCAGACATGTGGGGCAGGCTGGGAGAAATGGAATTTAAAATCCAATAATTCTGGAGCACATCAGTTAGAAGAAACTAATTTACCACCTAAATTTAAATTCTAGTTGTTGTCACTGAATTTCTGTTTCGTACAAGTAAAAATGTTCCTTCAAAACCAAGTTGAGAGGCCTATATTTAATCACCCCTTCTTCCTTTTCAAGAAGAATTGTGCCAACACCCTCCCAAGCATCTTTTATAAACAAATCACCCCTGTAGATTTTGCGTCCACACTTATTACTTTTCCCTTTGCACAAGGAAACACTTCATGAGGGTCAGATGACATCTTCACACACATTAAACAAGCCACACAGTAACTTATAAGCAAACCCCATACTTATTTTCAGATGCTTCCAATTTCACCATCTCTGTTTGCAGCCTTGCCATTTTTCAAACATTTTTCACAGCATTTTTTACTTCCTTTCTACCTGTTTTTCCTCTTGGACTCTAACTTTATAGCATAGATTTAAATTCCATTCTTGGGTATCTCAGTATTGGCTGAAAGTGTTGTGCAAATGTTCCTAATTATGTTCCTGCTGTCCATACACAGCAAATCACAATCTTAACACATGCCAGACAGGCTAAACGTTAGCCAGTGCCATTATCAGGCATGCCCATGCTATTGTCAGGTATGAAAAATAAAGAGCACCAGTTAGGTTGCAGCATAGAAGATTTAGTCAAGCCTATACAGAAGAATCTGGTCAACTAAAGTTCAATACTAAATTGGCTCCAGATAAGGGTCAACAGAATTTAGGAGGGGTTGGACTTGGAGCGCTGGTAAGAACGCAATGACTCTTAGCTGATGACGCATTTAACTCTGCCCCCACCTCTCCTACGGCTATTCTGTGCAAACTAGGATTTCTAAATCTAGAGATAGCAATAGCACTTAGACTTATATACCGCTTTACAGTGCTTTACAGCCCTCTCTAAGCGGTTCACAGAATCAGCATATTGCCCCCAACAATCTGGGTCCTCATTTTACCCACCTCGGAAGGATGGAAGGCTGAATCAACCTTGAGCCTGGTGAGATTTGAACCGCCGAACTGCAGCTAGCAGTCAGCTGAAGTAGCCTGCAGTGCTGCACTCTAACCACTGCGCCACCACGGCTCTTAAAGATCACTTTGTAAGACAAAGATCACTTTGTAAGACAATATTCTGTTGCTTTAGAAATAAATATAGCAGATTTACCAAAGAATAAATCCTGCTGAATCTTATAAATCTTAATTCAGTATAAACCTGTACAGGATTCCACAGGAAAATTGCAGCGAAAGCAGTTTAATAATCTGATGATCCTTTAAAATCAAACAAATGTATTTACAAAGCATGTGTTTTCAGGATTATTGTCCATTTTACCAGATGCATGGGACATTAGTCTAACGGAGTAATATATTTAATTACATGGCTGTGAGAAAGAGAATAAGAATATTGATAATTATCAATTGATAGTGACATTTAATAAAACAATCATTGGCTGCAATTCAGCCACAATTACTTTATGTAAAAATGTCTATTTTAACCTTTAAAATTGTTGTGTGAGTAGTCACCCCCAGTAGGTAATTAATATTAACTGCAGCTCCAAATTTCATTTCTCTTTTATTCCTTACTGTTTTCCACACCCAGGGGTTATACTTCTCCATTAAGATGCATATTTGATAAAGCTTATGTTATAAAATAGAATTTGTTAATCTAGAAGATGATCTCAAGGGTCTTTTTTGGTTTTGCACCAAATTATTATGTAATTCTGCCATTTCTAGTGGGGAAGAAGGGTTTGCTAAATTCCATGGATAATGGCTTAACTCCCCATGTCATGCTACCATCTGTTTTCATAACACTACCTTGTCCATGAATGTGCAATCCTCTTTACTGAAACTGCTAGCCATTATCACAATCTGAGATAAATGAATTTATAGTACGAATTACTCTTTTGTATGACATCTCTGAATGTTTCCACAGATATGTTACTCTACATTATATTCATGCACCTGTGTGCCCTATCTCTGGGATACCTTCACTTTTTCCGGATTTACTTTTTAGAATAATTCAAAATACTGACCTTTACTAAAGCACCAGATCTGGGCTGCCAAAACCCAGACAACCAATAGATGGCATCAATTTTTAAAATATTTCTGTACTACTGTTTCGTGGTCATCGGGATTTTGAAGATTTGATGGAATTTTGATGGAATTCCTTAGGAATTCACCCCCCCCTTGCTGTTTGGCAAACTGGGAGCGACAGCAAGTGCAACTATAGAGTCGAGTCAGGTTTGACACCCTGCTGTCCTCAGCTGACCTTCCCTGTCCTCTTCCTCCTGCTGCTGATGAAGAAAAGCAGAGATGGGGGGGAAATAGGCAGGTGGGGGCAGGGGTGGGTTCTACTTACCTTCCCTACCGGTTCGCATCGCGATGGAAGTGCACGTTTTGCACGCACGTGCTCGCTCGCACGCGCACCGACATCACGTCGGGGAAATGACCATCTGCGCATACGCAGAGGGTTTTTTTGCCAGCCGCGGCAACCGGAGAACCAGTTCGGGGGCGTGGACAGCCGGCCATCGCTGCCAGTTCGGCAAGCGGGTGCAAATTTCCGCCACCCTTACGGGAGAACCGGTCCGAACCGGCAGCAACCCACCACTGGGTGGGGGGAGCTGAAGAGCACATTGTAGCCTTAAAAGCAGGAGGGCTGCCAAGTGCCTGAATTTTGATCATGTGACACTGGGGGCACTGAAACAGTCACAGCACTAAAGATTGACTGTAACAGCCGTTTGGTTAATGCTGTCATAAGCTCAAACAGTCGCTGAATGAATGGTCGTTAAACTTTTTATTTATTTATTTTTATTTTTGGCTTTCTGCCCATTCCTTGTTATAGTGTTGCCCTTATATCACCAATTTACTGAAAATGTTGGTTGCACATTGCATAGATACATCAAATAAAAGTTGCTGCTTTCACTGCCATAGTAAATGAAAAGGCTTCCATGGGTTTAGTATTACAACTTTCTATTCTCAGGATGCTCAATTTGGAGCATTGGGGTTTCAGGGATGGGTTCCTACTTACCTCGCTGCCGGTTCGCTCCCTCCCGCGCCTCATGTGCGCACCTCGTGCGTGCGCGCATGCACAGTAGGAAAAAATCCCCAAAAAATCCCCCCAAAATAAAAAAAAGCCAAAAAAAAAGATGGCGACCGCATGCACAGTGCCAGAAGTCGGCTTCTGCGCATGCTCAGAAAGGAAAAAATAAATTTAAAAAAATTCGGGGAAAAAATTCGAATTTTTTTTTAAAAAAAAGATGGTGGCCCCCACGGACCAGCACCGACCGATCCGGTTCGGTGATGTCATCATGACGTCACCAGCGGGCCACTAACGGTTCAGGAGAACCAGTCCAAACCGGGAGGAACCCACCCCTGTGGGGTTTCCCCAGCAAGTTTTCCATGGAAGGCAAGGTGGGAGGTTCTATGTCTCTTTCAAAATTTTAAGATTGGGAGCAAGATGGATGCTTGATAAAGAGATTATGATAAATTCATCATGGTGGGAATATACAATAATGGGAATAAGTAGATCACTGATGAGTCATTAGGCATCTTGATGCTGACTTAAATTGATAGCAAAAAAGGTTAATTGTGCTATAAATATCCTATAGGAAAGAGCAGTCTGGTTATGGGCTAGTTTGCAGGTTTTAAATGAGCCTGCCTTTAGATTTATGCATATTTTTTTTCACTGACCACACCAAAGGAAATTCTGAGAAAATTTAAAAAGAGAGAGACACTTTTAGGATGAAATCGCCATTCCAGTGACAGCTCTAAACTTCAGTGCAATTAAGCAAAACAGTTTATCAGCAATGCTACAAAGACAACAAAACCTTTTTTGGCCTCAGCATGCAAAGAAAAATAGTACTGTTACCTATGTAAAATACATCTATATCCCTTACGTTACATCTCCCACTAAAATAGGAAGTGAGGGTTGGCAACTCACCCATCATCTCTGAGAATATCTCTTTTTCATTTCTAAATTATGAAACCGTTTGGGATTAAAATAGGCTCATTTGTAAAGTCTGTAGCTCTACTCCATTTCACACACAAAAAGCTGATAAGTACAGAAGGAAAAGCAACAGAAAAGGCTGCATTGCTATCTGGTCCATGGTTCACTTGCCTTAACTATTATTACAGCTTCTTAAACTCTGCTTTTCCCCGTTTGCCCCCTCCCAACTCCAATTCTTCAGAGAAAACAACTTGGCCTTAGGGGACTCCTGTCTGCAAATTTTGTCCTGACATGGCTCAAAGCTGAGTGAGGGAATGTACCCAATAGGAATTGCAATTGCCCGTTTCCAATAATATTCACACATGTTTTGTCCCTGATTGTGGAAGGTTCTCTAATGCAAACTAATGCATTCTAAAATTGAGATAAATAGCCATAGTTAAACTTGCTAATTCTTACCTATCATATTTCCTTGATTGTACCACCCAAGTCTTCTTGTATTTGCTCCACCCAGATCATTTTAAATAGCTTTGAAATAGATTACTGAAGCCTACAGGGTCAGAAGCAGTGTACCTTTGCAACTGCCCAAACAGGAGGAGGTAGCTATTCTTGTACTGCCCTGCTTCCCAGAATGTGACTATTTTGGAGACTATTTTGGGGAACAGAATGCCACAAAAGGTAGTTGAGCCTTTTTGGAACTTCACATGCGACAAATAAATTGTTTAAAATGCAGCACTTGGAAATATAAGTTGAGTGAAACCATAAAACAACAGTAGGCGTGTTTTACTGAAAAGTTGTGCTACTCCAAGGACTGAATAGAATAGAATAACAGAGTTGGAAGGGACCTTGGAGGTCTTCTAGTCCAACCCCCTGCTTAGGCAGGAAACCTTACACCACTTCAGACAAATGGTTATCCAACATCTTCTTAAAAACTTCTAGTGTTGGAGCATTCACAACTTCTGGAGGCAAGCTGTTCCACTTATTAATTGTTCTAACTGTCAGGAAATTTCTCCTTAGTTCTAAGTTTCCACCCATTGCTTCTTGTCCTACCCTCAGGTGCTTTGGAGAATAGTTTGACTCCCTCTTCTTTGTGGCAACCCCTGAGATCTTGGAACACTGCTATCATGTCTCCCCTAGTCCTTCTTTTCATTAACCTAGATATACCCAGTTCCTGCAACTGTTTTTCGTATGTTTTAGCCTCCAGTCCCCTAATCATCTTGGCTGCTCTTCTAGAAAGTCCTGGAAGACGCCGTGTGAGGTGCAAATATCCTGTTCAGGGTTGTCCATTGCTGACATGGTAATTCAAAGCCTGGCACCATTTGGGGGAAATGCAGAACCTTACTTTTTTCACCATTGAATTTCATTTTGTTAGCTAGGGCCCAATGTTCAAGGCTGTCAAGATCCTTCTATATCTTAAGCCTATCTTCTGGAGTGTTGGCTATTCCTGCTAGCTTGGTGTCATCTGCAAATTTGATGAGTTCCCCATCTATTCCCTCGTCCAAGTCATTGATGAAGATGTTGAAGAGTACTGGGCCTAAAACAGAGCCTTGGGGTACTTGGCATACTTCCCTCTATGTAGATGCAGTTCCATTGAGCACTACACGTTGAGTGCGGTTGGTCAGCCAGTTTTGAATCCATCTGGTGGTGTTGCTGTCTAACCCACATTTTTCTACTTTATCTAGTAGCAGGTTATGGTCTACTTTATCAAATGCCTTACTGAAGTCCAAGTAAATTATATCGACAGCATTCCTCTGGTCCACTAATTCTGATGTAAGTTTCAAAGGAAAGTTTCCACATAAGGATAATCGAGACTGTGGTGCAACACTTGTATCTGTTTTAAAGGCTGTCTTTATCAGAATCTTCCATTTCATATTGGTAGGGGTGAGGAGAAATGTCTGTACAGGTAGCCCTCGACTTACAACAGTTCATTTAGTGACCGTTCAAAGTTACAACGGCACTGGAAAAAGTGACTTATGGCTGTTTTTCATTCTTACGACCATTACAGCATCCCCATGGTCACATGATGAAAATTCAGATGCTTGGCAACTGGTTTTGTATTTAGTACGGTTGCTATTTCCTGGGGTCATGTGATCACCTTTTGTGACCTTCTGACAAGCAAAGTCAATGGAGAAGCCAAATTCACTTAACAAGCATGTTACTTACTACCTTTATAGCTGCAGTGATTCATTTAAACAAGTGTGGCAAGAAAGATTGTAAAATAGGCAAAATTCACTTAACAACTCTCACTTAACAACATAAGTTTTGGGCTCAGTTGTGGTCATAGGTTGGGGACTATCTGTATTCTGCAATATATAGTTTACTAAATAATATATTACAATCAATTTTGAGAACTAATTTGGTTTCGTGGTAAAAGCACCAGGCTAGAAATCAGGAGACTGTGAATTCTAGTCCTGCCTTCGGCGTGAAAGCCGACTGGGTGACTTTGGGCCCATCACTCTCTCAGCCCAGGACATCAAATCTGAGCAATGAGCCAGTAGATCAATTTCTGTTGCAATCAATGGATCAACACTTGGTTGATCTGAAAAAAAAAGTGAATCCTGCATTTGTAGGAAAACTGCTGGGGGGGGAATCAATATGACTGCAATCCAGATTAACATCACTGTTTGTCCTTTCTCTTAGAGTTGCCTGAATCGCAAGATGGGCGGCAAATAAATTTGATAAATAAATAAATAATGAGAATTTCAGAGCAGGAGAAATATTATTTCTCACAATCTAATAGCAAAAGAAAAAAGGTTTTTCTCACAATAACCAGGATGCAATTTATTATTATCCATAAAATGTAATAGAACGGATCATTGATATATTCATTGGGGTTTTTTAAAAAAAGAAGAAGATTCTAACTGCAAAAAATTGAGACATTGCAAAGATTTCCAGTATATTTTCCCCTTTAGTTGTAAAGATATAATTTTTTACTCTGAATGAGAGAGAGAACATCAATAAAAGAATTCCAACTTGATAGCCTTGGGACCTGAAGCAGAACAGCTTTGGCCATTTCTCACAATATGACCCTCTCCAGCTGTCAAGTTAGTTCACACCAAGGAAGCTGCGCAGAGTCTGGCCAAGACATTTTTGAAATATGATGTCTAAGGTAAACCAGCAGCTCTGCTGGAGGAAACAATTGTTTGCACAAGACCCAGTGTGATAAATTTAAAGAATGAGCTGTTCTGGATCAAACTGTTTCTCAGCTGGGACGTCACTGAACCCAAGGCAGAGGCTCTTTGTTCCGACGTCTCTCTTATATATAATACAGAGATAATAACCATGGTCTTCATTTGTGACTACCATCCCACCATCTCCAACCAGAAATGTCATTGCCCTGCTGCTTGAAATAATGGGAGTCGGTCTGGGAAACACTAAAAGTCTAATATTAAAATCACCTACTTAAGAATATACTTAAGTGAAATTGGCAGCTCGTACTTTTGACAGACTTGCACAGAATCATGCATAAAGTATGAAAGCTAAACTAGAAATGGAGGAAAATGTCTATTTCAATTTCTCATTCATTGTGAATCTGTCAAATTCAGTTTTTATTTTTCCATCCTTAAGTTTGAGTCACCCCGTTTCTGTATTAATTAGAGAATTTTGGGGAGGGGAGAGAAAAGCTTCCATCTGCATTTCCAAAAACATATCTCTTACTGTTGCAATTTTGTCTAAAGTATAGTTTCTGCAAATATGTATTTTAATTCCTATGAATACATATGTTTTTAAATACTGTCATGTCTATATGCACTTGAAGGAAGACTTTTCTCCAATACAAGGGGTGCATGTTTTTCTGATGACATTTGGAGATGTGCTCTTTTTAAAGGATAAATGGTATATTTCTTCAAAAATGCAAAATAAAACAACACATGGACAGATTTAACCACAGATGAACAACCGGGAAACTATTAACATCTTAGACTGAGCCAAATCCAAAGCAACTAGAGAATTCCTGGAACTAGCATTCAGAGAAATCAGCCATCAACAGACACATAGAGATAAACCACATTTACATATCAATTAAAAGAGACAATTAAAAAACCTAGGAAGGAAACAAAAAGATTACAACACACACACACGCGCGCGCACACACACATACACACACACACACAGCAACCCACATTCAGGGATAAGCACCGGATAAACAATCAGGCAGAAAATATTCAGGGTACCACCAAGAAAGAAACCATATCCCCACCAAAACTGGCAGGGCAATCTACTGCATATAAACAGGCAGCAAACTACATACTCACTCGCACTAGTGATATTACCTAGTTAGGTAATAAAACATCTACAATCAAACTATGAGAGCACTAAGAACTCCAAAATTAAATAAGTTTCAAAACAAATGTAAACTAAACAAAGAAATGACTTATATCCGGAACACATTTTTATCGATAAAAAAACCTTTAGAGTTTTAAGAGTTTTAAGAGGTCATGTTAATCCCTAGGGTTTATGAAGCCCTCAAAGTCCCCTCTGTCTATAATTGCCAAGAAAATGATATTTCTTTCTCCAATATTATCCTTTCGAAGTAATCTTGTAAGATATATTTGGCTCAGTGAGAGTCACCAAGTCTAAGTCACCTGGGAGCTTCTGTAGCAGAAAATAGGACTAGAAGTAGTTACAAGATTGCAGGCTTTTCTCACAATGATGAAAACGATGTCACACTGTCATAACATAAGCTCCATCATTTGGAGGTGCACATGCGATATCATAATGTATGTACAGAAAAGGTGGAGCCTGTTTGCAATGATATACAACTGCTGCTTTATTGGCCCCCTTGAAACCACACCTGAACACCTCTGTATAAAGTCTCCCTACACCTAGTCCAACACATTTACCTTTACATTATATTTGTTCTTTTGATTTAGGCTTTTTAACTATTTAGTCACTGTCTTTAATATTTTCAGTCATGCTTTTCCATTGTAGTTTAGACCGAGGCTATTGAATAGCAATAGCAATAGCACTTAGACTTATATACCGCTTTACAGTGCTTTACAGCCCTCTCTAAGCGGTTCACAGAGTCAGCCTATTGCCCCCAACAATCTGGGTCCTCATTTTACCCACCTCGGAAGGATGGAAGGCTGAGTCAACCTTGAGCGGGTGAGATTTGAACCGCCGAACTGCAGCTAGCAGTCAGCTGAAGCAGCCTGCAGTGCTGCACTCTAACCACTGCGCCACCTCGGCTCCTAATAATAATGGCACCTTTAATAATAGCAAACACAATCTGGTGGTGATGGATGGGGCAACACAACTGGTTGGAGAAGCTTAGTTAAACTCGGTTTTTCAACAGTGCTTTTATTTGTTTGCCTTGCTTGCACTTCTTTTAATTTTTGTAAACCACCTTTACAAAAGGTGACACACTGATTTTCAAAGGTGATGCACTGATTTACAAGCACTGATGATGTTACCTAGTTTCAGTAATGAAACATCTACAAGAAAACAACCAAGCTTAGAGAGCACCAAGGACCCTTTAAAACACCTTTGTAAATTTCCATCTGTAATGGAATAGTTAATGGCACACAGACCCTCTGACAAGGAAAAAATGAAGCTATCCTGCAGACTGCCAACAACAATCTGAAGGAACAAGCTGGCTAGCCATGATGAAAAGGATATTAGCTGTAGTTCAACATCTGTAAGGGCATTGGTTGGGGATTTAAGAAACTGGAATATATTTTATCAGAGATGCAGCCTACCTTTATTTCTTTTAAAAGTATTTTGAAAAGTTCATTTTTCAGTACTGGTGTAAAATAAACAATTCTAAGTAAATTCAACTTTCCTTCTGCTGAGACCTCTCTGCCAGATTTTCAGACTATTTGGAGAAAAGCACCAGGGACAAAAGCATAACCTTTCTGTTTTTCTTCTCAGACATAAATGGCATCTTTCTCAATAAAATTTTCTTCTACCTGAAATACACATATTTTAAGGGACCTAATCAGTTTGAGGTGGGGGATGGAAACATTTGAAACGAAGTATGACTTGATCTGTGGCAAAAGCCGACAAATGGGGCCAAATACCCAGACGGTTTTTGAACTTATCTGGGGCCTTACCGGTCAAGTGACTTTCTCCTCTGCTTCAGAATTTATGAAGTTGCGGAGGTCCTGCCAAAAAATCAAGTTGGCAATCTCCATGCAGAGTTTTAAATGTGAAAAGTATTTATTGACAGAAGAGCTTAGTTGTTGCCAGTTCTGCTGAAAGCTGTTTTAAAAATGTAGTCAGAGAACAAACTGGCAGACTTCCAATCTAAACTGCAAAGAAAGAAGGTTGGGGGGGGGGAGAGAGAGAGAATGGTACTTGTTCATTTACCCAAAAGAGCAGCAATGCAGACTTTTCTTGAAATATTAATTCCCTGAACAGAAAGAGGAAAGTGGTAATAAGGCTATAAAATAATTTCTATCCGTTGGTTTTGTTTGTACAATGTGCTAAATATCCTAACTGGAGTTTGCTTTGTTTGTTTGTTTGTTTGTTACTTCTTTATTATGGAAATTATGTCCCTATACATATTGTCTATACATATTGTCTCTCTATTCAGCAAATAAATCTCCCTACAGAGTACTGGGAGAACACAAGAATAGCCCTTTCCCAGCATACCAGCCAACAGGTGTTTCTCCCAAATGCTCTCCTGCTGATCTAAGTAGATAGGCAGGTTACTAATAGGAGAAACAGTCCCACAGCAGAGGTGGGTTTCAGCAGGTTCTGACCAGTTCTGGAGAACCAGTAGCGGAAATTTTGAGTAGTTCGGAGAATCGGTAAATACCACCTCTGACTGGCTCCGCCCCCATCTATTCTCTGCCTCCTGAGTCCCAGCTGACGGGAGGAAATGGGGATTTTGCAGTAACCTTCCCCTCGAGTGGGGAAGGAATTGAGATTTTACAGTATCCTTCCCCTGCCACGCCCACCAAGCCATGCCCACCAAGCCATGCCCACCGGTAGTAAAAAAATTTGAAACCCACCACTGTCCCACAGGTAGTTGGGCCCTAAGCTATATATGGTTTTAAAGGTCAGTATGGACACTCTGAATTGTGTCCAGTATGCCACTGGACATTTGTGCAGATGTTTCAGTGTGGGAACCACGTGATGCCTGTAAATTGTACTTGTCAGAGAACCAACTGCAGCTTCCAGACACAAGACAAGTTGCAATCATGGTGTGGATAAACTCTGACTAGTTCAGTAGGGATTGTAGTTGGGATACTAACTGCAATGTACAAACATGCTCCTTGCAACAGCCAGACATGCAAGTAAGGTAGTCCTCAACTTACAACCACAATTGAGCCCAAAGTTTCTGTTGTTAAGTGAGACATTTGTTAAGTGAGTTTTGACCCATTTTATGACCTTTCTTGCCTCAGTTGTTAAGTAAATCACTGCAGTTGATAAGTTAGTAACTCAGTTGTTAAGTGAATCTGGCTTCTCTATTGACTTTGCTTGTCAGAAAGTCGCAAAAGGTGATCACATGACCTTGGGACACAACAACGGTCATAAATATGAACCAGTTGCTGAGCATCTGAATTTTGATCACATGATTATGGGGATGCTGCAAAGGTTGTAACTGTGAAAAAAGGACATAAGTCACTTTTCTCAGTTGTAACTTTGAATGATCATTAAATGAACTGTTGTAAGTTGAGGACTACCTGTACAATAAGAGTAAAGGATCAAGTAGTCTTTCCAAACTGCAAACCTGATCTTTCTGTGGAAATAGCATTCCTTATAGAGCAGGCATCAATTAAATCCCAACTCCAACTTTTTTTCTTGTTAACAGCACCCCATCTTGTCTGGATTCAATTTCAGCTTCTTCTCTCATTCAGCTCATTATTTAGGTTTAGCACTGTTCAAGGTTGCTGATTGTTCCCCTGATTTAGAAACTACAGAGTAGTAAAGCTACATGTCATCTGTGTAGTGATGGCACCCAGTTCTAATGCTCTGGAGGCCACAAGTATTTTTGTTTTGATATTACAAAGCATAGAAAACAAGACAGAGCTGTGAAGGAGATCAGGTTAGGAGGCTTCTGGTTAGGAAATGGAGAGCGGAAGACATTATGGCTGAAAACAGCAGCTGGATGTTGGATCCAGAACACTGAAATCTCTCTGAGAAAGAAGAAAATTTTGAGATTGCCCATCAGCACTCTGGACAGATGCTTTTTATGAAGTAGACAGCAGGAGCTGAGGTTTTTGCTGTCAATTTGCAAACAACTAGAAGTTATGGGATTCCACTGAACTTATAGCCATCAACATAGCCTTTATGGACTCAAAGTTCAAACTTCTTCACTTCTTAATTACTTTGGATTTTTTTACTGCTTTTTAAAAATTGAGAACCTTCAGAACTGCAAGTTTTATTTTGTGCACTGGATACGTTTTTCTTCAATCCATGAAGATTATGAGTTTAAGTTTTTGTGAATATACCGCAAAAGGATGATTAAAGTATTGATTTTAGAAAGTTTTAAATGGAGTAAAGATTCAGGACTTGAATCAAGACTTTGAAATTAATTGCAAGAATCCTTCCCATGGGAAACTTTCTATGTTCGTATCTGAACTGATAAGATGACTTTGAAGGTTAGTCACTAGAGGGCACCAGAAGGAAATGAATGCAATGGTGGATCTGTTGAGAGAGATTTATGACAACACTGCCCCCTTCTTCCAAATCACCCTAAAAATGCAAATCTTCACATTGGTGGAAGTTGGCCGGCATCAGTCAATTTGGTTCAGGCTCACCATAAACTCTTGAGTTGAAACTGCTCCCAACCACTCAAACTCTGCAGACTGTCAGAGGGACATTTTGCTCACTGAGATGAAGTTCCTATAGATCCCTGCCCAGCCATATTTCGAAAGGTTTAATTTTCAATACAGAATGCTAAATCTGATCCTTAGTACGGATATTCATCTTTCCTTCTGATGAGCCTTCTCTGTCAAATTTTCAGACTCCAGAGATAAAAGCTGAACGTTTATGTTTTGCTTCCTAAGCATACGGGTCATTGTTTTGAATAAAATTTTCTTCAATGTAACTCATGAGATGCTGTAGGAGAGCAAATGTTTGAAATGATGCATGATTTGATCCCTAACAAAAGCCAACAAACAGGGCAAAATACACAGAGGTTTTTAAAATTAATCTGGGCCTTACTGCAACAGATGAATTTCTCTTACAGCCAGAGTTGATAAAGATACAGAAGCCTGGCAGAAAAAACTAAGTTGGCAACCTCAGGGCATAATTTAAAATGTGAAAGGCATTTATTGACAGAAATGCTTAATTGATGCCAGTACCATGCAAAGCTATTTAAAAATGCAATCAGATAACAAAATGCCCAGCTTCCAATCTAAACTGCACTGGACAAGATTTTAGGGGGAGGGGGGGAAGCAATACTTGTTCCAGTGAAACAAGGCCTGCATTTTTACAAATTTCAGTCCATTGATCAGAAGGAATGTAAAACAGTATAATGAGATTTATAAAAACATTTCTTTACACTGATAAATCCTAAACTGAGTTACCAAATGTAATTGTTGTGTTAACACTATATGCTGTATTAAGCAAAATGTATTACAAATTACTGAGATAGTCGGTTTTACTTGCCAACACATGGCTATGTTTCCCATAATACATTAAATTAAAAACCACCCAACATATTTTTAGCCTAGTCTAGGGTGTTGTGTGAATGTTGAAGCAATTTTTGCAATTGAAAAGCCTTTTGTGGTATATGGCTTTGTATATAACAGCTGCCATGATACTATATGATTTTTACTGGAAATTACACTTAATTGTTTCTTTAGAAGAATGAGAGATTAAGGTGGAAGAGTATGCATCAATGTCAAAAATAACTGTATTTTTTAGAAAGTTTGATATCGAACTTAATTTAACCTGGAAACAGTTAATGGAATCTGTCCGTCCATCCATCCATCCATCCATCCATCCATCCATCCATCTATCCATCTATCCATCTATCCATCTATCCATCTATCTATCTATCTATCTATCTATCTGTCTGTCTGTCTGTCTGTCTGTCTGTCTGTCTGTCTGTCTGTCTGTCTGTCTGTCTATCTATCTATCTATCTATCTATCTATCTATCTATCTATCTATCTATCTATCTATCTATCTATCCATTATCTCCAGTTGAGTGGCTTTGGTCCAGTCACTCTCTTTCAGCCCAAGTTACCTCACAGGATTGTTGTTGTTGGGAAAATTATGAGTGAAAGGAGTATTAACTATCGCCACCTTGAGTTACTTATAAATAATTTTTTAAAAAGGTAAAGGAGTCCCTGTGTATTTTACTCTGTAGTCTACTGCTAACTACAGGGGGAGGTGCTCACCTCCGTTGCAAGGCATTTGAGCCAGTGCTTTCTGTAGACATTTTGCAGTCATGTGGCCAGCATGAAGTCATGGAGTGCTGTTACCTTACCACCGAAGTGGTATCTATTTATCTACTTACATTTACATGCTTTCAAACGTTTAGGCTGGCAGGAGCTGGGGATGGGAGCTCATCCTGTCAACATGGTGTTCAGGTCTCAAACCTGGGCTGCCGGCTTTCTAGCACCCGAGCCCAGCATCTTAACTACTGAGCCAGAGTGCCGCCTATAAAGTAATAAAGGCAGGATAAATATCTATGGTAATAAATAAATATGTATAAACATGATTGTGGAAAAGAAAATAAGTACAAGCATGGTTATGAGTACATGATACTTTACGAGTACGGCATTAGGACAGGAACGGTAGGCACACTGGTGCGCTTATGCACGCCCCTTACAGACCTCTTAGGAATGGGGTGAGGTCAACGGTAGACAGTCTAAGGTTAAAGTTTTGGGGTTTTGGGGAAGAAACCACAGAGTCAGGTAGTGCATTCCAGGCATTGATCACTCTGTTGCTGAAGTCGTATTTTCTGCAATCAAGTTTGGAGCGGTTTACATTAAGTTTGTATCTATTGTGAGCTCGTGTATTGTTGTGGTTGAAGCTGAAGTAGTCATTGACAGGTAGGACATTGTAGCAGATAATTTTGTGTGCTACACTTAGGGCAGATCGAAGGCGGCGTAGTTCTGTGTTGGAACATTTGGGCAAGTAAGATCAGATCGTACCTATAAGTTTTGAAAGGCAATCTTTAAGAAAATTAGAGGAATCTGTATTTCACTGGTTCTAGCAACACCAAAATTATAACAACTGTCATTGGTTAAAAAAGAAAATGAAAATTCTAAAAATAAGGACATGATTAGATTTATGTAGTTAACAGCAAGGATATTTTTACCTCAGAAATGGAAGGAGACCTCTGAATCCTGGATCTTTGGCTTTCTAAATTATTAGTAATCATTTTAATGGCTTAGAGTTATAACGGTACTTTAGCATTTTGGCATCCCCACTATGCAATTAACCTGGTAGAATTAACTGAAAGGACATTATTCAGCATGGCAATCCATGAGAAGGCAAATGATGACACATGTATGATGTGGAATGGCTTGCCTCCAGAGGTTGTGGATGCTCCATCACTGGAGGTTTTAAAGAAGAGAATGGACATCCATTTGTCCGTGATAGTATAGGGCCGTGATGGCGAACCTATGGCACGTGTGCCACAGGTGGCACGTGGAGCCATATCTGAGGGCACGCGAGGCTTTGCCCTATGTCAGCTCCAGCGCGCATGTGCGCCCTGGCCAGCTGATTTTTGACCTTCCGGAGGGCGGGGGAAGGCCGTTTTTGCCCTCCCCAGGCTTCAGGAAAGCCTCCAGAGCCTGTGGATGGCGTAAACAGACCCAACGGGCCTACCGGAAGTTCAGAAATGAATTTCCAGTAGGACCGTTGGACCGTTTTTTGCCCTCCCCAGGCTTCAGGAGGCTTTCCTGAAGCCTGGGGAGGGTAAAAAAATGGCTCAACAGGCCTACCGGAAGTCCAGAGGCTTCAGTGAGGCCTGCGCGCATGAGCGGGGGGGCAGCGGGGGGGTTGTGCATGCATGCATAGGGGGAGGGCATTGCATTATGGGTGTGGGCACGCACGCGCACCCTTTTGGCACCTGAGCAAAAAAAGGTTTGCCATTACTGGTATAGGGTCTCCTGCTCAAGCAGGAGGTTGGACTAGAAGAGCTCCAAGGTCCCTTCCAACTCTATTATTCTATGTTCTCTGACACCATCATACAAATGCTGCAATTTACAGACTTGTATCAGGGATCAGAGTGCATGCCTGTGGTATTGTTGGAAGAAATATCCATCTGGTTCAGTTCCAAGCAGGGAGAAAGACACTGGAAACATGGAGGCTGATTGGAAAGATGGTTTATTGATGAACAGGACCACATGGGTTTGAGGTCCTGGGCAGCTGAGCACATGGAGTAGAGTGTGAGGGTTATTTATACCTTCTCTTGGGCCTTGCCCTTGAGCTTCCTGTTCCTGTGCAAGAAATGTATTCTATTGGCTATAGTCAGACTCCCATGGGGCCATGTGGGGTCATGAATCAAGTTTGGTTGAAGCCTGGAGAGTGATGCAATGTCTCCAGGTGATTGTGCCATGTGGTGAGCTCTGCTGATAGATAATCCTATTATGTCCTGGAGGGTCATGTCTTAATCCCATCACCCTGGAGCTGAAAGTCTTTTGTCTTGTAGATAGGCTGGCCCAGTCCTACTTAATGGGCACCAAATATCTGCTGGGGGCAGGGAACTGGGGCTGAGTTTCTGTCTCCCTTAAGATTTCCATTTCTCTTTTAGGGGAAATATAATATTCTGCCTTTTGAAATATTTCTCAAAATACTTCATTCTTCTGGGAGGGGGTGGCTTCCCACAATATCATTGTATATAGGCCAACATTACAACTGCTGTGTAGAATGATGTGGATGCCACTGCATTACTAAACTGTACTTAGGATCCAGGAAAGAGGCTGACTGGGTCAACTGGCCTCTTTTTTTGGTGTTCCTATAAACACTAGCCTCTTTATTTAGAATAGTATGGGAAAGGTTGATTCTGCTGTCATCTGAAATCATACTCCCATGAATATACTGAGAAGGAACGGTATATAATTGACTGCCTCACATTTTCAGCAATTTAAGGTAAGCAGGCCTTCAAAGACATTTGGCCTTTTTGACTTTAGCTGAAAATGCTGCTCATTATGTAAATATTATACAGTTAGGGAGCAGCTTTCAGTCTCCAGTGGTGCCTTTCTAGAAAGATTCCCCAGGGGAGCTAGCCCCGCAACTTTTTTATTAAAAGGTAAGGTCTTCCTTATTAAAAGGTAGATTCAGAAAAGAGCTGGTGCGGGCTCTATGTGCGCAGCCATGAAGCAGGATCGGCGTGGCCGGTTCTTGCCCGCAGCATTGCCGACCAGGATCGGGTCAGAGCCGTTGCCACTGCCGGCTGAGATCAGCAGGCCAGATTCGGTGAGCCGGACGCACCACTGCCGCTCGGGAGGAAAAGAGGGAGAGGAGGCGCTGCAAGAGAGCACATTTCTCACATTCTTCTCCTCCCGGCGGCGGGAAGTCAGGTAAGATGCGCATCTCACTTCTCCCCCGCCCCACGCCTCCCCACCTGCGACCCCCACCTGCCACTCCCCCTCGCTGACCGAGATCAGCAGGCCAGATTCGGTGAGCTGAACCCGCTGCCGCCACCTGGGAGGAGAAGAGTGTGAGAAATGGGCTCTCTCACAGCGCCTCCTCTCTCTCTTTTCCTCCCGAGCGGCGGCGGTGCATTCATGGCTGTGCAGACGGAGCCTGCACCGGCCACTGCTCGGAGCTCCGTTGCCAGTCCCCATCCCCCCAGTCCCAGGTCGATAGGGCTAGGGTTGGCAAGAGTGCAACGTGCAAAGCGCGTCACTGGGCCTGCTGCTCTTTTTGCAGCCACCACTAAGAGAAGGGGCGCGGTAGCTAGGGTTTGCGGGAGCAGCCTCCACGAGGCCATTCCACATGGATGGCAGGTGTGTGTGGGGCGCATGGGGCAATGTTCCTCCCCACTTTCCCCCCCGCCTTGCCTCTTCACCTTGTACTGTTTGCATGGGAAGCAATGAGGAGGCCCAGTGACACGTGGGGCGCGTCGCTGGACCTCCTGTCGCTTTTTCAGCTGCAAAAGTGGCCACGGTTGCTGGAGGCAGCGGCCTGAGCAGCACCGACAAAGCAGCTGCTTCGTGAATGGTGGGATGGCCTGCTGCAACCATCGCACCGTTACCGGTAGGTAAGGAGGGGTGTGTGAGGTGCATCACTGGGCCTGCCACTCTTTTTGTGGCCGCCACTAAGAGAATGGGTGCGGTAGCTAGGGTTTGTGGGAGTGGCCTCCGCAAGTGTATGTGTATGTGGGGCCCTTTTCCCCCCAAGGAAATGGCGGGGACCGGCTGCGCAGGCGGTGTGTATATATATATACACACACACATATATATACATACACAGACACAGACACACACACACACACACACACACACACACACAAAAAGAGAAAGCGCTG